>SJXQ01006336.1:13168-31822 GCA_006408695.1 Aepyceros melampus | reverse complement strand
TGAATATGTTACCTAATGTGTACTTAATAAGATATTAGGGTTATTAAAGTAAAAGAAAGGGGAGGACTCTGTAGTTGATTGGAAAACATTTAGAGAGGGATAAAGACCAGAATTTCTATGGTTTATGGTGGAAATGGCAACCCACTCCAGTGTCCTTGCCTGGAGAATCCCAGGGACAGGGGAGCCTGGTGGGCTGCCGTCTATGGGGTCGCACAGAGTCGGACACGACTGAAGCAACTTAGCAGCAACAGCAGCATGGTGATTATCGGAGAAGGGAATGGCAACCCACTCCAGTACTCTTGCCTGGAAAATCCCATGGATGGAGGAGCTTTGTAGGCTGCAGTCCACGGGGTCGCACAGAGTCGGACACGACTGAAGCGACTTAGCAGCAGTAGCAGCAGCATGATCATTATCATTTTAACTTCTTTAATATCAAAAGGTTATAAGTACATTTCCAAAAGAAAGATTTAGCTTTCTACATACTGAATATAACTTTTACAATAACTTTTACTAAGATGATATGAGGAGGGAGTTGGGAGGGAGGTTTAGAATGGGGAACACGTGGCGGATTCATGTTGAGGTATGGCAAAACCATTACAATATTGTAAAGTAGTTAGCATTCAATTAAAATAAATAAATTAAAAAGAAAAGCAGTTACCTACAAAAAAAAATATTCACTGCCACCACAACCATCACCTTTCACTGTCAGTGTCAAGGGACATTTTAGCTCATATGTTCTCTTGAAAGTCAGGGTCAAAGCCCATACTGTCCAGCCGTCTGCCTCCCAGAGCACTTTGCTCATTGCTTAATGTCAGGAAACAACCTGCCTATTAAATTCAAATTAACTATATTGCACTCTGACCAAAGCATACTATTAATAGATGATGTCATTCACAAGGGTAAAACACTTGGTACAAACCTGGTAGCAATAAGCAGAAGACCCAAACCACACTTCCCAGATGTTACTGCATATGCCTCGACACCAGTGAACTACAGAACGGACAAATCACTGGTGTGCTTATCATGTATTTCTCCTGCATTTTTATCAGAGAGAAATAGAAAATGCCAAACCAAGACATCATCATCTCCAAGTAGTTTATATTTTCATGATGTGAATTAATGTCAAGTTGTGGAACTAGTGTTGGGCTATTAAACCTACTCCTTACAAATGATTCTTCTTTGTTAAAACATTAGCCTTTTGTATTTCCTATAGTTAAGGTTACACTATGCTATCTTCCCAATGGGTAGAAAATATCTGCTTTTTTGCTGTCTTGTGTACAGGTTTATCATTACCATCATTCTAAATTCCATATATATGTGTAAGTATACTGTATTGATGTTTTTCTTTCTGGCTTACTTCACTCTGTATAATCGGCTCCAGCGTCATCCACCTCATTAAAACTGATTCAAATGTATTCTTTTTAATAGCTGAGTAATACTCCATTGTGTATATGTACCACCGCTTTCTTATCCATTCATCTGCTGATGGACATCTAGGTTGCTTCCATGTCCTGGCTATTACAAACAGTGCCGCGATGAACATTGGGGTACACGTGTCTCTTTCAATTCTGGTTTCCTCGGTGTGTATGCCCAGCAGTGGGATCGCTGGATCATAAGGCAGTTCTATTTGCAATTTTTTAAGGAATCTCCACACTGTTTTCCATAGTGGCTGTACTAATTTGCATTCCCACCAACAGTGTAAGAGGGTTCCCTTTTCTCCACACCCTCTCCAGCATTTATTGCTTGTTGACTTTTGCATCGCAGCCATTCTGACTGGTGTGAAATGGTACCTCATTGTGGTTTTGATTTGCATTTCTCTGATAATGAGTGATGTTGAGCATCTTTTCATGTGTTTGTTAGCCATTCGTATGTCTTCTTTGGAGAAGTGTCTATTTAGTTCTTTGGCCCATTTTTTGATTGGGTCATTTATTTTTCTGGAGTTGAGCTGCATAAGCTGCTTGTATATTTTTGAGATTAGTTGTTTGTCTGTTGTTTCATTTGTTATTATTTTCTCCCATTCAGAAGGCTGTCTTTTCACCTTGCTTATAGTTTCCTTTGTTGTGCAGAAGCTTTTAATTTTAATTAGATCCCATTTGTTTATTTTTGCTTTTATTTCCAGTATTCTAGGAGGTGGGTCATAGAGGATCCTGCTGTGATTTATGTCAGAGAGTGTTTTGCCTATGTTCTCCTCTAGGAGTTTTATAGTTTCTTGTCTTACGTTTAGATCTTTAATCCATTTTGAGTTTATTTTTGTGTATGGGGTTAGAAAGTGATCTAATTTCATTCTTTTACAAGTGGTTGTCCAGTTTTCCCAGCACCACTTGTTAAAAAGATTGTCTTTAATCCACTGTATATTCTTGCCTCCTTTGTCGAAGATAAGCTGTCCATAGGTGTGTGGATTTATCTCTGGGCTTTCTATTTTGTTCCATTGATCTATATTTCTGTCTTTGTGCCAGTACCATACTGTCTTGATGACTATGGCTCAGATATTTAAGAAATATCATATTTTCAAAAGGAATTTCACCTTTTCTTTATCTTTATTTCCATTGATTATAATAGCAAAATATATTTCCAGAATATTAGATGATTCAGAAAAACAACTATTCTTCCAGTCTTTTATTCATGGTAATAAAAATGGATTATTTTTCACAATCGTTCTGATTGTTATATCGTTCAAATTTATTACTTAAGAAAGTTCCTTTAATTAAGATTTATGAACACAACATGTTCAAGTGAAACAATGTGTTTGGAATTTTTCTATTTCAGAAATGTGAATCCAGTGTTGTTTTATTAATATAAAAGGTAACATACTGTTCAAGGCTCTATTGTGCTTAAGCAAGTAAGAACTTCACATTTTAACTTGACAAGACAAACAAACCTTCTAATGTAAACTTCAGAAACTTCATATGAAGTCTTTTGGGAGCAAAACTAAATACCAAATCTTCAGAACTTTTTTCTTTTTCTGGTATTAGCAGAGGTATTGAAGGCATGACCGCAATGTAAATACTGACTACATTAGATCACTTAATTATATGAATGAAAGCAAGGTCAGAACCTTAGGAAATCTTTAATGAAGAATGCCTGAAATCATAAGACTGACAAATCTTCTTAAGTTATAATGCATATTTAAATATTGTGAGGAATTAAAGTGGTTTACTTAGTGTTTCCACATTTGAATGTATGTGTAAATCTGTGTGCTGAGAAAGACAAAAAAGCTCAATGTTCAGTTCTGAAAACAGAATTTCTGCTGCAAAAGATCACTTATGGGAGTGTGTCATGTCCGTTAAGTGAGCTGGGGCAGAAAAAAGTATTCATCTATTGCCATAATAATAAATTACAACAAATTTAACTGTGTAAACTAAATGCAAGTTTACTCTTTTTCAGCTCTATAGGTCAGAAATCTGACAGGAGTCTTGTGGAGCAAAATCAGAGGTTGGCAGGTGCTAAACTGCTTTAGTGGTGTCTGACTCTTTGACCTCATGGACTGTAGCCCACCAGGCTCCTCCATCCATGGGATTTCCCAGGCAAGAATACTGGAGTGGGGTGTCATTTCCTTTCCCAGGGATCTTCCTGACCCAAGGCTCAAACCTCTGTCTTTTATGTCTCCTGCACTGGCAAGCAGGTTCTTTACCACTAGCACCACCCTGGCAGAGTTCAGTCCCTCCTAAATTATAAGTCACACTTCCAGCTCCTTCATATTTGTGAGCTGGGGGTCTTCCAGCTCACAGTTCCTTCTAGGAACTGCCCCTATTTCTTTGTTTTTGGTCTCCTTTTTCCTTTTTTTTTTTTTAAATTGGAGTATAATTGCTTTATTTTTTATTTTTTTTAATATTTTTTTAACTTTACAATACTGTATTGGTTTTGCCATACATTGACATGAATCTACCACAGGTGTACATGAGTTCCCAATCCTGAATCCCCCTCCCACCACCCTCCCCATATCATCTCTCTGGGTCATCCCAGTGCACCAGCCCCAAGCATCCTGTATCCTGTATCGAACATAGACTGATGATTCATTTCTTACATGATAGTATACATGTTTCAATGCCATTCTCCCAAATCATCCCACCCTCTCCCTCTCCCACAGAATCCAAAAGTCTGTTCTATACATCTGCGACTCTTTTGCTGTCTCGCATACAGAGTTATCATTACCATCTTTCTAAATTCCATATATATGTGTTAAGTGAAAGTGAAAGTGAAGTCACTCAGTCGTGTCCGACTCTTTGCGACCCCATGGACTGTAACCTATCAGGCTCCTCCGTCCATGGGATTTTCCAGGCAAAAGTGCTGGAGTGGATTGCCATTTCCTTCTCCAGGGGATCTTCCTGACCCAGGAATCAAACCCGGGTCTCCCACTTTTCAGGCAGATGCTTTACCATCTGAGCCACCAGGGAAGCCCCATATATGTGTTACTATACTGTATTGGTGTTTTTCTTTCTGGCTTACTTACTCAGTATAATCGGCTCCAGCTTCATCCACCTCATTAGAACAGATTCAAGTGTATTCTTTTTAATGGCTGAGTAATACTCCATTGTGTATATGTACCACAGCTTTCTTATCCATTCATCTGCTGATGGACATCTAGGTTGCTTCAAGCCAAGACTACTTCTTAGAGTTCCTGCCATTTCTCCCAGTCAGGAAAGGTGTTCTGCTTTAAGGAATCAAGTGATTCAGTTGGGACTACCTAGATAATCCAGCAGAAAGTCAGTATGCTGACTCTTCCCACCTCATACTCAGTACTCTTAATCACATCTATAAGTCCCTTTTGTAAACGTAACACATTCATGAGTTCTGGGGTTTAGGACTTGATATTTGGGGATGAGGGAAGGGCGTTATTCTGCCTACTGGAACCATCATACATATAAATGGTTTGAAGGGATCTCTCATAATTATATATAATTACATAAACCAAACAACAATCATTTTCATGGAGTAAACAGTTATGATATTCTTATCCTATGAGATTTTAGGATCCTATAACATGTCAATAAATTTGGCACATGTGATGATATCTACAAGTGTTAATTAGAAGGAAAAATTATTCTACAATCCAGAATTATTTTTTGAGACTTCTGACAGGGCAAATTACAAATGGTGGACTAAATAAAATCTTCTGACAACAATCAAAACAGCCTCTAATATTCACCTTTAGAAATATTCACAATCAGTTCAGTTCAGTCCCTCAGTCATGTTCGACTCTTTGCGACCCCATGAATTGCAGCACGCCAGGCCTCCCTGTCCATCACCAACTCCTGGAGTTCACCCAGACCCACGCCCATGGAGTCAGTAACGCCATCCAGCCATCTGATCTTCGGTTGTCCCCTTCTCCTCCTGCCCCCAACACCTCCCAGCGTCAGAGTCTTTTCAATGAGTCAACTCTTCACATGAGGTGGCCAAAGTACTGGAGCTTCAGCTTCAGCATCATTCCTTTCAAAGAAATCCCAGGGTTGATCTCCCTCAGAATGGACTGTTGGATCTCCTTGCAGTCCAAGGCACTTTCAAGAGTCTTCTCCAACACCACAGTTCAAAAGCATCAATTCTTCAGCACTCAGCCTACTTCACAGTCCAACTCTCACATCCATACATGACCACAGGAAAAACCATAGCCTTGACTAGATGGACCTTAGTTGGCAAAGTAATATGTCTGCTTTTGAATATGCTATCTAGGTTGCTCATAACTTTTCTTCCAAGGAGTAAGCATCTTTTAATTTCATGGCTGCAATCACCATCTGCAGTGATTTTGGAGCCCAGAAAAATAAAGTCTGACACTGTTTCTACTGTTTCCCCATCTATTTCCCATGAAGTGATGGGACCGGAACTTTTTCACTCTCCCCTTTCACTTTCATCAAGAGGGCTCTTTAGTTCCTCTTCACTTTCTGCCATAAGGGTGGTGTCATCTGCATATCTGAGGTGATTGATATTTATCCCAGTAATCATGATTCCAGCTTGTGTTTCTTCCAGTCCAGTGTTTCTCATGATGTACTCTGCATAGAAGTTAAATAACAGGGTGACAGTAAACAGCCTTGACGTACTCCTTTTCCTATTTGGAACCAGTCTGTTGTTCCAAGTCTAGTTCTAACTGTTGCTTCCTGACCTGCATACAGATTTCTCAAGAGATAGGTCAGGTGGTCTGTTATTCCCATCTCTCTCAGAATTTTCCACAGTTTATTGTGATCCACACAGTCAAAGGCTTTGGCATCATCAATAAAGCAGAAATAGATGTTTTTCTTGAACTCTCTTGCTTTCTCCATGATCCAGTGGATGTTGGCAATTTGATCTCTGGTTCCTCTGCCTTTTCTAAAACCAGCTTGAACGTCTGGAAATTCATGGTTCACGTATTGCTGAAGCCTGGCTTGGAGAATTTTGAGCATTACTTTACTAGCATGTGAGATGAGTGCAATTGTGCGGTAGTTGGAGCATTCTTTGGCATTGCCTTTCTTTGGGATTGGAATGAAAACTGACCTTTTCCAGTCCTGTGGCCACTGCTGGGTTTCCAAATTTGCTGGCATATTGAGTGTAGCACTTTCACAGCATCATCTTTCAGGATTTGGAATAGCTCCACTGGAATTTCATCACCTCCACTAGGTTTGTTCCTAGTGATGCTTTCTAAGGCCCACTTGACCTCACATTCCAGGATGTCTAGCTCTAGATGAGTGATCACACCATCATGATTATCCAGGTCATGAAGATCTGTTTTGTACAGTTCCTCTGTGCATTCTTGCCACCTCTTCTTAATATCTTCTGCTTCTGTTAGGTCCAGACCATTTCTGTCCTTTCTCGAGCCCATCTTTGCATGAAATGTTCCCTTGGTATCTCTGATTTTCTGGGAGAGACCTCTAGTCTTTCCCCTTCTGTTCTTTCCCTCTATTTCTTTGCATTGATTGCTGAAGAAGGCTTTCTTATCTCCTCTTGCTCTTCTTTGGGACTCTGCATTCAGATGCGTATATCTTTCCTTTTCTCCTTTGCTTTTTCAGTAAAGTCTGTTGGACATCATTGTGCTGCTGCTGCTGTTAAGTTGCATCAGTCGTGTCTGACTCTAGGAGACCCCATAGATGGCAATGCACCGGGCTCCTCCATCCCTGGGATTTTCCAGGCAAGAGTACTAGCGTGGGTTGCCATTGCCTTCTCCGATTGAACATCAGTGTATTACTCATATAAAAATTTCTTATGAGCTTACCTTTCTTTAGCGTTTTCACCCAAGCTCATTGGGTTCTTTCCCTGTAACCCTTGCAATGGCACCCAATCATTGTTTTGCATTGGTTTCAAGGACATCATCATTCTTCTCTACCAGGCTGTAAATTTAGAGGGCAAGAGCTATGATATATGAGTATTTCATATTTCCACAGTCTGCCACTCACAGCCTTATAAAATGATTACCCCATGCTATGCAATAAATATGTAGATTTTGCTTTCTCTAGTATTTAGGTACAGGTATCCATTCAATTTATTTTATATTTTACCCTGCCCATCTGGGCATTATGAAGAAATTTAGTTTGGAAGTTATTTAGAACTATTCCCCTAGGAATGAAGCTACATATTCTTGGCATACAGGGATCAGCTACACTGACACTTGAGTTAGAAACTGGAGAACATGAGGCTCAATTACATGTTTACACATGTCTAGTGAATAAATCACCATGTCTGAAGCATCTATTTTTAAAACACCTAGGTATCTAGTAAAGAGTAGGTGTGAAATTAAAATAACATGTTGGTATTCCTATTTACACATTTCACCTGAAATTTTTAAGAGTAGGATGTGTGAACAGATTTGATTATACAGTCATCCTGTTGCCAGGGAAATGTGGCTAAAAAGGTTGACATCTTCTGGAAAGATGAATTTAATATATACTATTTCTCTAGTATTTGCTGCCTTCTTCACTGCCTACTTGGAATAAACCTGCTAAGAGTGTTATTTGAAAAAGTAAAAACAGTTTCCTGTTTAAAGAGATAATAAAACTAGAAAGCCATGAAGGTTACTCCCAGTTGCCAAGCTGATAAATGAGACTAAATGGGAAATAGATCCAAAGTATAGGAATCAATTGAGGTTTCCTAGTAAGACATTTGCTATAATTATAATGTCACCCTTGATAGATTGACTCTTTTATTCCTCATCTATAACCTTTCTAGTACTCTCCCCAAAGAAGACAAAACATTTTCTTTAAAAAAAAAACTCAGTTTCTTTAATCCTGAATTTAGACATCTACTTTACACTTGTAAACATATTATTTAAAGAATATATTTTGGTAATGACACTTTTATATTCACCAACAGTTTTCTTTTTTTATCATATTTAAATGTTTTTAAAGGGATGTTTATGCATATTTGCCTACCACTGTCTTGTAAAATAAAAAGAAAAGTGAAGTCACTCAGTCGTGTCTGACTCTGTGTGACCCCATGGGCTGTAGCCTACCAGGCTCCTTTGTCCATGGGATTTTCCAGGCAAGAGTACTGGAGTGGGTTGCCATTTCTCTCTCCAGAGTATCTTCCCAACCCAGGGATCGAACCTGGGTCTCCCACATTGTAGGCAGATGCTTTACATCTGAGCCACCAGGGAAGTCAATCAAAGAGGATGCTATTTTCTTTTAATAATTAAAGTATCAACAATGTAAAGCATCACATAATTTGTGGCATTAGTGAATTACTAAGAATCTTAGATACCATCAAAAAATCATATTTATTAATATCACCAGCAAATCTAATCAGGAAGTCACTAAGTATTGGGAAGCTGTTCTGCTCAGGGTGGCGGATTCAAGTTTTCCAAAATTCTAATTTTTTCTTGAAAGGTAAACATTTTGTCTTTGACTGCAATCCTGTCAGTTATCTTCCGTTTCAGTGACAGGCTCACTTTGTTTATTTTTAGGGAAATCAAGCAATGTGTGAATGATTATAGTTACTTGTCAGCCACTCTTTCAGATAAACATAAAGTACTATGAAGTGGCTAGTTCATATGATGACTATAACAACCTCAAAAGTGTTTCTCTTAGAAACGTCATCATACTTTGGTTTGCAGAAGAATGCTTTATTTTAAACATAAATATTTCAGTAAGTATTTCTATCCATTAAAATATTTTAAAAATATGACCAAAGGAAAAGAATTAATTGAATTAGTAATGTTTACTGCTTCAAGAAGACATTCCTAAGCGAAATCATTTTTTTCTTAACCGTTAAGGTGAATATGAATATGAGTGCAACTGTGGGTCACTGTTTTCTTTCATGTCAGGAACCCAGACATTTCATCTTCTGTGGTTGTTGTAACATCAGTCTGAATATCAACATGAAAACAAATCAGTAAATTATAGTACTATTATAAAAATAGTTTTGACTTTGTGGACCCCTTGAGAGAGAGTCAGGTCCCCCAGTAGGTCATGGACTATACAGTGAGGACTGTTGGTACAGTTAAAGCTGATTTTATGTATTTGTGTGTGTGTGTGTATATATATATATATATATATATGTATATGTTTAATATTTGACCCACAAATAAAGATATCTTTCTTCAGTGTTCAAAAGATATTTAATAAAATTGAGTGTGTATTGCTATATAAAGTAAATTTCAATAACACCTTCAGTCAGTTAATTTGCTCAGTCGTGTCTGACTCTGTAACCCCATGCACTGCAGCATGCCAGGCTTCCAAAAAACATATATACCAAGCAGCATACAATTAACAAGTTTTTAACAACAAAAACTCAACCTCAAATAATCCAAAACATTGAAAAATGCTAACATACAAATGAACTAACTTGATCAAAACTGATCAGAAATTATTTTGAAATTAATCAATATGTATTTGTATAGATGTATATATGCACTTAGGACCTGGTATTTAACCTGTGAATGGCACCTTTAATACATGTTACCCTAGGACACGTTATTTCACAAAGCCACATTGAGAATGAAACTAATGACTTCAAACTATTTTAATCAAGAAACAGCAAATTAATGCACTGAACATTCAACTTAAACTCTAAACAAAGGAAAAAAATTTAAATGAGTTTTGTTTTGAAATATTGTTAAACTAGTGGTATTCATTTAAAAATTAAAAGGACATCAAATATTAGTAAATTTACCAACATAATTTTTTCTACTATATATTATTCAAATATCATGCCCTTGCAATATATATTTGATAATGACTCTCTTTATAATACAAACTCATGATAATTTTGGAAGAGTCACATATCTATTATTATGGTAGTAATAATAAGAGACAAAGCATTGACATTACCAACAAAATCAGAATATGTCTCAATATTCTCATTCAATTTTCTAAGGCCTAGCTAAAGTAATAAAAACAAGGAAAAACAGATGTGAAGAATTGAAATATGAATATAATATTAGCATTATATACATATGATAATTTAGCAGAAAATGACACAGAACTATATGATGTAAAAGCAAAACCTATGGCAATAGAAATCACTAACCAGAAAACAGAATGGGATACATGCAATTACCTAATACAATTTTAAGGAAATAAACACTCGTGTGTATGTGTGTCTGTCTGTCTGTGTGTCTATATTTATATCAGCACAAAGAAAATAGTTGTGGAAAGATGCACACTGGGATGATGAAACCATACGAGAAAATGAGGTTGAAGATTGCAAACTTATTTTTTCATTACTAAGAATATGAAAATCTTTGTTACATGAAACATGTATTACCGATTTTAATTATTGAAAAATAAACTTTTTCATAAATAAAATTTATAAATTTTATGTAAAATGATAAATTACATAAATTAAACAAACTAATAGTTTATAGGCATCAATTACATGCACAAAAATGTCTATTAAAAAAGAGAAGACTTGGAGAAATGGAAGAAAAATATTCATGTACAGGGTAGGAAAACCCAGTGTTATAAATATGATAATTCACTCATTAAATACCTCAGTTTGGGATTTACAAAATTTATATTAATACATCTTGCAATAGGAAAGAGAATGTCATCAAGAATTCTTTGGAGAAAGAAAGGTAAAGGGAGAAATTACTTTTGCTACTAAAAATACTAATTCAAAATACTAAGGTCTTTATTTATTTTTAATATTTAATATTTTAAATTAAAATATTAATATTTTTAAATATTTTCATTTAAAATATTTTCCTGGTCTAGGATTATATAGACAGTTTTAAAGTATTAGAATTGAAATTACAAATAATACTAATTTTTATTATATGACAATGTGAGGTTCCAATTCAAGCAAATAGAAAGCATTAGATTGTCAAATGAGACTCAAGCAAACCTAGAAATCTTACCAGCACAAAATTCTACTAATAATTTATAGGATATAAGGATTCAACTCGCACAGATGTCTCTCAGTAAATATGCAGATTATTTCACGCAGCTGAGTGTGTTTATGTCATAAAACATCTCCATCTTACAGAGTTGTACAGCTCATATAACATTCTCCAAGGAGCATGCTTTGTAATTCCACAGAGTGTAGATCTATTCACCATAAGCCATCATATACTAGAACACTTCAAGCTGCATTCCGCAGATTGGGATTCCTCTTCTAGAAATAATTATTTGTCCATTTACCAGAATGTCAGTTGTTTATGGTAAAATTATACTGAGTCATCTTTCTTTCCCATAGAGTATTGTAGCGAGCAGGACCTTATGAGGTCTTCCTAAAATAGACCCTCACCCATGTCCTCTGCCTGCCTTTTATCTGTAGAAAAATAATTATTTTGTCTTGAGCAAGACAAAATAATAATATTTTAACCAGCAAACAAAGCCAAGGACCTTTAGTTCTTCCTCAAGGACTATAGATAATATTCTGAGCCATGTCCATTAGGCTGTTTTGCAGATTCTGAAAACCCCACCAGGTAGAAGAAGTTAACTCTAAGCTACCCCCAAGTATGCAGGAGACCGCAGTGCAGCTGAAACCAGAGGGTTGATGATGCTGACTCCTTGATTACCTCATCACCAAAAACTCAGAAGAATGTTCACAAACTGATCACGCCCTGCTCCTTGAACACCATAAGACTCCTCAGGAGCCCCTCCAAGGTGGGACATGGTCTTGAGGGCATTCGTCTGCTGTATCTTCCTTTGCTTGGCAAAGAAATAAAGCTATTGTTTTCTGCTTCAGTCAGAACTCTGTCTCCATGTTTCAACTCGGTGTCAGTGTACAGAAGCCAAGTTTCAGCAACAGTATCTCCCCCAACTCAGGATTAAACTCCAAAATATAGAAACAGCCCATGGAGCTCAATATCAAAAAAATAAACAACCCAAACAAAAAATGGGCAGAAAACATAAATAGATGTCTCTCCAAAGACATACAGATGGCCATGAGACACATGAAAAAATGCTCAACATGATTAATTATTAGAGAAATGCACACCAAAACTACAATGAAGTATGACTTAACGCTGATCAGAATAGCCGTTAGCAAAAAATCTGCAAACAATAAATGCTGGAGAGGATGTGGGCAAAAGCAAAGCTTCTTGCACATTGGTGGGAATGTGAATTGATTCAGCCACTGTGGAGAACCGTATGAAGGTTGCTTAAGAAACTAAAACCAGAACTGCCGTATGACACAGCAATCCCACTACTGGGCACATATCCACAGAGAACCATAATTCAGAAGGACACATGCACCCCAAGGTTTATTGCAGCACTCTTTACATAGCCAAGATACGGAAACAACCAACCATCCAACACCAGATGAATGGATAAGGATGTGGTTCATATATACAATGGAATATTACTCGGTCATAAAAAGGAACACAATTATGTCATTTGCAGATATGTGAATGGACCTAGAGTCTGTCATGCAGAGTGAAGTGAGTCAGAAAGAGAAAAACAAATATTGCATATTAACACATATATGTGGAATCTAGAAAAACAAGAGATGAACCTATTTCCAGGGAAGGAATAGAGAAATAGAGACATGTGGACACTCAGTTATAAGAGGAGGGGATTAAAAACTTTTGTGGCCAACTTTGGAAAATATAACCTCCCACATCTCACCAAATACCCAAAATAAATCACATCCTTCCCATACAACTATACAATGCTGACACAGACATAGGACAGTCACTGTAGGTACCAAATTAAAAATAAATGTTCTTCCTACTTAGAATTTCCATGATTGTGTGATAAAATTTTAGCCTGATAGTAATGTGGTGTTGGAAAAGACTCTTGAGAGTCCATTGGACTCCAAAGAGATCCAACCAGTCCATTCTGAAGGAGATCAGCCCTGGGATTTCTTTGGAAGAAATGATGCTAAAGCTGAAACTCCAGTACTTTGGCCATCTTATGCAAAGACCTGACTCATTGGAAAAGACTCTGATGCTGAGAGGGATTGGGGGCATGAGGAGAAGGGGACGACAGAGGATGAGATGGCTGGATGGCATCACTGACTCAATGGGCGTGAGTCTGAGTGAACTCCGGGAGTTGGGTGATGGACAGGGAGGCCTGGCATGCTGCGATTCATGGGGTCTCAAAGAGTCAGAAACAACTGAGCAACTGAACTGAACTGAACTGAACTGAATGATTACCATTATTTCAAAAATCTGGAGATGCCAATAGACAGAGTACTATAAAGACTGCTATGACTGTAAAGGACTTTATAACCCTTAATTCCTTGATTGTTAAAATATTCTACATGTAATTATGAATGATCCATTAATTGAACATCACTGTAAGAAATAATAGCTTTTGCCAAAATCTTAATACATCTCTTGCCGAGCACCATGCCCTGGTTTTAAAAGACAGAAACTGGTCTGAAAACACACTTCAAAGACACTCAGAAAATGACTTCATATTGGCCTTTAATCCACATAATTGGTAAATTAGCAGATGTACTGAATTAAGAAGTTAGCATAACTTTTACACCAGGGAAGTAAAGTATTATCAGGAACTTGCAGTATCAGATTTTAGAAGGTAGAGATGGGGGATCTCTTCCACTTAGATGAATTCTGCCCTCAACATCCATCCACATTCAATAGAATTTTTCACTGGGTTACCCAGACAGATATGGCAATTGAATTCAGAGGTTTTAAGATCTACAGTCATCTGATATGGTGACAGGAATCAAAATTCTATCGGGAACCAATTTACTTCACTCGCTGGGCAAACAGAAAAGCAAAAATCCCTCATCAACCATCTTAGAACATATGTGGGTTTCTGTGTTTATTTTTAAGCTAGAAACCTTCATCTAGGTACCAAAGGCTCCTGCAGTGAGTATGTTTAGAGCAGTATAAGGATCAATTATGTACTTAGAAACTAACATCAGTTTCCTTTATTTTCACCTCATTCTGTCTTCTCAAAATGGAATAAACATGTCAAGGACAGGCAGCAGGGAAACGAGAGCCAGCCCCGCATCTGAGCTTAGAGTTCCACACGTGGGCTGGAGCAGGAGGACACAGTTTCTCGGGTATGATGAGTCAGCCAAGTTTGACTCACTGTGTTTGAGATAATAGACCATAGATGATGGTGACTATAATTTACTTCGTAACAGTTCATTTAGGTTAGTGTGACACTTTAGCTACCAACTTAGGGAGATCATTTACCAATGATTGAGAATTCAGTCTCCAAGGACATTCAGAAATTTTTCAAGAGAACTGGCTATTCTAGAGGCTACTACAAATGTTTCAGCCCATCTCCATCTCCCTTGATTGCTTGGTCTGGTAATTCAAATAATAACTATTAGAAATGTGTTTTCACTGTAAAATGAATCCTTGAATTAGCACAGTGGATATTTTAACAAAACTACTTGCCTTGTTAAAAATCACTATTCTATGTTACACTATGTATACTTCTGGTATATGTTACAAAAACATTAGTCTGGGATAAATTGAAAATAAGAAAAATAGAATGGTCTCTCACCATAAATAGTTTGAAAGCACTGTTCTGAAATGTAGCTACCATTCCCTCTAGGAAGCTTTTCACTGCAAGGAGTAGTCAGATAACTTAAAATGGTAGCAACTAAAACTATGAGTGTAGACAACAAATCCAACGAACTGCTTTGCACCTGTCTACAAAAATTCTGTGTGTGGTAGAGGTCAGTCTAACACTAACTTTCATTGTAACTTGAAAGAAGGGTTGTTGGGGATCTCATTACCTGCCTCTTGAGAAACCAGTATACAGGTCAAGAAGAAACAGAATGCAACATGGAACAGACTGGTTCAAAACTGGAAAAGGGCTACATCAAGGCTGTATACAGTCACTCTGCTTATTTATCTTATATCAGAGTACATCATGCGAAACGTTGGGCTGGATGAACACAAGTGAAATCAAAAATGCCAGGAGAAAATTCAGCAACTTCAGATATGCAGATGATTCCACCTTAATGGCAAAGTGTGAAGAGGAACTAAAGAGCCTCTTGATAAAAGTGAAAGAGGAGAGTGAAAAAGGTGGCTTAAAACTCAACATTCTAAAGACTAAGATAATGGCATCTGGTCCCATCACTTGGTGGCAAATAGATGGGGAAAAATGGAAACTGTGGTAGATTTTATTTTCTTGGGCTCCAAAATCACGTGGATGGTGACTTCAGCCATGAAATTAAAAGATACTTGCTCCTTGGAAGAAAAGCTATGACAAATCTAGACAGTGTATTAAAAAGCAGAGACATTGCTTTGCTGACAAAGGTCCATCTAGTCAAAGCTATGGTTTTCCCTGTGGTCATGTATGGATGTGAGAGTTGAACTACAAAGAAGACTGAACACCAAAGAATTGATGTTTCTGAACTTGGTGTTGGAGAAGACTCTTGAGAATCCCTTGGACTGCAAGGAGATCCAACCAGTCCATCCTAAAGGAAATCAGTTCTGAACATTCATTGGAAGGACTAATGCGGCAGCTGAAACTCGAATACTTTGGCCACCTAATGTGAAGAACTAACTCATTGGAAAAGACCTTGATGCTGGGAAAGATTGAAGGCAGGAGGAGAAGGGGATGACAGAGGATGAGATGGTTGGATGGCATCATTGATTCTACAGACGTGAGTTTGAGCAAACTCCAAGAGGTAGTGAAGGAAGGAAAACCTGGTGTGCTGCAGTTTATGGAGTGACAGAGAGTCCGACATGACTGAGTGACTTAACAACAACATAAATGTGTGTTTATATATATATTTATATTTATATTTATATTTATATTTATATTTATATTATCATGCTCATTTTGTTAATTATGCCAACATGGATTATAAAGGACTCTAACTCAAAACCTTTTTCCCTTAGCTTTGTTGAGCTATAGTGACATACAACATTGTAAGTTTAACAGATACAAGGTGACTATTTGATAAATGTATACATTGTGAAGTGATTACCACAATAGGGTTAGTATACACATCCATCATCTCACATAACTACAATTTTCTGTCTTTGATGAGAACAGTTAAGGTCCACTCTCTTCAATTCAGTTCATTTCAGTCATTCAGTCGTGTCCAACTCTTAGCGACCCCATGAATTGCAGCACACCATGCTTCCCTTTCCATCACGAACTCCCAGAGTTCACCCAAACTCATGTACATTGAGTCGGTGATGCCATCCAAACATCTCATCCTCTGTCGTCCCCTTCTCATTCTGCCCCCAATCCCTCCCAGCATCAGAGTCCTTTCCAATGAGTCAACTCTTCGCATGAGGTGACCGAAGTATTGGAGTTTCAGCCTCAGCATCAGTCCTTCCAAAGAACACCCAGGACTGATCTCCTTTAGGATAGACTGGTCGGATCTCCTTGAAGTTCAAGGGACTCTCAAGAGTCTTCAATACCACAGTTCAAAAGCATCAATTCTTCAGCGCTCAGCTTTCTTCACAGTCCAACTCTCACATCCATACATGACCAATGGAAAAACCATAGCCTTGACTAGATGGACCTTTGTTGGCAAAGTAATGTCTCTGCTTTTGAATATGCTATCTAGGTTGGTCATAATTTTGCTTCCAAGGAGTAAGTGTCTTTTAATTTCATGGCTGCAGTCACCATCTGCAGTGATTTTCAAGCCCAAAAAAATGAAGTCTGACACTGTTTGTACTGTTTCCCCATCTATTTCCCATGAAGTGATGGGGCCAGATGCCACGATCTTCGTTTTCTGAATGTTGAGCTTTAAGCCAACTTTTTCACTCTCCTCTTTCACTTTCATCAAGAGGCTTTTTAATTCTTCTTCATTTTCTGCCATAAGGGTGGTGTCATCTGCATATCTGAGGTGATTGATATTTCTCCGGGCAATCTTGATTCCAGCTTGTGCTTCTTCCAGTCCAGCGTTTCTCATGATGTGCTGTGCCTAGAAGTTAAATAAGCAGGGTGACAATATACACCCTTGACGGACTCCTTTTCCTATTTAGAACCAGTCTGTTGTTCCATGTCCAGTTCTAACTGTTGCTTCCTGACCTGCATACAGATTTCTCAAGAGGCAGGTCAGGTAGTCTGGCATGCTCATCTCTTTCAGAATTTTCCACAGTTTATTGTGATCCACACAGTCAAAGGTTTGGCATAGTCAATAAAGCAGAAATAGATGTTTTTCTGGAACTCTCTTGCTTTTTGCATGATCCAGCAGATGTTGTCAATTTGATCTCTGGTTCCTCTGCCTTTTCTAAAACCAGCTTGAATATCTGGAAGTTCACGGTTCATGTATTGCTGAAGCCTGGATCAGAAAATTTTGATCATTACTATTGTGAGATGAGTGCAATTGTGCAGTACTTTGAGCATTCTTTGTCTACTCTCTTAGCATCTTGCAAATATATGATAGAACATTGTTAACTATAATCTACATGCTATATGTTACAGCTCCAGAACGTACTCATCTCATAACTAGAACAACATCTTCCAACTTTCCTTACCCCTTTGCCCCCAGAAACCAGCAATCTACTATCTGTTTATGAGTTTGGCTTTTTTTTTTTAATTCCACATATAAGAATGTACAGTATTCGTCTTTCTCTGTATCACATATTTTACTTCCCGTAATGTCCTCAAAGTCCACTCATCATATCAAAAATGGCAGAATTTTCTTATTTTTGTGACTAAATAATATTCCGTTGTGCATATACACCACATTTTCTTCACCCATTCATCTGCTAATGAACATTTAAATTGCTTCTACATCTTGGCTATTGTAAATAGTCCTGCAATGAACATGGTCATGCTGATATCTATTTAAGATAGTGACTTTACTTTCTCCAACCATATACCTATAAGCAAGATTATTGGGTCATATGATAGCTCTATTTTAGTTTTCTGAAAAACCTTCATAGTGCGTGTACCAATTTACATTCCCATCAACAGTGCACAAGAGTTCCCTTTTATCCACATTATTGCAAAATTTAAATATTAAAGCTTTTTTCTGGAGTTGAGCTGCATAAGCTGCTTATATATTTTTGAGATTAGTTGTTTGTCAGTTGCTTCATTTGCTATTATTTTCTCCCATTCAGAAGGCTGTCTTTTCACGTTGCTTATAGTTCCCTTTGTTGTGCAGAAGCTTTTAATTTTAATTAGATACCATTTGTTTATTTTTGCTTTTATTTCCAGTATTCTGGGAGGTGGATCATAGAGGATCCTGCTGTGATTTATGTCAGAGAGTGTTTTGCCTATGTTCTCCTCTAAGAGTTTTATAGTTTCTTGTCTTACGTTTAGATCTTTAATCCATTTTGAGTTTATTTTTGTGTATGGTGTTAGAAAGTGATCTAATTTCATTCTTTTACAAGTGGTTGACCAGTTTTCCCAG
>SJXQ01006336.1:0-12042 GCA_006408695.1 Aepyceros melampus | reverse complement strand
AATTTAGAATGATGGTAATGATAAACCTGTACGCAAGACAGCAAAAGAGACACAGATGTATAGAATGGTCTTTTGGACTCTGTAGGAGAGGGAGAGGGTGGGATGGGTTGGCAGAGTGGCAGTGTAACATGTGTGATATCATAAGTGAAACGAATCGCCAGTCCAGGTTTGATGCAGGATGCAGGATGCTTGGGACTGATGCACGGGGATAATCCAGAGAGAGGGTGTGGGGCAGGAGGGGGGAGGCGGGGGTCGGGATTGGGAGTTCATGTACACTCGTGGCTGATTCATGTCGTTGTGTAGCAAAGCGAATACAGTATTGTAAAGTAAAACAAACTAAAAAAATAAAAATTAATTTTAAAAATAAATAAATAAATATTAAAGTTTAAAGATACAATAAAAGAGAGATAAACCACAGGAAAAAGCATAAGAAATTTGATATTTCTAGGCATAGATTTCCTTTAGGAAGTGCTTCATCTTCCTAGCATGAACCACCAAGTTATGAATGCGATACAGTAATCTCAGTAAAATTTAGATGCCATCCAAGGAGGAGAATTTAACACCTCTCTAGTCAGGCATACAAAGCTAGATTGCATGCCCAGTTTCAAGAACAGAAACTAAGACCCCAAGCAGAAATCAAATGTAATCTATTGATCCTCACATTTTCTATTTAAAAAAATGTTGACAAAATGGCTTCCAAGTATATAGATTGCTTCCTGATGTATTCCATACCTTAACCCAGAAATACTCCAATCACTAGTTAGAAACATTACATTAAGCTTTGGCCAAGTGTTAGCACCATGTCCTCACTCCAGTCTTCAGGGCTTAGAACAGGTTGTAAGAGATCTGGTTCAGAGGAAATAAATTTTGTATTTACACATTATGTGGGGAAGGGAAGGAATGGGCCTAATGGATTCTCATTGTAATCCAAACAAATCAAGCTCTAACAGAATCTCTCTTAGAAGAATCAATATATTTCCTTGAAAGTGATGCACTGCAGTCTTAATCACAGTTAGAAACAAGCAAGAACAATGCTCGTCATTTTCCTGACCTCACAGGGCAGCTGAACAATCTAATTTTAATTTTTTAAAAAACCTTTGCCAGAGGTAAACCTTTTTTTAAAAAGCTGATTTTATAAAGCAATGAATTACCAATATAACTATTGTATTAAGCTGAGATGAGATTGTGACTTTTAAATTTAGTGGAGGAGTACATTCTAATCAAACACAGGAATTCAAGTATTATTGCCATGAACATGGGAATTCAGATATCTATTTAAGACAGTGACTTTACTTCCTCCAGCTACATACCCAGAAGCAAGATTACTGGATCATATGGTAGTGCTATTTTAGTTTTCTGAGAAACTAAAGTTACATTCTGGTTGAGAAGCAACAAAGAGGCTTCTCCACTAGTCTCTTCTTGCAAGTGTCTTCTACGTGTAGATTCTTGATGCTCTTGTCATTTTGCAGCTGTGAAACAAAGTGCAAGTTACTTAACCTCTTGTGCTTCCATTTCTTCATCTTTATATAATGGGGATAAAAATAGTATATTTCTCACTGCTTTATGGAAACTAAATTAGTTCATAAAACATTTAAAACCATGTGCCCAACACAAAGTATGTGCATAAGAGTATTAGATGAAGTTGTTACTGCTAGCAGCAGTCATATGCAATATAATGCTCTCGAGGGTTCTCATACATTTTTATTCTTTCCTAAAAATGCTTTAATGGTCAGGAGTTGTTTCTTATATTTTTGTTCATTTCTTTATCCCGTTTCTTCAAAGTTCTTGGCCAAAGCTCAAAGTGCTTCATATTTCATTTAATTAGAATATTTTAGCTTTAGCTGATATAGATATATTGTATCTCTCTTTTATAGCCTCAGGCTTATCCAGTTTGGTGCCTCACTTTTCTTGTTTTAATTGGGATATAGTTGTTTCACAATGCTGTGTTAGTTTCTGCTGTACAACAAAGTGAATCAGCTATGTTTATACATGTATCTCCTTCCTCTTGGACCTCCTGCTACCCTCACATCCTATCCATCTAGGTCCCTAGAGAGAATCAAGCTGAGCTCCCTCTGTTGTACAAGTGAAAGTGAAGTTGCTCAGTCGTGTCCGACTCTTAGTGACCCCATGGACTGTAGCCTACCAAGCTCCTCCATCCATGGGATTTTCCAGGCAAGACTACTGGAGTGGGGTGCCATTTCTTTCTTCAGGGGATCTTCCCAACCCAGGGATAGAACCTGGGTCTCCTGCATTGCAGACACATGTTTACCATCTGAGATACCAGGGAAGCCTCTGTTATACAGGAGGTTCTCAATAGCTATCTGTTTTACACATGGAAAGGCATGTATGTCAATCCAATCTCCCAATACATCCCACCCCACTTTGCCCATGGCGACATGTTCATTCCCTATGTCTGCATCACTGTCCTGCCACGTTATTGTTCAGTTGCTCAGTCATGAGGACTCTTTGTGACCCCATGGACTACAGCACGCCAGGGTTCCCTGTCCTTCACCATCACTTGGAACTTGCTCAAACGCATGCCTACTGAGTCGGTGATGCCATCCAAACATCTCGTCCTCTGTTACCCCCTTCTCCTCCTGCCTTCAATCTTTCCTAGCACCAGGGTCTTTTCCGAGTCAATTTTGCATCAGGTGGCCAAAGTATTGGAGTTTCAGCTTTAGCATCAGTCCTTCAAGTGACTACTCAGGATCGATTTCCTTTAGGATTAACTGGTTTGATTTCCTTGCTGTCCAAGGGACTCTCAAGAGTCTTCTCCAACACCACAGTTTGAAATCATCAATTCTTCAATGCTCAGTCTTGTTTACAGTCCAACTCACATCCATTCGTGACTACTGGAAAAACCATAGCTTTAACTCTGTGGACCTTTGTTAGTAAAGTGATGTCTCTGTTTTTTAATACACTTTCTAGGCTTGTCATAGCTTTTCTTCCAAGGGGCTAGTGTCTTTTAATTTCTTGGCTGTAGTCATCACCGGCAGTGATGTTGGTGTCCAAGAAAATAAAATCTGTCACTGTTTCCACTGTTTCCCATTTATTTGCCATGAAGTGATGGGACTCGATGCCATGATCTTAGCTTTTTGAATGTTGAGTCTTAAGCCAGATTTTTCACTCTCCTCTTTCACCTTCATTTAGAGGCTCTTTAGTAGCTCTTTGCTTTCTGCTGTAAGGGTGGTGTCATCTGCATATCTGAGGTTATTGATATTTCTCCCGGCAATCTTGACTCCAGCTTGTACTTCCCCCAGCCCAGGGTTTCTCATGATGTACTCTGATATAAGTTAAATAAGTAAGGTGACAATATACAGCCTTAACGTACTCTTTTTCCTATTTGGAATCCGTCTGTTGTTCCATGTCCAGTTCTAAGTGTTTCTTCTTAACCTGCATACAGGTTTCTTAGGAAGTAAGTAAGATGGTCTGGTATTCCCATCTCCTGAAGAATTTTTCAAAGTTTCTTGTGCTCCAAACAGCCAAAGAGTTTAGTGTAATCAATGAAACAGAAGTAGATGTTTTTCTGAAGTTCCCTTGCTTTTTCTATGATCCAAAGGATGTTGGCAATTTGATCTCTGGTTCCCCGGTCTTTTCTAAATCCAGCTTGAACATCCAGAAGTTCTCTGTTCACATACTGCTGAAGCCTGGCTTGGAGAATTTTGAGCATTACTTTACTAGCGTGTGAGATGAGTGCAATCGTGCAGTAGTTGGAGCATTTTTTGGCATTGCCTTTCTTTGGGATTGGAATGAAAACTGATCTTTTCCAGTCCTGTGGCCACTGTTGAGTTTTTCAAATTTGCTGGAATATTGAGTGCAGCAATTTAACAGCATCATCTTTTAGGATTTGAAATAGCTCAGCAGGAATTCTATCACCTCCACTAGTGTATTTGCAGTGATGCTTCCTAAGGCCCACTTGACTTTGCATTCCAGGATGTCTGGCTCTAGGGGAGTGATCACATCATCGTCGTTATCTGGGTCATGAAGATCTTTTTTGTATAGTTCATCTGTGTATTCTTGCCTTCTGCTTCTGTTAGGTTCATACCATTCTGTCCTTTATTGTGCCCATTTTTGCATAAAATGTTACCTTGGTAACTAATTTTCTTGAAGAGATCTCTAGTCTTTCCCATTCTATTGTTTTTCTGTTTTTCTTTGATTGTTCATTCAGGAAGGCTTTTTAATCTCTCTTTGCTGTTATTTGGAACTGCATTCAGATGAATATATTTCCCCCGCAAATCAGTTCAGTTCAGTTCAGTCACGCAGTCGTGTCCGACTCTTTGCAACCCCATGAATCGCAGTACGCCAGGCTCCCTGTCCATCACCAACTCCCGGAGTTCACTCAGACTCACGTCCATTGAGTCTATGATGCCATCCAGCCATCTCATCCTCGGTCGTCCCTTTCTCCTCCTGCCCCTAATCCCTCCCAGCATCAGGGTCTTTTCCAATGAGTCAACTCTTCGCATAAGGTGGCCAAAGTACTGGAGCCTCAGTTTTAGCATCATGCCTTCCAAAGAAATCCCAGGGTTGATCTCCTTCAGAATGGACTGGTTGGATTTCCTTGCAGTCCAAGGGACTCTCAAGAGTCTTCTCCAACACCACAGTTCAAAAGCATCAATTCTTCTGTGCTCAGCCTTCTTCACAGTCCAACTCTCACATCCATACATGACCACAGGAAAAACTATAGCCTTGATAGACGGACCTTAGTCAGCAAAGTAATGTCTCTGCTTTTGAATATACTATCTAGGTTGGTCATCACTTTTCTTCCAAGGAGTAAGCGCCTTTTAATTTCATGGCTGCAGTCACCATCTGCAGTGATTTTGGAGCCCAAAAAAACAAAGTCTGACACTGTTTCTACTGTTTCCCCATTTATTTCCCATGAAGTGATGGGGCCAGATGCCAAGATCTTCGTTTTCTGAATGTTGAGCTTTAAGCCAACTTTTTCACTCTCCTCTCTCACTTTCAACAAGAGGCTTCTTAGCTCCTCCTCAATTTCTGCCATAAGGGTGGTGTCATCTGCATATCTGAGGTTATTGATATTTCTCCTCAAAAAACAAAGTCTGACACTGTTTCTACTGTTTCCCCATCTATTTCCCATGAAGTGATGGGACCAGGTGCCATGATCTTCGTTTTCTGAATGTTGAGCTTTAAGCCAACTTTTTCACTCTCCTCTTTCACTTTCAAGAGGCTTTTTAGCTCCTCTTCACTTTCTGCCATAAGGGTGGTGTCATCTGCATATCTGAGGTTATTGATATTTCTCCCAGCAATCTTGATTCCAGCTTGTGTTTCTTCCAGTCCAGCGTTTCTCATGATGTACTCTGCATAGAAGTTAAATAAGCAGGGTGACAATATACAGCCTTGACGGACTCCTTTTCCTATTTGGAACCAGTCTGTTGTTCCATGTCCAGTTCTAACTGTTGCTTCCTGACCTGCATACAGATTTCTCAAGAGGCAGGTTAGGTGGTCTGGTATTCCCCTCTCTTTCAGAATTTTCCACAGTTGATTGTGATCCACACAGTCAAAGGCTTTGGCTTAGTCAAGAAAGCAGAAATAGATGTTTTTCTGGAACTCTCTTGCTTTTTCCATGATCCAGCAGATGTTGGCCATTTGATCTCTGGTTCCTCTGCCTTTTTTTCTAAAACCAGCTTGAACATCAGGGAGTTCATGGTTCACATATTGCTGAAGTTTGGCTTGGAGAATTTTGAGCATTACTTTACTAGCATGTGAGGTGACTTCAATTGTGCAATAGTTTGAGCATTCTTTGGCATTGCCTCTTTTGGGATTGGAATGAAAACTGACCTTTTCCAGTCCTGTGGCCACTGCTGAGTTTTCCAAATTTGCTGGCATATTAAGTGCAGCACTTTCACAGCATCATCTTTCAGGATTTGAAATAGCTCAACTGGAATTCCATCACTCCACTAGCTTTGTTCGTAGTGATGCTTTCTAAGGCCCACTTGACTTCACATTCCAAGATATCTGGCTCTAGATTAGTGATCACATCATCATGATTACCTGGGTCATGAAGGTCTTTTTTGTACAGTTCTTCTGTGTATTCTTGCCACCTCTTCTTAATATCTTCTGCTTCTGTTAGTAAGTAAGTAAGTAAGTAAAGTCACTCAGTCGTGTCCAACTCTTTGTGACCCGGTGGACTGCAGCCCACCTGGCTCCTCAGTCCATGAGATTCTCCAAGCAAGAATACTGGAGTGGGTTGCCATTTCCTTCTCCAGGGGATCTTCCCGGCCCAGGGATCGAACCTGGGTCTCCCACATTGGAGGCAGATGCTTTAACCTCTGAGCCACCAGGGAAGCCCTCTGCTTCTGTTAGGTCCATACCATTTCTGTCCTTTATCGAGCCCATCTTTGCATGACACAGCATTAGTATTCTGGGTTTCCTAGTGGCTCCGTGGTAAAGAATCCACCTGACAATGCAGGAGACACAGGTTCGATTCCTGGGTCAAGAAGATCGTATTCTTGCCTGGGAAATCCCATAGACAGAGGAGCCTGGCCAGCTACAGTCCATGGAATCACTAAAGAGTCAGACACCACTTCGCGACTAAACAACAAGTCACATGCCCCAATCTAACCACAGGGGAGGGTAGAAGGTGTGGGAGTGCGTCATTTGCTCATCATTAACGGCCTCTGCCATGTGTCATGCATGCGTGGTTTTGCTCCTGGGTCTGTGGAGCTCAGAGGAACCTCCAGTTGAAAACCACAGCCATGGCAATAGGAAACAGGGGAGTATAGCATTGGTTTCTTTCTCAGAAAGATCTCACAGGTGGGAGTTCAGTGAATGGACTCCAGGAAGTAGACTGGAGACAGGAAGACCACTTTAGGAGGATGAGGGCCTGGCCCAAAGCAAGGGGTAGAGTTAGGGAATGGGTTCTAAAAATAGTCTCAGGGTAAGATCCCTCCATGCTGGGGCCAGATATGATGCCTAGGGAGTTGGAGGTGTCAGCATTGGTTCTTGGGCTTCTAGCCTGGGTGAGTCAGAAGCACTCCCATGGCATGAGTCAGATCAGCAGTCGGGCCGGGGAGGCAGGATCCCCTTCTCCAGAGTTGCAGTATAATGGTTGCCAGTCATCCCCTTTTGCCTCCTGACCTAGTCATTTGTCCTACCCCTTCCCCACCCAAGAAAACACCAAATTTGAGTCACAGCCTGTGGAAACTCAAGAGTCAAAGCATCAGAGTTAGGGCAGGCATGGCTGAAAGTTTCAGATGCCAGCCCAGGGAGTGAAGCCTTCCCAGCTCTTCCCATCCTTGCTCACATGCTCCCTTATGTGTTTGGGCCAAACAGCACTTAAAGCCGCCACTGCAGGGGACTTTCCTGGTGGTCCAGCAGTTGAGACTCTGTGCTTCCACTGCAGGCAGTGCTGGTTTGATTCCTGGTCAGGGAACTAAGATTTCACATGTCCCATGGCACGGCTAACACATTAAAAAAGAAAAACAAAACAAACAAACAAAAAGGCAACTACTGCCATCGCCCAGTGTTCCTCCTTCTATACTTTCCTTCATCAGATATTTTCCCTTCCAGATGCTTCTCAGTTACTCCAACTGACTTTGCCAATTTGTACCAAGATTTATGTCTCCCTGTTCATCACTCTGCAGACATTGTAATCAAATATACCATGCACTTCTTGTCCAGCCTGTCTTGTCTCCCACTGGACGGTGACTTCCTCCATGGAGGAATCATACCTTCCCGATTGCTGTGAATGAGCAGAAAGGGACAAACGCCACCGCTTTCAATAATGCGGCTACACTCTTTAACAAGTTGGCCTTCTCTGGACACCAGGGCCTCGAAGGCAAAAATCTATGTTCCCCTATTTGAAGCATCACCTTCTTAGCAGAACCTACTGGAATATGGTTTCTTTAAAGTTTGTAAGGAGAATTGAAACAACGACTTGAGAAGAACTGAAACTACATTTAGGAGAAAAACAGTACGTTCTGTGTACTAAAAATCTTTCTCTCTACTCAATACCATGAACTACCAATGAGTAAGGGGCTATTATCTGGAGGAGGAAATGGCAACCCAGTCCAGTATTCTTACCTGGAGAATCCCACGGACAGAGGAGCCTGGTGGGCTACAGTCCCTGGGATCGCAAACAGCTGGACACGACTGAGCGACTAATACTACACTAAGGGGCTATTATGGTGGATAGCAAGAGAGAATGAGTTTAGCATCAGGGAGAACTTGGCATTGGGTTCTAAATTCCCTGATAGCTCAGTTGGTAAAAGAATGTGCCTTCAATGCAAGAAACCCCAGTTCACCTCCTGGGTCAGGAAGATCTGCTGGAGAAGGGATAGGCTACCCACTCCAGTATTCTTGGGCTGCCCTTATGGCTCAGCTGGTAAAGAATCTGCCTACAATGCGGGAGAACCTGGGTTCAATCCCTGGGTTGGGAAGATCCCTTGGAGAAGGGAAAGGCTACCCACGCCAGTATTCTGGCCTGGAGAATTCCATGGACTATATTGTCCAGAGGGTCACAAAGAGTCGGATACAACTGAGCCACTTTCACTTTCATTTTCTAATTTACTGCATGTAGAGCTTTGCTCTCTTCATCTGCAAACAAGAGGTCATAAGAGGCAAAGGCAGTGCTGTTCTAGGCCTTGAGTCATGCAGAGTACACATTGCAGCTTTGCACGATAAGAGCCACTCAATAAAGAGCAGCTGACACCACATGATTACCATTCAGTTCCCGTCCTATGACATTTGATGCTACAGCCTGGAGTGTTTCTGCCTTTTTCCTTTCTTCCTTTCTTTCCTTTTTATTTTTGGCTGTCCTGAGTCTTCCTTGCTGAGTGTGGGGTTTTCTCTAGTTGTGGTGAGCGGAGACTGCTCTCTAGTTGCGGTACGCAGGCTTCTCATTGTAGTGATTTCTCTTGTTGAAGAGCATGGGCTCTACAGCGCAGGCTCAGTAGTTGCAGCACATGGGTTTAGTTACCCCTTAGCAAGGGGATCTTCCTGGACCAGGGATCGGTCCCAGTTCTCTGCATTGTCAGGCAGATTCTTAACCACTGCGCCATCAGGGGAAGTCTCCTCAGCCTTTTTTCTTGTTTAGGTCCCCTTTGCATTTTATCTTCCTGATCTTGCGTCATTCACTGATCCTCATTCATGTATCACACAGAACCTTGCTGGGCTCATCCCTTCTTGGTCCTACTAATAGTATTAATCGTGAAAGGCCGTCAGTACTTTGTTTGCTTAAAAGTTGAACATAAAGTACAGAGTTTGCCTCCACTGCTTTTATAAAGAGAGCCTGAGCTATGGAAGTTTCCATTTGTTGTTCTACGGGACCACGCAAAGGCCACTGGACTTGCTTCCAATTCTCTGAGAGCTGCCTGGGAATATCATCTTGTGGTCAAAGAAGGTGAGCCAGCACCAATGCTCCTTCTGCCAGAAGTTCAAGAGGTCTCCCTTCCTTTCAGCTTGAGATGATTATGCTGCTCAGAAATTAATTACTTTGGGATCTGACTGTTGTCTGACCATGAGTTTTCCCTACTTGCTGCAGAAGCTGGGGTTCAAAGCTGCACTGTTGTTGCCTGACTGTGGATTTGCTAGTCAAGCATCCCTTACCATCTGTGTGTGTGGTGGCAGCAAGTGCAAGGCTATGTGTACTCTGGGAAGTACTTTCTGTTTGACATGTCTGATGCATTCCTGATGTAGTTTGGGAGTTCAAAGCCACTTCTCGTAACTCTCTCTCGGTAGTTGTGGGCTCGGTAGTTGCAGCACCTAGGTTTAGCTGTCCTGTGGCATGTGGGATCTTAGTTCCCATCAAGGGATCAAACCCACATCCGCTGCATTGGAAGACAGATGATTAACCACTGGACCATCAGGGAAATCCCTCCACATAGCCTTTTGAGGAAAGGAGTTGTAAGAATACACCCAAACAAACAAACAAACAAAAACATATTAAATGGCGTATTTTTCCATCTGGGCCTGCATTGAGTGGTAGGGCATCTTTAGGGTATCAGAGTGTTGGGGTTTCCTTCTACCTTTTGCAGATGTTTACCAGAGCATGGAGGTAACCAAGGTGAAAACAAAGGGAAGAGGTTATAGCTTGGGAGAGGTCCTGTGGCTGAGAATGTAACAGTGCATGGTAGAGGGGGGAGGAGTGGAAACATGCTGTTCTCGACTCAGCTGTGTTTCCCCCAAATCCATATGTTGGGGTCCTAACTCCTGAGAAGGTGACTATGTCTGGAGACAGGGTCTTTGAAGAGCTCTTGCTTAGTCGCCAAGTCATGTCTGACTCTTTTGTGACCGCATGGACTGTAGCCCTCCAGGCTCCTCTGTCCATGGGATTTCCTAGGCAAGAATTCTGGAGTAGGTTGCCATTTCCTCTGCTAGGGGAATCTTCTCAACCCAGATGGGATCGAATCTGTGTCTCCTTCATTGGCAGGCAGATTCTTTACCACTGAGCCACCTGAGAAGTCCCTTTTAAAGAGTTAATCAAGTTAACATGAGGTCATTAGAGTGGGCCTAACAAAATATGGCAGTTGTCCTTTTAAGAAGAGGTCAGGAACGGACACACATAGAGGCTAGACAACGTGAAGACATAAGGAGGAGAAGACGGCCATCTACAAGCCAAGATGGGAGGGCTCCAAAGACGTCAACTCTGCTGACACCTTGGTCTCTCAGTCTTCTAGCTTTCAAAATTGTGAAAAACAGTATTTCTGTTGTTTTAGCCACCTAAGCTTGTACTACTAGAAACAGTTGCATGCACGCTGAGTAGCTTCAGTCATATCTGATTCTTACGGAGTCAGAAAAGAATAGCCCGCTCAGAGGAGACCTGTGAACCATAGCTGGCCAGGCTCCTCTGTCCTTGGGATTCTCCAAGTAAGAGTACTAGAGTGGGTTACCATGCCCCTCTCCAGGGGATCTTCCTGACCCAGGGATTGAACCTGCATCTCTTAAGTCTTTTGCATGAGCAAGCAGGTTCTTTACCATTAGCACTACCTGGGAAACCCCCTAGAAATGGATAAACTTGCCTTATTCATGCAGAGCAACAAGTGAACATTTCACAACTAAGGAATTTAGGAAAGCTGGGATAAAAGATTACATATCTCTAAAATATTGTGTATAGGTATGTTGGTGTTTAAAGTTGCCCTATACCTCTTACTCCTGAAATGCTTGTTAAAGTTTAAATCATTCAAGATCTTGGGGTCAATCTCATTCAGAATCATACTCAAAATTCCTCCTTTTAAAAGAATATTAAATGGGTAATATTCAAACTCTTCTATCTGGGTATTCCTAAAAACAAGTAAGAAGAGGCAGATCCAGGGACTTCTCTGGTGGTTCAGTGGCTCAGGATCCACCTGCCAGTGAAGGAGACAGTGTTTCAACCCTTGGTCTTGAAAGATCCCACATGCCAGGGGGCAACTAAGCCCAAGCGCCATAACGACTGAAGCTGTGACCCACAGTCAGAGAGTCTGTGCAATGCAACCAAAGATCCCACATGGACCACCCCTTTAAAACCACACACCCAGGGGCCAGGGTTTGGGTGGAAGGCTCTTGCCAACCATCCCTGTGGAAGCTTCTTGTTCCTGTTTCACTGCCTTGCAGGTATACTGACAACAGACTAGTGAAACCCAGGGTTTGCAAGAGGGTTGTATGGTGATGACTCAATTGGTTTACACTTATAACAGAAGCTCATATAATCTAAAATAAGGCTGCCTGTGTTAAAAAAAAAAAAACAAAAAAGGATCTCACATGGCACGGGGATATCCCATGTATAACAACTAAGATCTGACATAGCCAGATAAATAAACATTAATTTTTTTTTTTAAGAGTAGATGCAGCAGTGAATTAGCCTGCACCAGGAGCCTGGAGTAACTTGATTTTTTTTTTAAAGTAAGGTTTATTAAGATGTAATTTACATAAAGTAAAATTCATCCTTTTTAATTGTATAGCTAATTACATTTTTACAAGTATATACAGTCATGTACAAAAAAGATCTTCACGACCCAGATAATCATGATGGTGTGATCACTCACTCACCTAGAGCCAGACATCCTGGAATGTGAAGTCAAGTGGGCCTTAGAAAGCATCACTACG
>SJXQ01006335.1:102756-145473 GCA_006408695.1 Aepyceros melampus | reverse complement strand
CTTTTCGAAGGAGTGATGAGGGGCGTGCCTCTAGGCTGGTCTCCCTGGTAACTGATGAGCCCACCTGACGTCATTTCCGCTATAGCCGCTGATCTACCCTTCCCCCAAAGCAAAACCAGCCGCCATGTCCTGCCCGCCGTGCCCTGCTGGGGTGTTGCTCCGGGACCTTGCTTCGGAAGACAGGTAGGGCTCCCCCATCCATTAAACAGATGTCTCTGTCGCTAACTCTGGGCTCTTTAGTCTTGAAGCTGAGCAAGTGCAGAGCATAGGCCTGTGGGGTGCAGCCAAACAGGTACAGAGAGGGTGACACTGTTACAAATTGAGGTTTCCTCCTAAATGTGAATATCTATAACCAAAGGGTAATTTCTACTCAGCTTCTTCTTGTAGGGCCCAGCAGTAGGACCAGAGAAGAATCACAGCATTGAAGATAAGCGAAATGTGGCCAATATTGAATTCACAAGTAGCTCGGTTTATTGCAAACAACATAGGTTAGTCAGAGTAGGGAGAGTAGAAAAGTAAGGAGCCACTCTAAGAAGCCTGGGAAGGAGCTGTCTGGTCTGGCAACAAAGTGGGAAGTCACCCTCTGCTCTGACTGGGCCTACGGCAGTTTCTCTTTTTAAAGAGTAACAGTTACCCCAAGGGAGGGAGTCTTGGCTCTATCAGTCGCTCCCTGTGTTCTCGTGATGTACATTGCCAAACAAATTTCTCTTCTAAAATTGCCACTCTTAGTTTATCAGACACTCACCGTCCTACAGCAGACGTTTTAAAAACAACTAATATGGAAGTTTACACTGGCCACTATGAGTCCATTTTGAACTACTTAGCATAGCTTAATTGGAGAAGGCTATGGCACCCCACTCCAGTACTCTTGCCTGGAAAATCCCATGGATGGAGGAGCCTGGTTGGGCCACAGTCCATGGGGTCACAAAGAGTCGGATACGACTGAGCGACTTCACTTTCAATTTTCACTTTCATGCACTGGAGAAGGAAATGACAGCCCACTCCAGTGTTCTTGCCTGGAGATCCCAGGGACGGGGAGCCAGGTGGGCTGCCATCTATGGGGTCACACAGAGTCGGACATGACTGAAGCGACTTAGCAGCAGCAGCATAGCTTAATTAATATAGCTTAAATTGTTTCAGAGCTTTTCCTATGTCTGCTGTTTCTTAAAAATAATCAGATCGAGATGGTCCTTATGTCAAAGAGAGAGATTTTGTGGTGGCATATTTTGCTACATTTTAGAACCTAAGACTGCCACTTGGTGAGTTGAATCCCTATGGGCTGTTCAGTCCCAATATGGTCATGGAAAAATGTAGTAAATTCCCACTATTTATCCTCTGTTTAGTAATACATTGTTGGAAAGAATTTTGATTACAGCACCAGGCTCTTTTTCAATTGTCTGGAACAATAAGAGCCTTTATTCCCTCTCTGGATCTATCTAGATCTTACTGTTAATCCAGGCCCCCTCCCAAAAAATGTACATAGAGAATGGCCCTTTCAGTATACTGGAAGAAAGCATTTTTAAATTTATAGTTTATTTATACTTTCTTTTTTGCTTAGGCCTATTGTGTAAGAAAGAAGCCCAAGGTTATGTTTATCAACCTTCAGAGTAAAAACTGAGTATTCAAAGACCTAGGAGAGTTATGTTCTCCATATTCACAAGGTAAATAAACACCGTACTACAGAGGCCACAGAAGAAACACTGATGAATCTCCCACTGTAATAACAGGTCAGCAAATACAGAAATCCAGTCAGGTATGCTGAGCTGAGAAAGTCAACTTGCATATTTTTTCATAGCAAAGGCATCTTGCTCTTAGAATCTTGTACAACATTTGAATTCTAGAGGCTCAGCCTCAAATGGAAATCAAATTTCTAAATTGTTTATTGTGATTTAAATAGTTAATCGGGCAGCACAGGGGGAGTTGATGTAGCATTACCAGCAATACCATTCCCTGCCCTTCCCAGCTGGCAGCTATTCCAGGGAAGAGTGAGGACGGAGCTTCAAGGCTTTACTTGGCTTCTCTACCAATTAGTCATGCACCCAAGGTATCTCCATCAGCCCCTTCCCACTTCCAATGATTTCAAGACAGCACAGAGATTTGGAAAACAAAGAAACCCCCTACTCTCTGCAGAAGGAAAGGGCCTCCTGCCCTAGACAAGACAGGGAGCCTTGTTTTAGAACCTAGTACCTAAAAGAAGTGTTAGCTGCTCAGTCGTGTTGGACTCTTTGTGACCCCATGGACTGTAGCCCACCAGGCTCCTCTGTCCATGGGATTGTCCAAGTAGGAATACTGGAGTGGGTATAAGATACCTTCTCCAGGGTATCTTCCCAACCCAGGGATGCAACCTGGGTCTTCTGCATTGCAGACAGATTCTTTACCATCTGAGCCATCAGGGAAGTAGGTGAGGGAGAGAAATGCTGGTAAGCAGGGTACAGAGAAATGAAAATAACAATTTTTAAGGGGAAGTTATAAAAATGTGGGACAGTCTGGGTACTCAGACTGGTTGTATATCATGAAACTGATTTCCACCCAGCATATATGTCTCTTCTTATGTTATCTTAATTTTTATTATCTTTCTTCTTATCAGGACTAGTGACAAAGGAAGAACTCATTCAAATCCCCTATCTTGGCTTCAAAATCCAAGGGGTGGGATGGGGGGAGGTGGAAGGGAGATTCAAGAGGGAGGGGACATATGTATGTATACCTGTGGCTGATTCATCTTGATGTTTGCAAAAACCAACACAATATTATAAAGCAGTTATCCTTCAATTAAAAATAATTTTTTTTTAAAAAAACAAGGTAGTTTCCCAGTTATATTTGGGACTTTTTTTTTTTTTTAAGCTGGTTTGAGCCTTTGAGTGTAATATTACAAGGAGTCAGTTCAGTTCAGTCACTTAGTCGTGTCTGACTCTTTGCGACCCCATGGACTTCAACATGCCAGGCTTCCCTGTCCATTACCAACTCTCAGAGTTTACTCAAACTCATGTCCATTGAGTTGGTGATGCCATCCGACCATCTCATCCTCTGTCATCCCCTTCTCCTCCTGCCTTCAATCATTCCCAGCATAGGGTCTTTTCAAATGAGTCAGCTCTTCACATCAGGTCAAAGTGTTGGAGTTTCAGCTTCGACATCAGTCTTTCCAATGATCACCCAGGACTGATCTCCTTTAGGATGGACAGGTTGGATCTCCAAGGAGATCCAAGGGACTCTCAAGAGTCTTCTCCAACACCACAGTTCAAAAGCAGTAATTCTTCGGCACTCAGCTTTCTTTGTAGTCCAACTCTCACATCCATACATGACTACTGGAAAACCATAGCTTTGACTAGATGGACCTTTGTTGGCAAATTAATGTCTCTCTTTTTAAATAGCTTTTCTTCCAAAGAGCAAGTGTGTTAATTTCATGGCTGCAGTCACCATCTGCAGTGATTTTGGAGCCCCAGAAAATAAAGTCTGTCACTGTTTCCCCATCTATTTGCCATGAAGTGATGGGACCAGATGCCATGATCTTAGTTTTCTGAATGTTGAGTTTTAAGCCAGTCTTTTCACTCTCCTCTTTCACTTTCATCAAGAGGCTCTTTAGTTCTTCTTCACTTTCTGCCATAAGGGTGGTATCATCTGCATATCTGAAGTTATTGATATTTCTCCTGGCAATCCTGATTCCAGCTTGTGCTTCATCCAGCCCAGCATTTCTCATGATATGCTTTGCTTATAAGTTAAATAAACAGGATGACAATATACAGCCTGGATGTACTCCTTTCCTGGTTTGGAACCAGTCTGTTGTTCCAAGTCTACTTCTAACTGTTGCTTCTTGACCTGCATACAGATTTTTCAAGATGGTCTGGTATTCCCATCTCTTTCAGAATTTTCCACAGTTTGTTGTGATCCACACAATGAAAGGTTTTGGCATAGTCAATAAAGCAGAAATAGATGTTTTTCTCGGAGAAGGCGATGGCACCCCACTCCAGCACTCTTGCCTGGAAAATCCCGTGGACGGAGGAGCCTGGAGGGCTGCAGCCCATGGGGTCGCTAAAAGTCGGAAACGACTGAGCGACTTTACTTTCACTTTTCACTTTCTTGCATTGGAGAAGGAAATGGCAACCCACTCCAGTGTTCTTGCCTGGAGAATCCCAGGGACGGAGGAGCCTGGTGGGCTGCCGTCTATGGGGTCGCACAGAGTCGGACACGACTGAAGTGACTTAGCAGCAGCAGCAGATGTTTTTCTGGAACTCTCTTGCTTTTTCCATGATCCAAGGGATGTTGGCAATTTGATCTCTGATTTCTCTGCCTTTTCTTAATCCAGCTTGAACATCTGGAAGTTTACGGTTCACATACTGTTGAAGCCTGGCTTGGAGAATTTTGAGCATTCCTTTACTAGCGTGTGAGATGAGTGCAATTGTGTGGTAGTTTGAGCATTCTTTGGCATTGCCTTACTTTGAGATTGGAATGAAACTGACTGTTTCCAGTCCTGTGACCACTGCTGAGTTTTCCAAATTTGCTGACATATTGAGTACAGCACTTCCACAACATCATCTTTTAGGATTTGAACTAGCTCAACTGGAATTCCATCACCTCCACTAGCTTTGTTCATAGTAATGCTTCCTAAGGCCCACTTCGGAGAAGGCAATGGCACCCTACTCCAGTACTCTTGCCTGGAAAATCCCATGGATGGAGGAGCCTGGTGGGCTGCAGTCCATGGGGTCACTAAGAGTCGGATACAACTGAGCGACTTCCCTTTCACTTTTCACTTTCATGCATTTATAGTGGAGGAAAGTTGTAAATTTTATCTGCTTTTATGTATTTTATCATCCTCATTCTCAATATATTCCTCCTCTGTTTTTTCTCACCATGAGCTTAAGTAAGCACACACACTTCCCTACTAGCATGAGAAAGAGCCCCTTCGTGAATGACAGGAGACATAGTAATCTGTGTTCATTTAAGTTTCTCCATTCACATCTTCAGCACAGACTTCCATTATAAAGTCAGTTTTCAAGCTACATGAAAAGGGGTGATTTTAAAGGAAAGACCAAGTCCGTAATTAAATCTAAGTAAAAACAACGGAACACACACATATATACATCATTAACAACATTTCGGACTAATTAAAAATACACTGAGGTGTTTGAATAAATCCACGAAAGCCCCAATTATGAGTTGATTCAACTTCTCAGTTTACATAATGCAACATAATTTTTTTTTTAAATCTGAGCTTTCTACTGGGCTGTGGAGGGAGTTCAGTACCTCATAGTTCTGAACTATTTCCTCCCCTTCCTGGCTCTGCCACATTTCCTTTTCACCCATCTCTGGTAGCTCCTGACATCTTGCTTTTTTCTTAAAATCTTTCCCAGGTAACAAAAGGGCTGTTTGCTCCTCCTTCCCCAGCTGAACCTGCTCCTTCTCCTTGATGTATTTGGTTATCCTTTCACAATCATTTACTGAGCATTTATTATGTGCCAGGCACTACTCTTTGTATAAACAAAATCACTTGTGCTGCTTATAGTCGGGAGATTCGAGGGAGAGGGGGGACAGAAGGAAAGGAATCAAAAACAAAAGGATGAGATTACATTTTAGAAGGTGCAGTCTGGAAAGGTCTTTTTGATTTTCCAGAAGAATAGAATGAAGCCCTATAGATATCTAAGGAGAGAGTTCTAGACAGAGGAAACAGAAAATTCCGTGACAGGAGTCAGACAGGCTGGGTGTGTTTCAATATAGTAAGGGTGCTAAGGTAACCAGAGCAGAATGAGAAAGGGAGTTGAAGTAGAAAAAGAGATGGAGTTAGAGAGGTCGCAGGTGGCCAGATGATAAGGCTTTCTGAGCAATGAGAAGGACTTCAGATTGTGCAAATACTCCCCAAGTTCAGATATTTGAAAGGACTCACCAGACTCCACGGAAGGCTTTTACTTCAAGGTGAAAACTATGGTGCAGCAAGAGAAAGAGGGTGCAGGTAAGCCTTAGGGGTCCAGAGATATCCCATGGCCAATGTGATACAGCCAGAAGCCATGGAGATAAGAACATGAATGTGGATACGAACCCTGGAGGTGTAACCACAGTCATCATCAGACACTGAAAATGACACACTGGGTTTCAGAGCAGGGGAGTAGAAAGAGCCCAAATAATGGAAACATGATTTTGTTGCCATATCAAAGGAAAGTTTCCTACCTCCAGGCTTTTTGTTACAGAAAACCAATAAACTTGTTTTCTGCTTAAGCTATTATAGTATAATTTTCTGTTGAACATACCACTAGTTGATAATAGGTATAACCCTTTTAAAGACGCTTGGAAGAAAAGCTACAACTAACCTGACAGCACATTAAAAAGCAGAGACATTACTTTGCCGACAGAGGTCTGTCTAGTCAAAGCTATGGTTTTTCCAGTAGTCATGTATGGATATGAGAGATGGACCATAAAGAAACCTGAGCACTGAAGAATTGATGCTTTTGAACTGTGGTGTTGGAGAAGACTCTTGAGAGTCCCTTGGACTGCAAGGAGATCCAACCAGTCAATCCTAAAGAAAATCCATCCTGAATATTCACTGGAAGGGCTGAAGCTCTGAAACTTTGGTCACCTGATGCAAAGAACTGACTCATTTGAAAAGTCTCTGATGCTTTGGGCACCTTATGCGAAGAGTTGACTCATTGGAAAAGACCCTGATGCTGGGAGGGATTGGGGGCAGGAGGAGAAAGGGACGACCGAGGATGAGATGGCTGGATGGCATCACAGACTCAATGGACGTGAGTCTGAGTGAACTCCGGGAGTTGGTGATGGACAGGGAGGCCTGGCGTACTGCGATTCATGGGGTCGCAAAGAGTCGGATACGACTGCGCGACTGAACTAAGATGATTGGATGGCATCACCAACTCAATCGACATGAGTTTGAGTAAGTTCTGGGAGTTGGTGATGAACAGGGAGGGCTGGCGTGCTGCAGTCCATGGGGTCGCAAAGAGCTGGATACAACTGAGCGACTGAACCCTTCAGTGTCTCCTGTTGACTGAGAAAAATGCACAACCTAAAACTTGAGAGTTAAGTTTTATTTGGTGGACAAAGCTGAGGACTTAAGCCCAGAACACAGCATCTCCAATAACTCTGAAAGCCTGCTCTGAAGAGGCAAGGTGGAGAGTCAGGATATATAGGAATTTTTGCAACAAAGACCAGGTAGTCAGAACATCGCAAAATTACTGTTAATTAAAGGAAACCAGGGATCTCAAGGAACTTAGCACTCTTCTATGTATGAAAAGATGCAAGAGTCCGAGCTCACTGAAATCATTCCTTTGATATGTACATCAGCCATCTGGGGTCAGTATCTTTTTTTCTCATCCTAGTCTCTCAGGGTCACTGTCAGTGGGTGGAGTGTCTGTGAATTGCTGGTGGGCATTCTGTTTCTGTCCCGAGTTCCCTCAGGGCTCGCTGTCAGAGCTGCTGTAATGAGATAGCTTGATGGCTGCAACATCCTTTGTTTACTGGTACGGCAGGCAAGATGTTTCATTCACACTCCACAGAGGTCCACACTCCACGGTGCAGCTCACACTTTTCCAGTTTAATTAATTAATTAACGCCTGTGCTGTGTCTCCGTTGCTTTCCTTGGGCTTTCCCCGCTTGCAGTGTGTGGGCTGCTTGCAGTGACCCTTCTTGTTGTGGGCTCTGGGCACACAGGCTTCAGTAATTGCTGCGTGTGGGCTTGTAGGGCTCGCTGTCAGAGCTGCTGTAATGAGATAGCTTGATGGCTGCAACATCCTTTGTTTACTGGTACGGCAGGCAAGATGTTTCATTCACACTCCACAGAGGTCCACACTCCACGGTGCAGCTCACACTTTTCCAGTTTAATTAATTAATTAACGCCTGTGCTGTGTCTCCGTTGCTTTCCTTGGGCTTTCCCCGCTTGCAGTGTGTGGGCTGCTTGCAGTGACCCTTCTTGTTGTGGGCTCTGGGCACACAGGCTTCAGTAATTGCTGCGTGTGGGCTTGTAGTTGCAGCTCTCCGACTTGTGAGCACGGGCTCAGTAAATGTGGTGCATGGGCTTAGTTGCCCCGTGGCCTGTGAAATCTTGCTGACCAGAGATCGAACCTGTGTCTCCTACATTGGCAGGTGGTTTCTTAAGTCCCTGGGGTTTATTTATTTTTGTAGCATAGCCCCCCATCCTGACTAATATAGATTTCTGTAGCTGAAACCCTTCTACCACTTTATGCTTTTGAAATTTCTTTAATAAACCTTTTACTGCCTACCCTAAGTCACTTTTTTAAGGACCTCAGTTGCACAGAATTGGAATCATTATTCTTGGCTTATAATTCATCAACATTTTTCGTTCAAATGTAGCTTTCTGTCTATCTCTCTAGCTGGCTATCATCTATTTTTTGCAAAAATAACATAATGAATACAATGAACCCAACAACAAGTAAAAAACCTGAAACATTACAAATAACTTATATCAAACTGTGCATCTTTTCCCAATTCCATAATTCAGTCTCCTCTCCAAATAAACAGAATTTGATATGTTTATCTTTTTCTTGTCATCGGTGTGTGTAGTTATATCATTTTATCACATATTTATGATATATACAGTTTAAAACTAGCCTGGATTTTCATGGCTCTGATTATTAATGAGATGGGAATATCAGACCACCTGAGCTGTCACTTGAACTATGCTATCTAGGTTGGTCATAACTTTTCTTCCAAGGATTAAGCGTCTTTTAATTTCATGGCTGCAGTCACCATCGATTTTGGAGCCCAAAAAAATAAAGTCTGACACTGTTTCTAGGGAACACTTAATGTCTAGAGACATTTTTAGCTCACAGCTGGAGGGGTGCTACTGACGTCCAGTGGGTAGAGACTAAGGATGCTGCTAAAGAGTTCACACTGCATAGGACAGCGCCCACGACAGAGTGACGTGGTCAGAATGTCAGAGGTGCCAAAGTTGAGAAACACCTTATTCACCCCTTAAATATGCTCCTGTGTGAAAAGAACTCCATAAATTTTCAAGTTGCTCTCGGGAAATACAAGCAGTCTCAGTCTAACACTGTACATGTCCATTTACTTGCAGAAATTAATACTCCAAATTTGCTTTCAAGTTAAGCTTCTCACCCAGTAGTCAGAGAACTGTACTAAATGTCTTTGTTTTGATTTCCAGCCCATCTCCAGACGTGTGTGTGTGTGTGTGTGTGTGTGTATGCATGCTCGCTCAGCAACTCCAGGTACTGCAGCCCACCAGGCTCCTCTGTCCATGGGATTTTCCAGGCAAGAATACTGGAGTGGGTTGCCATGCCCTCCTCCAGGGCATCTTCCCAACCCAGGGATCAAACCCATGTCTCCTGTGTCTCCTGCATTGGCAGGCAGGTTCTTTACCACTGCGCCACCTGGGAAGACATTGATTACTTGTCAGTTATTGTCTTCTTTGTTGTTTTCATCATTGTCATTGTTCTATCACCCAGTAGTCAGAGAACTGTACTAAATGTCTTTGTTTTGATTTCCAGCCCATCTCCAGACGTGTGTGTGTGTGTGTGTGTGTGTGTATGCATGCTCGCTCAGCAACTCCAGGTACTGCAGCCCACCAGGCTCCTCTGTCCATGGGATTTTCCAGGCAAGAATACTGGAGTGGGTTGCCATGCCCTCCTCCAGGGCATCTTCCCAACCCAGGGATCAAACCCATGTCTCCTGTGTCTCCTGCATTGGCAGGCAGGTTCTTTACCACTGCGCCACCTGGGAAGACATTGATTACTTGTCAGTTATTGTCTTCTTTGTTGTTTTCATCATTGTCATTGTTCTAGATTTTGCCTCTTTTAGGCAGGCGGTGCTGCAGAGTGGTTAAAGGGTTAGACAATAGAGGCTTAGACATAGCCTTCGTATGAAGCCCACCTCTGCCATTGCTTACCTTAACCTCTGTTGGCCTCAGCTTCTCATCTGTAAAATAAAAATAATAACCCTACTTCATAAAGCTATTTTAAAATTGAATGAGTAAGGCATATTTTTTTTCAAAATGAAAAAACTGAATTGATATTTTAGTACTGTTTTATGTATTTCCGATCTAACAGTCATTATAAACTGCTTACACCAGAGGACAGATTGTCTATATATCTGTGAAACTCATCCAAATTCCACATCTCTATCCTGTACACAGTTGGCAGAAATTATATTTAATTTTTTATTTGAGTTCAGTATAGTTGACCACCTTCAGATGATACAATTCCAAAGATAAGAAATAAAAAATATATCTGACTCCCTAGTCTTTACTTCCTTTTCTATGGAAGGAAGTAAAAAGTTTCTATAAGTTTTATAATTATTGCAAGTAAATACTAAAATAATAAAGTCATATCATTGAAAAAATACAAGATTATAAAGCACATAGCTAAAGATGTTGTTCCTGACTATATTTTCCATCAAGTCTGTTTGTTAATTGCAGACCTTCCACTCTTTTACTAGTAGTCATTTCCTTGCCCATGTGTTAGTATAATCTAGTTGTGATAGATGTAATGTTACCAAATGCAGGGTTCACTGAGTTACTGTACCAGGTTATATAGATTCCTTTCTCCTCATACTTAAGTTCAGGACACCTTGACTTCAGGAATTTTAGTGAAAAGGGTTATCATCCCAGTTAGAGGAGTCTGTTCTTCAATTTAAGATACTCGTGACCTTGAAGTGCTTACTCTCCAACTTCAACTTAATTGACCCTCACACGCTGTGTTGCTTTCCCCTCTTAGCAAATCTGTTCTTACCCTTAAATTGCAACCAAATACTGCAACAGTCCCTAACTGGCCCATTCCATCTCCTGGTGCCCATTTGGCACCTACTTTAAATCCTTGCTTGAATAAAGCATGCCATGGCCTTTTCTTTATAATCTGCTTGCTGAAAATGTATGACTTGTGTTTCTACAAAACAATTCAGCATATTTACTGAGTCCTGAGAAAGAGGGTGTATTTGTTCTCCAAAACTAATGAAATAAAATATCAAAAACTGAGTGGCTTAAAAAAAAAGTGATCCTGAAACCTTAAAAGTCACTGTCTCTGGATTCTTCTTTGCTTTGCACTTAGAAAATGAAATATTAATACATGAAAAAGCCTGTGGATAGTAGTTCTTTGGTCACCACTTTGAAAAATCAGGTTGTTGAGGATTACTTTGAGTCATCACTGAATGAATGACAGAGGAGCAGTGGGTCTGCATTTTTTTCAATCAGATCTACTTGCATTAAATTCCATCAGGAGGAGAGAGCCTATTATGAAAGCAAAAAAACACTTTTCTGTAAAGTCACATTGCCCCTTTGCTCGCTGCTTATTTTCCATGTTTATATGAGTGATGAAAGTCTGGTAATGACAAGATCACCTATATAGCACCATTTTCTTGGAAACACTTTATGTAATTGTTCCATTTTGAATTATGGCTGATTCTAATAAAAGCACTTCTTTCATTCTTCAGCAACTAAAAAGAACCTGCTAAATGTTTCAATTTTATCCATCTTCACTTAGGTGGTATTATTGAACTGAACTTGGCCGAACAGATGGATTCCACTCGTCCACCACACAGGAAAGCCAATCTAATGACAGCAGATTGTTTTGAAGAACAGGCAGCCAGTGCTCAAAACACCCAGACACGTCAGTGGCTTCCAGGGAATGGTTTGTATTTATTTATTTATTTGATACGGTTGATTTACAATATTATAAAAGTTTCAGGTGTACGACATAGTGGTTCATAATTTTTAAGAATTTGACTCCATTTATAGTTATAAAATACTGGCTGTATTCCCTGTGTTGCACAGTATATCCTAGTAGCTTATATATTTCATAGAGTAGTTTATACTCCTTGATCCCCTACTCCTACCTTGCCCCTCTAGGAAAGGGTTTTTTAAGGCAACATATTTGAGGTGCAGGTTGCATCTTGTAGACTTTGTTCTTATTGGTTGGTGGTGAAGTTAACAACCTTCTGGTTCTAACTAGTGTGTAATCTGCATGCTTGTGGTTAGCATGTGGTCACAATCTGCCACCTGGGGAGGCAGGTCTTAATTTCTGCGATGGTATATGTATATTCTTTGAGGAAGAACTAGGGCTCTGTCTTATTGCTGAACGTTTGTTTAAGCTATGGTTGCAGGAAAGGGAGACCTCTTCCAGAGCCCGAGAGAGGGCTCTTTTTTAGCACTCAGAAATGAATTGTCTGAGGAGACACATGTGCTGACAGAGCAGGAGACTGTGTTGGGAAGGGGCGCCCAGGCAGAGTGCAGCAGGTAAGGGAACCCAGGGAATTGCTCTGCCGCGTGGCTCACTGTCTTGTGTTTTACGGGGAGGAGTGAGTCTTCAGGCTGGTTCTGGTCAATCATTCTGACTTGGGGTCCTTGGTGGCACACACATTATTCAGCCAAGATGGATTCCAGTAAGAAGGATTCTGCGAGGTTGGCAAGACACAGGCATTGGTGGCTCCTCACTCCATTTGACCTTTCCCAAAGTCTTCTGGTTGGTGGTAGCTAGCTAGTTCTGCGTTCCTTACCAGGACCTCCTGTTGTAAGATACTCATGCAAGTGGTTGCTGTCATGTCTGACCAGGTGTGTTGTTTCAGTCAGTGGTTCCCCTAATAGTATCATTACTTTCCTTTCTTGATTGCTTTTTGTTTCTGCATTCACTGACTTCTGTGCTTCTCATCAACTGGCTATAGATTGGATGTTTCAATGAACCCCTCCATCTTAGGATGCCAATAGCAAGTCCAGGTTGCACTTCTGACCAACTGGCCATAAATCACAGGTTCCTATGACCTCTCCTCTGATTCAACTAATTTGCTAAAGTGACTCATAGCACTCAGAGGAACATTTTACCTAATAGATCAACATTTTATTACAAAAGGATATAACTCAAGAACAGTGAGGTGGAAGAGGTATATAGAGCAAGCTGTCACGGTCTGTGCACAGGTTAGAAAAATTTTCCAGAAATGAGACAGAATGAGAGGAGAATAAAGTTTATTGGAGTGGGAGATGCTGTTAGAACAGTGGGCTGGCTCAAGGGAGAGCAGAACCCTTTCTCAGGCTAGTAGATAATTTTTATAGCCTCATGACAGAGAAAATTCCTACAGGAATGGTGGCATTAGGTGATTGGTTAGGATGCTGTAGGTGGGTGGTGGTGGTGTTCATTTGCTCAGTTGTGTCCGACTGTTTGCAACCCCATGGACTGCAGCACGCCCCAGGCTTCTCTGTCCATCACCATCTCCCAGAGTTTCCACAAAGTCATGTCTCTTGAGTCGATTATGCCACCCAACCATCTCATCCTCTGTCACCCACTTCTCCTCCTGCCCTCAGTCTTTCCCAGCATCATGGTCTTTCCAGTGAGTTGGCTCTTCGAATCAGGTGGCCAAAGTATTGGAGCTTCAGTTCAGCATGAGTCCTTCCAATGAATATTTAGCACTGATTTTCTTTATAATTGACTTCTTTGACCTCCTTGCTGTCCAAGGGACTCTCAAGAGTCATCTCCAGCACCACAGTTCAAAAGCATCAATTCTTTGGTTCTCAGCCTTCTTTATGGTCCAACTCTCACATCCGTATGTGACTGCTGGAAAAACCATACCTTTAACTATACAGACCATTGTTGGGAAAGTGATGTCTCTGCTTTTTAATACACTATCTAGGTTTGTCATAGTTTTTCTTCCAAGGAGCAAAGGTGGTTTTGTTTGTTTGTTTGTTTTTGTTTGTTTTAAGCATCTTTTAATTTCATGGCTGCAATCACCATCTGCAGTGATTTGGGAGCCCGAGAAAATAAAGTTTGTCACTGTTTCCATTTTTTCCACAGTATTTGTCATGAAGTGATGGGACCGGATGCCATGATCTTTGTGTTTTGAATATTGAGTTTTAAGCCAGCTTTTTCACTCTCCTTTTTCACTTTTATCAAGAGGCTTTTTAGTTCTTTGCTTTCTGCCATAAAGGTGGTGTCATCTGCATATCTGAGGTTGTTGATATTTCTCCCAGCAATCTTGATTCCAGCTTGAGCTTCATGCAGCCTGGCATTTTGAATTATGTACTCTGCATGTAAGTTAACTAAGTAGGGTGACAATATACAGCCTTGATGTACTCCTTTCCCAATTTTGAGCCAGTCCATTGTTCCGTTTCTGGTTCTCACTGCTGCTTTTTGACCTGCATATAGGTTTCTCAGGAGACAGGTAAGGTGCTTTGGTATTCCCTTCTCTTTAAGAATTTTCCATAGCTTGTTGTGATCCACACAGTCAAAGGCTTTAGCATAGTCAATGAAGCAGAACTAGATGTTTTTTTCTGGAATTTCCTTTCTTTTTCTATGATCCAATGTCCCAGAAGCCAGCATGAGGAATCCCACCCATGACAGGGTCATGTGGCGAGATTTGATGGGCAAGGACGAGTCAGATCTCAGGTTTTCCCCCTGGCATTTCCTGAGCATGTACCCCCCAAAAATAAGAATCTGCCTGCTTTTCCACTCTTCTGACATTCTCTGGAAAAAGTCAAACTCGGGGCTTTAGTCTTCTGCATTTGAAAGAGTGTTTCAATCCAAAAACCTCTCTGATGGCTTTCTAGCCTGCCTGCAGGCTGCGCATGTGATTGTTTGAGGCCTCCCGACTGCGGGAGGCATAGGAAGCTTAAAACATCCTAGGAATGTAGGGGCTTCCGAGGAGTCATAATCATTAGAATAGGACTGATTAAAGGTTTCATTTTTTGAGCCAATACTTGCTGCCAAATTTTCATATCTTATATAGTTGGTATATTGAAAAACAGGTAGTAGACCTGGTATTAGCAATATTAGATCTTTGAGTTAAGTACTTTCTTTGTTATAACTCACTGCATCTTTGTCCTACAGGAATGTAACTTTATTTGGTATTTTGAGGGTAATGCAGAGTAAAGAAAAAACACTTCTAGGGAAAAGGAGTTTTCTGGTTGATAGACAATTACCCAGGAAGAGAGCCATAAAAATGTTAACAGGCTTCTTGGCCAGAAGATAATGTAAACCACCTGAGACCTTTTGTATACAGGAGGCTATGCAAATAGCCTGGTTTTGGGGCTGCTAATGCTGATCTCTATGTACAATCAAAAAGGTATAAAGGCCCTTCTAAGATAATAGAGGTGGGGCCAGTCATTGGAAGGGGCTAGTCACTGGAAGGACTGGTTTCCCCCGTGTCTCCTATTTTCTCTTAATTTCTGGCTGAATTCCCATCTGGGGCATGGAGGCTCGCCATGTCTACTTACCTGTCCTGGCTGCTAAGGTCCGTAAGAGAGAGATCCCAGGGCGGGGCACTCTCTGATATTCAAACGGACGCCGGTGGCCTAAAGTAGATGGTGCAAGCTCCTTGTCTGGAACTTTATTGGCTTTCCACATAAATCAAGTTATTCAGCCTCTTTTCTCCACTAATTTTCCTACTATACTATTATTTCCTAATCTTATATATCTAAATAAATAATTCTTTCTAAGACACCAACGCCGTCCCCGCTTCGAATTGCCTGGACCCCGGCACCAGTGGATGTTGGCAATTTGATATCTGGTTCCTCTGCTTTTTCTAAATCCAGCTTATACATCTGGAAGTTCCCTATTCATGCAGTATTGAAACTTAGTTTGCAGGATTTTGAGCATTACCTTGTTAGCATTTGAAATCAGTGCAATTGTGTGGTAGTTTGAACATCCTTTGGCATTGCCCTTCTTTGGGATTGGAATGAACACTGACTTTTTCTAGTCCTGTGGCCACTGCTGTTTTCCAGATTTGCTGACATATTGAGTGTAGCACTTTAACAGCATTATCTTTTAGGATTTGAAGTAACTCAGAATTCCATCACTTCCACTAGCTTTGTAGTGATGCTTCCTAAGGCCCACTTGACTTCACACTCCAGGATGTCTGGCTCTAGGTGAGTGATCACACCATCATGGTTATCTGGGTCATTAAGATCTTTTTGTACAGTTCTGTGTATTCTTGGCATCTCTGCTTAATATCTTGTGCTTCAGTTAGGTCCATGCCATTTCTGTCCTTTATGGTGCCTATCTTTGCATGAAATGTTTCCTTGGTATCTCTGATTTTCTTGAAGAGATCTCTAGTCTTTCCCATTCAATTTTTTTCTCTATTCTTTTGCATTGTTCCTTAAGAAGGCTTTCTTATCTCTCCTTGCTATTCTTTGGAACTGTGCATTCAGATGGATATATCTTTCCTTTTCTCCTTTGCCTTTCACATCTCTTCTTTTCTCAGCTATTTGTAAGGCCTCCTCAGGCAATCATTTTGCCTTGTTGTATTTCTTTTTCTTGGCATGGTTTTGGTTACCCCCTCTTATACAGTGTTACAAACCTCTGTCCATAGTTCTTCAGGCACTCTATTTATATCTAATTCCTTGAATGTATTGTCACTTCTACTATATAGTCATAAAGGATTTGATTTATGTCATATCTAATGGCCTAGGATTTTCTATACTTTCTTCAATATAAGTCTGAATTTTGCAATAAGGAGTTCATGATCTGAGCCACAGTTAGCTCCTGGTCTTGTTTTTGTTGACTGTATAGAGCGTCTCCATCTTTGGCTGCAAAGAATATGCTCTGTCTGATTTCGGTATTGTGTAGAGTCATCTCCTTTGTTGTTGGAAGAGGGTGTTTACTATGACCAGTGTGTTCTCTTGGGAAAACTCTGTTAGCCTTTGTCCTGCTTCATTTTGTACTCCAAGGCCAGACTTGCCTGTTACTCCAGGTATCTCTTGATCTACTTTTGCATTCCAGTCCCCTGTAATGAAAAGGACGTCTTTTTTTGGTATTAGTTTTAGAAGGTCTTATAGGTCTTCATAGAGCCATTCAACTTCATTTTCTTGGGCGTTAGTGGTTGGGGCATAGACTTGGATTACTGTGATGTGGAATGGTTTACCTTGGACTCGGACTCGGACTGAGATCATTCTGTTGTTTTTGAGATTGCACCCAAGTACTGTATTTCAGACTCTTTTGTTGACTATGAGGGCTACTCCATTTCTTCCAAGGGATTGTTGCCTGCAGTAGTAGATATAATGGGCATCTGAATTAAATTTGCCCATTCCCATCCATTTTAGTTCACTGATTCCTAAGATGTCGATGTTCACCCTTGCCTTCTCCTGTTTTACCACTTCCAATTTACCTTGATTCACGGGCCTAACATTCCAGGCTCCTATGCAATATTGTTGTTTACAGCACCAGACTTTACTTCCATCACCAGTCATATCCTCAACTGGGCTTTGTTTTTGCTTTGGCTCAGCCTCTTCATTCTTTCTGGAGCTATTTCTCCACTTTTCTCCAGTAGCATATTGGGCACCTACTGACCTGGGGGTTCATCCTTCAGTGTCATATCTTTTTGCCTTTTCATACTGTTCATGGGGTTCTCAAGGCAAGAATGCTGAAGTGGTTTGCCATTCCCTTCTCCAGCGAACTACATTTGTCAGAATTTTACCTAATGTGGGTCAGGAAACTGGCCGGTTTATATCTGGAGGCTCACGGTAACAGTTGCTATGGGGCTTGGTCAGTTTCAGAGATTTTTGTTCCATGACCCTGGTACAGGGCTCCACACCTGTGACTTTGACATAGGACACACAAAATATGTAGGAATGAGTGGACTTTCCTCTCTAGGTGCTACTCTTCCAGCAGTTCCACATGTTCACCAAAATAGACCCTCTCAGAGCCCCATCCTTTTTTGGTTTTTAATGGAGGGTTCATTACATTGTCACAGTTGATTAAATCATTAGCCATTGTGGATTGATTCAACCTCCAATCCTTCTCCCCTCCCCAAGGGTCAAAGGAAGTGAAAATATTAGTTTCTCAGTCGTGTCTGACTCTGTGACCCCATGGACTGTAGTCCACCAGGCTCCTCTGTCCATGGCATTCGAGAGGCAGGAATACTGCAATGGGTTGCCGTTCCCTCCTCCAAGGGATCTTCCTGACCCAGGGATCAAACCTGGGTCTCCAGCATTGCAGACAGATTCTTTACCTGAACCACCTGGGAATCCTAGAGTCAAGGGGATGGGACCCTCTAATCACAGGGTTGGCTCCACTGGCAACTAGTCCCCATCTCACTAACATAACAAAAGACCTTTGTTGCTCTCATCACTTAGGAAATTCCAAGGGTTTTGGAAACTTTGAGCTGTGAATGAAGACCAAATATATATGGGAAATATATTTTGGCCATCTGAATGAATCTATATTTCTTCTAAATCACAGTATCACTCAGTTGCTCAGTTGTATCTGACTCTTTGCTACCCCATAGATTGTAGGCCGCCAAGCTCCCCTGTCCATGGGATTTTCCAGGCAAGAATACTGGAGTGGCTTGCCATTTCCTCCTCCAGGGGATCTTGCTGACCCAGGGATCAAACCCATGTCTCTTGCGTCTCCTGCATTGGCAGGTGGATTCTTTACCACTCCGCCACCTGGGTAGCCCCACATCACAATATCACAAATACCTACTAGCACTGGCAACAAAAGCAAAATAAATAAGATCACATCAAATTAAAAACTTCTGTACAGCAAGGGAACCAACACCAAAATGAGAAGGCAACCTACAGAATGAGAAAAACTTTTGCAAAGCATATATCTGATGAATGGTTAGTTTTCAAAATATATTAAGAATGCCTACAACACAATGGCAAAAAAAGTTTTAAATAAAAAATTCATTTTAAAATGAGCAAGAAAACTGAATATACATTTCTCTAATGAAGACATAGATACAAAAAAGTGCTCAATATCACTAATCACCAGGGAAATGCAAATCAAAACCACAATGAGATATCACCGCCCACAGATTTAGAATGGCTGTTATCAAAATATGTTATGTTATTACATACAAGTGTGATGAGGATGTAGAGAAAAGGGAACCCTTGTATACTGTTGTTGGAAATGTAAATTGGTACAGTCATTATGAAAAACACCACGGAGTTTCCACTAAAAATTTAAAATAGAGCTACAATACGATCCAGCAGTCCCACTTCTGGCATATATCTAAAGGAAATAAAGTCACTATCCCAAAGAGATATCTGCACTCCCATGTTCATTGTAGCATTTTTCACAGTTGCCAAGATGTGGAAATAACCTAAGTGTCCATTGATGGATGAAGGGGTTAAAAAATACACTATATACCTACAATAGAATATTATTCAGCTTTAAAAGAGAAGGAAGTCTTGCCATTTGCTGCAACATGAATCAACTTGGAGGACATCATGCTAAGTGAAATTAGCTAGACATAGAAGGAAAAATGCCACATGATACCACTCCTCTGAGGAATCTAGTCACACTCATAGAAGCAGGATGGTGATTGCCAGGGCTTGAGGGGGAAAAGGGAGATATTAATTGAAAAGCACAAAGTTTTGTGTATACAAGGTGAATAAATCCTAGAAATCTACTGTATAGCACTCTGCCCATAGCTAACAATATTGTATACTTAAAACTATACTAAGAGGGTACATCTCATGTGTTCTTATCACAAAAAATAATAATGAAGGCAGGAGAAAACTTAGGTTATGGATATGTTTATGGCATAGATTATGATGGTTTCATGGGTGTATACATATCTGCAAACTCATCAAGTTGTACATATTAAATATCTACAGCTTTTGGTGTGTTAGTCATACTTAATAAAGGGTTTTTTAAGTGACCGAAAGAGCACAAAGGACACTGGACATTAGAAGGATAAGAAAAGAAGTGGCAGAATATGAGAACTGGACATGAAGGAAAGTGAGAGAATGCCGGAAGCAAGTGGCGCCTGTCGCTTTACCAAGGTGTGTCTTAAAGCAGGGACAAGAAACATGTCCAGTGTCAGAGTTTCCCAACTGATATCAGTGGATTTATTTTCATAAATCAGTGAATGTATGAAGAACTTGCAATTGGTTTCCCCATTTTACACATGAGGAAACTAAGAAAGGTTAGAGTCACAGGGTTGCTAAGTGGCAGAGTTAAAACTCAAACTCAAGCCTTCCAGAGGAATTTTTTCATTTCACTTAGGAGACTGAAACATAACATTGAATGTAAAATATTTAAGTAGGCACCTGTTGCTAATGGGTAATACCTCTATAGCAACAAATTTTCCCTAAGACAGCTGCTCCCTTGGTGATTTAATTTATGCTCTACCATTAGCCATCTCCATTAGAAAGAAAAATTGCCAACACTTTGAGCAGGGCGAGTCGAACAAAATCACATCTCAGAGAAATTTTATGGCGCTAGAAGAGACGTGAGTAATCCTCTAACACAGTAGACTCCTTTGGAAAATAAGGAGAGTCTTGTCAGAGACTTCCTTGCTCCTCAAAGTGTGGCCCCAGACCAGCAGCACCAGTGTCACCTGGGAGCTTGTTAGAGATGCAGACTCATCCCAGACATAGTGGATCCAAACCCCCAGGGCCCCCTAAAGTTGGAGCTCCACTGGGCTAAGTGAATTATCTCATAATTAACTTGTGAAAATGCAGCTCTTCTAATTTCTGAATTCAGTGCTTTTTCCATGGTACCAAATGGCTAATAAATATCAACATTCCTTCTTGGACTTCCTGGTGGTACAGTGGATAAGAATCTGCAGGGGACACGGGTTTGATCCCTGGTCTGGGAAGATCCCACATGCCACAGAGCTGCTAAGCCCATACGCCACAACTACTGAAGCCCATGAGCCTAGAGCCTGTGCTCTGCAACAAGAGAAGCCGCTGCGATGAGCAGCCCGCACACTGCAGCTACACAGTAGGCCCTGCTTGCTGCAGCTAGAGGAAGGCTTCGCATAGCAATGGAGACTCAGTGCAAAAAAAGAAAAGGAAGATTCCCTCTCATTCTCCATTCACTATTTCCCCAGGCAGACCATAGCTGGGAAAGCATTTGTTTTCTATTATACCAAGAATGTAACAACCTCCCCCCACCAATAATATTTTATAGAAACCTTTCTGTCTCATAAAATCCTTTAGATACTGGTTTTGAAGTAGACTGGAAGGCATTTTCCCCTGACCATGTCAGTCCCTGATTTTTTCTCTCTTCTGGATTGACTGACTTGTCAATAAATCTGTTTGACTCTGAAAAGTAGTTACGCTTTGGTCCCCACATTGGGGAGTTATCATGAGAACAATCCTAAAGTTGGAAAACCTTAAAGTTTCTGGACAAGAATTGCCGATCTGTCTCTTGAGGAAGCCTGTGCTCCCAAAGGTGAACCAGCTGGTCTGCCTTATCTCAGTACCTAATGAAGTCTTCCCTGAAGTTTGCCATGCAGACCTAGAATAATGTCTGTTTTGGAACTTTAGATGTTTCCATATGGTTCTTTTGGAGTAGGAAATGGCAACCCACTCCAGTATTCTTGCCTGGAAAATCCCATGGACAGAGGAGCCTAGAGGGCTATAGTCCATGAGGTCGCAAAGAGTGAGGCACAATTGAGCACACAGACACACACATACACTGTCTGTCTCTCTCTTCTTTGGGTGCTGTTTTCTTACCGCGAACCAGAACAGTTGCTCTGTTCAGGTTTGGATGTTATCCCAGGGAAGTCTCATCTGTGGGCTCATCTGAGGGAATTGTGTCAGGAGCCCCAGATTTGCCTTTATTTTGAAAGCTGGGGATTGACATTTGCTGAGAAGAGACTGCCTAGAGTGAAGGTTTGTCTGCTTCTAGCTGCTTGGTGTGTCAGACCAAAGAACACTGGTAAAGTTCTTTCTGATGAAGGTTCCTGCCACTCCATACTTCACTGGGTTTTGGAGACCTTTCTTTGATAGATTCTTTAAGATCTGGAAGAAGAAAGCAAGTAGATCTGGCCTAGGCTCCCATCAAATTACTGCTTTTGCCCTGGGTCCCAGAGCATGGGAGATTGTGTGTGACCCTTTAAAAGTAAAGTCTCTGTTTCCCCCATCCTGTGAGACTCCTGCTGTTAAGCACGAGTCTTCTTTCAAAGCCGGCTTCTTTCAGGGCTCATCTTCCTGGTGCAGGACCCCGAGGCTGGGGAACCTGATGTGGGGCTCAGAACTCTCCTGTGGGAGAACCTCTGCAGGACAGTTATTCTCCAGTTTGTGGGTCACTCATGGGGGCTGGTGGTAATGGGATTTGATTATATCAAGTCTGCCCTTCCTCCTTCATATCTTTAGTTGTAGAAGATCTTTTCCAGTAGTTTCCAGTCTTTTTCATCAACGGTTGTTCCCCAGAGACTTGTGATTTTGTTATCGAATTGAGTCATCTGGACCGTGCTCGAGCCCTGGCACAGCCAAGGCTCTCTGCCTCTGTGGGGAACGGGTCTTTTTTCTGTTTGGGTTCAAGTAGGTGAAAAACCAATGTTGAGGTTGGCACAGAACTTTATTCAGTGGCCAGAGAATGGAGGAGGGGAACTAACTTCACAGATCAACTTATTACCCACCTGGTGAGAGGGACTTGATTTTAAAGAGTAAAGACAAAGGGAGGAGGAGTGAGATTAATAATGGGGAGGCACGTGCATTATTTTACTGGGGAAGGGGCAGGGCTTTTTCAAGGGAGTGGGGTGTCACCTCCTCTTTATCCTTTTTTAATCCTTAATGTCTGGTCATGGCTGCTGGTGGGTGTGTCATTTAAAGTGCTAATGTAATCAAAGTGAAGTGCTCAGTCATGTCCAACTCTTTGCGACCCCATGGATTGTACCAGGCTCCTCTGTCCATGGGATTCTCCAGGCAAGAACAGTGGAGTGGGTTGCTATTTCCTTCTCCTGGGGATCTTTCCGACCCAGGGATCGAACCTGGGTCTCCCGCACTGCAGGGAAACTCTTGACCCTCTGAGCCACCAGGGAAGCCCAGTGTAATCAAATTAGTGTATAATGAGACTCAGAGTCTGTTGGAGGTCAGATTCCTTGCTGTCTTGGTCCACCTGGTTTCATCTGGTTTTTGTTTTGCTTCCTTTCTTATCTCTAGACTGTTAAACTTAAAGATTTATGTTAACTTCTGCTAAAGGAGGTGGTAGAGGCGTGTTAGGTTTTGAGTGAGGACTCCGGCTAAAGGTGGGGGTTGATTTTTGTGGGGAAGACCCGGAGCAGCTCAGGGACAGCAGTTCTGGTGTGCTTATGAGAGGAGGTGAGCCCAGGGTCTCTCTACTGTGCCATCGTGGTCACTCTTGGGACATGTTCCCCTCCTTTTCTTCTTTGCCTTTGCACTTAGTCTAGTTATACTTGCTCGTAGGGTAGAGGGGCCTTGTCCCTAGCACTTCAAACCAGAGTACCTCAGCTCCCCGGGGCCAGTGTGCAGAAGCACTGTGCCTGGCCCTCCAGCCATTTTTTCCCTGAGACTCCTAAAGCAGAACTATTTCTGTACCTTCACCATAATTCTTCTTATGGAAGATCTTTAAATTTTGACAGTTTAAAAAACTAAAAACACTTCTGTTAAACACTCTTATGATTGAACAAACAAAACAGACAAAAATTGTAAACTAAATTCAGAAGCAATAAGGCACGTAAAAATGAATCCTGAAATGATATCCAAGTAAATGCCCATGTATAATAGCTGAAACTTTCACCTAATTAGTTTGCTGACCTTGGGTGAGTTACTTATATCCACTGGGGACAATGAGACCCCCAGCTTTACCATTTAAGATTTATTGTAATATGGTATATGTGAAATGTTCTAAAATACGTAGAGAAGTTCCGGGTACAAATTGTCTTGTTAGTATTACAGTCTGAAAGCCATTATATTCTCATTTACATAACCTCTAGGTTATACCCGAGAAGTCAACCTAGGCTGCACCCATGTGCTTTGGAAGAATTGGACCATTCCCTGACACTGCAAACCACCGTTTTCTTTTCCTGTCACTAAATTTGAATTTATTTTAAAAGTCTCATTTTTATACTTCCAGACAAGATAGCCATACCTCTATTTCTTTGACTTCATTGCTAGTGCTACCTAATAAACACATAAAAACACGTTGAAGCCATTTTCTTCTCTTTTTGTATCATGCTTATATGGCGGATCCAAAGTGAATATGTCATTTCTTATGGAAACAGAAAACAGACCATAAGCTCCCTGTGGTTGACTCCGCACATCCTGCATCTTTGACAAGGAAATTTGGATTGTACAAATATTGTTTTGCTCATTTACTGAGTACTACAAATGCTTAATTTATTGTGATTTTGAGTTAGAAGGAAGCTTAGTAACTATTTACTGTAATCCTCTCATTTTACCATTGCGGGGACTGAGCCTCAGAAAAATAAGAATTGTCCAAAGCGGCACAGCTAGTTAGTGGCGGAGTCCAACTCAACTAATCCTATAAACCATGAAGGAAAGGAGCTTAGTTTATTCTGCTGTGCTTCTTCTCAGTTCAGCTGTTTTTTTTTTAATCAAGGATACTTTTCAGAAGGCTTGATCTCACCTAGGGGAATCTTCACTACTGATTCTTTTTATTTTTTATTTTGGCTGTGCTGGGTCGTCTTTGCTGCATGCAGGCTTTCTCTAGTTGGTTTGTGAGCTTCTCATTGTGGTGACTTATCTTGTGGAGCATGAGGTCTAGACACGTGTTGCCTGCATTGGCAGGCAGATTGTTAACCACCAGGGAAGTCCACCGTGGATTCTTAATTGCTTTATTTAGTGCTCATTGAATTGTACTAGTGCTAGCTTATCTTTCTAAGGCTTTAGTCTGGAATGCTTTTTTTTTTTTTGCCCTTGTCTCTAGTAAATATTAATAGTAACTCATATTTCAAAATAACCCTCCTTTTTTTTTTTTTTTCTCAGCAACCAGTTCTTTAAATCTTACCTGAAAACTTTAGGGGTGTTTGTTAAGAGTGGATGTTTCAGGGTCAGAGAGCCCTGGATTGAAATCCTTTATCTGCTCTTGACTCTGTGATGGGGTAGTACTTGGAGCTATTGGCAGAGTCCCTCTACATTTTCTGGTACTTGTTGACCTTTTCCTGCTTAAAGAGATGAATGTTTGTCAAAGGAAAGATGTGATATAGCAAAAAAGCATAGAAAAAGCTTTTGAATTTCAAAAATTCAGGCTTTTGGCTATAGAGCCCTAAGCTTTGAAGGACCTCAAGGAGTAGGTAGACCATGATGATTTAAGGGTGAAATTAAAAATATTTCTGGGATCTTAAAGACCTGCTTTTGAGTGGAGGGAAAAAGGCCAGACACAAGAGTATATGCTATATGATTCCATTGCTGTGACATTCCAAATCAGGCTAAAATGAATTCATCTGTTAAAAATCAGAAAAGTGATTAGGGTATGGATTTTTTTAATATTTATTTTTATTTCCTTACTTGGCTATGCTGGTTCTTGGTTGTGTCACACGGATCTCTGATCTTTGTTGCAGCCTGTGGGATCTTTATTTGTGCCATGTGGGATCTAGCTCCCCAACCAGTGATTGAACCCAGGTCCCTTGCATTGGGAGCACAGAGTCTTAGCCAGTGGGCCACCAAGAAAGTCCCTAGGGGATTGATTGTAAAGGGGCATGAGGGCGCTTTCTGGGGTGATTGAAATGTTCTATATCTCAATATAAATGTGAGTTGAAAGTGAAAGTGTTAGGTACTTTCACAAAGAGTCGTGCAACTCTTTGTGACCCCATGGACTGTAGCCCTCCAGGCTCCTCTGTCCATGGGATTTCCCAGGCAAGAATACTGGAGTGGGTTGCCATGCCCTCCTCCAGAGGATCTTTCCCACTCAGGGACTGAAACTGGGTCTCCTGCATTGAGGCAGATTCTTTACCATCTGAGCCACCAGGGAACCCCAGGTGTGAGTTACACAATTATAAACATTTGTCAAGTCTCATTAAACTGTATACTTATGATTTGTGTACTTTAATATACGTAAATTGTATCTCAACAAAAAAATTTTTTAGTGAAAGAATCCTCGGCATATGACTGAAAATATAGCTTGAGTACTGATGATGGATGTGTTCCCTGGAACAGGAAGTATCTATGTCTAAGTCCTATGCCTGCTCCTTCCTGAGGGACAGTTTGACAAAAAGGAAGGATGGAAACCACAAGACAGACTTGAGGAGTCTGAGAGCAAAGGTATCGTTGTGCTACTCTCCCAGGTAGAACCCTGTAAAGTGGCAAAACCCCAGGGTTTTGTTTTGTTTTGTTTTGTTTTAAAGGCTACATGAAATGTCCGGGCAGATGCTGCAAGAATAATAGAATGTTCTCTTTGCAATCAAGAGCAGTTGAAACTTATGTTGAGAACTAGGGCCCCTGGAAAGACACTTGAAGGAGAGATGAGGGATCCTGCATGCAGCAGCCTATATGGACCAATGACTGAAGACGAAGGGGTGTGTGACCCTATGGATTGTAGCCTGCCAGTATCCTCTATTCATGGGATTTCCCAGACAAGAATACTGGAGTAGGTATCCATTTCCTCCTCAAGGGTATCTTCCCAACCCAGGGATCGAACTCATGTCTTCTGCATTGGCAGCTGGATTCTTTACCCCTGTGCCACCTGGGAAGCCCTGAAGACCAAGGGGGCACAAGCATATCTCAGCAGATGCCAGCAGGATAGATGGTAACATGGGTGATCACATTCGCTTTCCTCACCAGCGTCCTGACCACCATGTAGTCCCCTTCCCCCACTAAAATAAGATGCAACCTTGATGAATAGAAAGGTCTGGCCACTTTAACACACCTGGGGACAACTCTGAAGGGCCATTTTGGCTCTAGAGCTCCTGGTTGGATCAGCCAAGGCTCTGGTTGCTTTTGCATTTCTGCTTTCTTCCTTTTCTTCCCTTCGCTTCCATAGGCAGTGGGTCCCAAGGGCACCCCTTAAAAAGCATCCTGCATCCCACGCTCCATGTTAGAGTCTGCTTCCAAGGCAAATCGACCTTTGACAGTTATAAGAGATGTATCTTGGGCTAGAGGCTGCCAAACATCAAGTTGATCCAAACTAAAATTTTAAAAGCTACCGTAATGGTTATGGACTTAGCTTAAGCTTTACCTTATAGGGTTAGGTTTAGATCAGAATGAATATAAGCATCCATGGATGTTTTGAGAGAGAATTCTCCAAGGTGCTCTCACATTTCCACATGTCTTGTGGGCAGAGACCCTGACAGCCTTTATGCCAGACTGTTTTCAAGGATGGCATCTGTTTTCAAGGACAGTTGTGTACTCAGTAGCCTTGGAAAATAGAATTAGTATTACCTCTGGAGGAGATAGTGAATTTGTTTCTTAACTAATATAATAAAGATAATATCTCTGGGGCAAAGGACACTCAAGTTTGCTTGCAGCCCATTATTTTTAAAATGGAGGTTTCGAAACTTGGGGGTTTTCAGCTGTGACACAAACCCACTGCATATACAACATCCACTTAGGTGGTTCTGTGTTGCCCCTGTGGGCCTGGGAGGGCAATCTGCTTGCTGTGCTGTGAGTAACATAGAAAGGATAGTTAGAAGCCCAAATCTCACCTTTGTTATAGACAGAAGCCAGTGTGAAACAGGTAGCTTGTTGCTAGGGCTAAATGAACCTGCTAAATGAACTCAAGAAGTAGATATATTTCTCCACCTATTGTGGGCATGATGGGGAAAATACGACATGACGGGAAAGAGAAACAGATGAAGATGGACCACGGGCAGGCCCCTGTCCTCCTGTTTAGGTGTATCCAATAAAGGCAGGGCTCTAGCCACTGAAAGCACACATTAGAAATATACCAAAAACCAAAGATTAAAAATCTAGAGTAGAGGTTGGATTTTCAAAAATACAATATTAAAGAAGAGAAGAAGAAGAGGAAAAAAAACAAAGTCACAAGATTATTAAAAAAAAAAAATATATATATATATGGAGAAGGAAATGGCAACCCATTCCAGTGTTCTTGCCTGGAGAATCCCAGGGACGGCAGAGCCTGGTGGGCCGCCATCTATGGGGTCGCACAGGGTCAGACACGACTGAAGCGACTTAGCAGCAGCAGCATATGAAGTTTGCTTTAAAAATAGGATGTTTTTTTTTGAAAAGTAATAGTAGGTAATAAAATTAAAGGAGAAATAGAGGACTGTTTTCGAAGACGATGAGCTGCTTTTCTGGGTGCCTGCTGTCCTCTGCCGGCATTCAGAAGTTGTTTTGTGGAATTTACTCAGCGTTGAAATGTTCTTTTGATGAATTTGTGGGGGAGAAAGTGGTCTCCCTGTCCTATTCCTCCACCATCTTAGGACCGTGCCTCAAAAGCACACATTAGAAATAAACAAAAGTCTTCCCTTTAGCATCTTGTCAAGAACTGCTCAGGGTCTGACATTTCACCATGACTGCAAACTGACATCCACAATTTCCTGGACGCTGGTAGAAAACATGAAACCCCTGGATCACAGATGAAGGCTTCTATTAAGAAATGGCACAGATTTTTCAGCTCTGGCTGCAATTATTTAGACACATTTTGAAAAATATGATTGCCTGGGACCGAGCTCTATAGGTTCTGTACCTGGATATGAGAACTTTTTTTCTTTTTTCAAAGGCTCCACTGATGATCTTATAGTTAAACCAGAGCTGAAATACTTTAAGCTACATTCATATATCCAAATGCTCAGAATTTCTTCCTACATCAAAACCAATAGCTCTCATGTCAAAACTTCAGACTGAGAGAAATATACATCCTTTCATTTTCATTGTCCATAACTTACTCAATGGTATACCTCTGACAGAAGAAATACTATCATCTAACATTAGCATAGATGTTTCATAGATCAGAAAACATTTTCCCTTATTTTAGAGAGAAGAGGGTGAGACTGGGAGAACATAAGTGACTTGCTTCCGATAAGCCCAATGAGGTCATTACTCTGGATCAAAGTTAAACATATACTAATGGGAGAGCTTTAGGTGCCAGTTGGGCTGCCCAAAGCTAGAAGAAACTATGACTTCCTATGAGGTCTGCAGTAAAGTGCCTCACATTTCCTTTCAGCCTTCCTCACACTTGTTCATTGTCTATCTTCCTGGGAGCTGTAAGCTTTGTAACAATGAGTTTATGCCTGTCTCATTCATAGTGGATCCCTAGCACAATTGCAGGCACATAGAATCTTAAATATATTTGGTCATTTACTCATTTCAGGGGCTTCCCAGATGGTACAGTGGTAAAGAATCCACCTGTCAATGCAAGAGGCACAAGAGATGCCCATTTGATCCCTGGGTTGGGAAGATCCCCTGGAGTAGCAAGTGACTACCTATTCCAGTATCCTTGCCTGGAAAATTCCATGGACAGAGGAGCCTGGTGAGCTACAGTTCATGGGGTCTCAAAGAGCTGGACACGACTGAGCATGCACACTCATGCATACTCATTTCATGCTTTCCCTGTAATTTCACAACTTTTAGTGCAATCGATCAAATAGCACCTTTCCTCTCTCAGAAGCCTTATTCTTATTTATGAGAAGATAGCTTCAGAAAACTCCACCACACTATAAAAGATAGTTTGAACTTGGCTACTTGAACAGTTTCTTTCTTTGTTAAAATTTCTTTATTTGTTTGGCTACACTGGGTCTTTGTTGTTGCACACCAGCTCTCTCTAGTTGGGGCGAGGGGGGACTACTCTTCATTTCGGTGCACAGGCTTCTCACTATGGTGAGTTCTCCTGTTGCAGAGCACGGACTCCAAGTGTGCGGGCTTCAGTAGTTGCAGCATGTGAGCTCAGTAGTTGTGGCACATGGGCTTAGTTGCGCCACAGCATGTGGGATCTTCCCAAACCAGGATTGAACCCAGGTCCCCTGCATTGGCAGGTGGATTCTTAACCACTGGACCACCAGGAAAATCCAACAATTTCTTTTTTTACCCCCTAGTTTTATTGAGGGAATATTGACAAGTAAAAATTGAATAGTATGTATATTGTGAAATGATTACTACCTCATGTAGTTCCAAAGCGTAATTCAAGTCCAGTGTTTCTTTGTCTTCTGTCTGGTTGATCTAACTGTTGTGAAAACGAAGTAGGAAAGTCCTCTAATATTATCGCATTGTTCTCTGTTCCTTCAGTTATGTTGCTATTTGCCTAATGTATTTAGGTGCTTCAATGTTCAGTTCAGTTCAGTCGTTCAGTCGTGTCCAACTCTTTGCGACCCCATGAATCGCAGCACGCCAGGCCTCCCTGTCCATCACCAACTCCCGGAGTTCACTCAGACTCACGTCCATTGAGTCCGTGATGCCATCCAGCCATCTCATCCTCGGTTGTCCCCTTCTCCTCCTGCCCCCAATCCCTCCCAGCATCAGGGTCTTTTCCAATGAGTCAACTCTTCGCATGAGGTGGCCAAAGCACTGGAGCTTCAGTTTTAGCATCATTCCTTCCAAAGAAATCCCAGGGTTGATCTCCTTCAGAATGGACTGGTTGGATCTCCTTGTAGTCCAAGGGACTCTCAAGAGTCTTCTCCAACACCACAGTTCAAAAGCATCAATTCTCCGACCCTCAGCCTTCTTCACAGTCCAACTCTCACATCCATACATGACCACAGGAAAAACCATAGCCTTGACTAGACGGACCTTAGTCGACAAAGTAATGTCTCTGCTTTTGAATATACTATCTAGGTTGCTCATAACTATGTAGAGTTGTTATATATACCTAATGAATTGACCCCTTCATCATTACATAATGACCTTATTTGTTTCTTGTTTCCTTTTTGGCCATACCTCATAGCTTGCTGGATCTTAGTTCCCCAACCAGGGATTCAACCCGTGACCTTGCAGGGGAAGTTTAGAGTCTTAACACTTGACCACCAGGAAATTCCCTTATTTGTCCCTTGTTACAATTATTGACTTAAAGCCTATTTTGTCTTATATAAGTATAGGTAACTTTATTCTCTTTTGGTTTCCATTTGCAGCAAATATCTTTATCTATCCCTTTATTGTCACCTATGCATGTCCTTAAAGCTGAAAGGAATATCTTGTAGGCAGCATATGGTTGGGTATTGTTTTTTAATCCATTCAGCCACTTTTGATTCAGTTCAGTTGCTCAGTCATGTCTGCCTCTTTGCAACTCCGTGTACAACACGCCAGGCTTCCCTGACCATCACCAACTAGAAGTTTACTCAAATTTATGTCCATCCAATCAGTAATGCCATCCAACCAGCTCATCCTCTGTCAGCTCCTTCTCCTCCTGCCTTCAGTCTTTCCCAGAACCAGGGTCTTTTCTAATGAGTCAGTTCTTCGCATCAGGTGGCCAAAGTATTGGAGTATCAGCTTTAGCATCAGTCCTTTCAATGAATATTCAGGACTGATTTCCTTTAGGATGGACTGGTTGGATGTCCTTGCAGTCCAAGGGACTCTCAAGAGTCTTCTCCAACACCACAGTTCAAAAGCATCAATTCTTCGGCGCTCAGCTTTCTTTATAGTCCAACTCTCGCATCCATACATAACTAGTGGAAAAACCATAGCCTTGACTAGATGGACCTTTGTTGGCAAAGTAATGTCTCTGCTTTTTAATATGCTATCTAGGTTGGTCATAGCTTTACTTCCAAGGAGCAAGCGTCTTTTAATTTCATGGCTGCAGTCACCATCTGCAGTGATTTTTGAGCGCCCCCAAAATAAAGTATCTCACTGCTTCTGTTGTTTCCCCATCTAGTTGACATGAAGAGATTGGAGCGGATGCCATGGTCTTAGTTTTCTGAATGTTGAGTTTTAAGCCTACTTTTTCACTCTCCTCTTTCACTTTCATCAAGAGGCTCTTTAGTTCCTCTTCACTTTCTGCCATAAGAGTGGTGTCATCTGCGTATGTGAGGTTATTGATATTTCTCCCAGCAATCTTGATTGCAGCTTGTGCTTCATCCAGCCCAGCATTTCACCTGGTGTGCTCTGCATATAAGTTAAATAAGCAAGGTTACAATATGCAGCCTTGACGTACTCCTTTCTCTATTTGGAACCAGTCTCTTGTTCCTGTGCAATTCTAATTGTTGCTTCCTGACCTGCATACAGGTTTCTCAAGATGGTCTGGTATTCCCACCTCTTGAAGAATTTTCCACAGTTTGTTGTGATGCACACAACGCCTTTGGCATAGTCAATAAAGCAGAAATAGATGCTTGTGATGCACACAGTCAAAGGCTTTGGCGTAGTCAATAAAGCAGAAATAGATGATTTTCTGGAACTCTCTTGCTGTTTCTGTGATCCAACAGGTGTTGGCAATTTGATCTCTGGTTTTTCTGCCTTTTCTAAATCCAGCTTGAACATCTGGAAGTTCACAGTTCACATACTGTTGAAGCCTGGTTTGGATAAGTTTTAGCATTACTTTGCTAACGCATGAGATGAGTGCAATCGTGTGGTAGTTTGAACATTCTTTAGCATTGCCCTCTTTGGGATTGGAATGAAAACTGACCTTTTCCAGTCCTGTGGCCACTGCTGAGTTTTCCACATTTGCTGGCATATTGAGTGCAGCACTTTCACAGCATCATTTTTTAGGATTTGAAATAGCTCAACTGTAATTTTATCACCTCCACTAGCTTTGATTGTAGTGATGCTTCCTAAGGCCCACTTGACTTCACATTCCAGGATGTCTGGCTCTAGGTGAGTGACCACACCATCATGATTATCTGGCTCATGAATCTCTTTTTTGTACAGTTCTTCTGTGTATTCTTGCCACCTCTTCCTAATATCTTCTGCTTCTGTTAGGTCCATACCATTTCTGTCCTTTTTTATGCCCATCTTTGCATGAAATGTTTCCTTGGTATCTCTAATTTTCTTGAAGAGCTCTCTAGTCTTTCCCATTCTGTTGTTTTCCTCTATTTCTTTGCATTGATCACTGAGGAAGACTTTCTTCTCTCTCCTTGCTATTCTTTGGAACTCTGCATTCAAATGGATATATCTTTCCTTTTCTCCTTTGCCTTTAGCTTCTCTTCTTTTCTCAGCTCTTTGTAAGGCCTCCTCAGACAGCCATTTTGCCTTTCTGCATTTCTTTTTTTGGAGATGGTCTTGATTCCTGCCTCTTGTACAATGTCATAAACCTCTGTCCATAGTTCTTCAGGCACTCTATCAGATCGAATCCCTTGAATCTATTTGTCACTTCCACTGTATAATCATAAGGGATTTGATTTAGGTCATACCTGAATGGTCTAGTGGCTATTCCTACTTTCTTCAATTTAAGTCTGAATTTGGCATTAAGCAGTTCATGATCTGAGCCACAGTCAGCTCCTGGTCCTGTTTTTGCTGTGTAGAGCTTCTCTATCTTCTGCTGCAAAGAATATAATCAATCTGATTTCAGTGTTGACCATCTAGTGATGTCCATGTGTAGAGTCTTCTTTTGTTTTGTTGGAAGGGGGTGTTTGCTATGATCAGTGCATTCTCTTGGCGAAACTCTATTAGCCTTTGCCTTGCTTCTTTTTGTACTCCAAGGCCAAACTTGCCTGTTACTCCAAGTATCTCTTGACTTCCTATTTTTGCATTCCAGTCCCCTATAATGCAAAGGACATCTTTTTTGGGTGTTAGTTCTAGAAGGTCTTGTAGGTTATCATAGAACCATTTAATTTTACCTTCTTCAGCATTACTGATTGGGACATAGACTTGGATTACTGTGATATTGAATGGTTTGCCTTGGAACTGAACAGAGATCATTCTGTCGTTTTTGAGATTGCACCCAAGAACGGTATTTTGGACTCTTTTGTTGACTATGAGGGCTACTCCATTTCTTCTAAGGGATTGTTGCCCACAGTAGTAGATATAATGGTCATCTGAATTAAATTTGCCCATTACAGTCCATTTTCATTCACGGATTCCTAAAATGTCAATGTTCGCTCTTGCAAGCTCCTGTTTGACCACTTCTAATTTACCTTAATTCATGGACCTAACATTCCATGTTCCTATGCAGTATTGTTCTTTACAGCATCAGACTTCACTTCCATCACCCATCACATCCACAACTGGGTGCTGTTTTTGCTTTGGCTCTGTCTCTTCATTCTTTCTGGAGTTATTTCTCCACTCTTCTCCAGGGGGGTTATCAAAATTGATGTTCTGTGGAGGGATGGTAGCTGAAATCTTCTATTATGACATCTTACTGATGTCACTGTCCTTCAACAATTTCTACTTGGAGCAAAATTAGAGAGTTAGCTGAAATCTATTTTGCCACCTAACTGATGTCACTGTCTTGAACAATTTCTGCTTGGATCAAAGTTAGAGACTTATGTTAGGCTTGTTGGATTTAGGTAAAGAACAAGAGCAGAAAGTAAACCAGTAGCTGTTGTGCCAGTGTCGGTAGGAGGAGATAAAGACAGTTACATCAGTGAATGATTACTCTGCTGTGCTCCTATTGACATTTCAACATTTGTCAGTCAGGCACTTGTCATAGGAAAGAAAAAAAATTAATTGGTATCTTAAAGCTGGAAGATAACCTGTATAAGTCAGTATGTTCCCAGTGGCAGATGACTTAGAATTTGATCAAACATCTAAACAAGTCTTATGTCCAAGTTCCTGTGCTCTCCATCTTAAAATATGATAAACATATCCAAACAGACAGTGCACATCTCTTACCACCTGCTTCAGTGTGGTATTTTATAGCATTATTTTACATCAGGAGGCATAATAAATAGTTCTGGATAAGGTTAGTGTTAAGGAACTTCTTTATGAAAGTTTTTTAAAATTAATTTTAATTGGATAATTACTTTACAATATTTTGATGATTTTTGCCATACATCGACATGAATCGGCCACAGGTACACATGTGTCCCCTCCCACCTTCCCACCTTCCTCCCCACTCCACCCATGTGGTTGTCCCAGAGAACCAGCTTTGAGTGCTCTGCTTTATGCATTGAATTTGCACTGGTCATCTATTTTACATAAGGTAATAGATGGGGAAACAGTGGAAACAGTGTCAGACTTTATTTTGGGGGGCTCCAAAATCACTTCAGATGGTGACTGCAGCCATGAAATTAAAAGACACTTACTCCTTGGAAGAAAAGTTATGACCAGCCTAGATAGCCTATTCAAAAGCAGAGACATCACTGTGCCAACAAAGGTCCATCTCGTCAAGGCTATGGTTTCTCCAGTAGTTGTGTATGGATGTGAGCATTGGACTGTGAAGAAAGCTGAGTGCTGAAGAATTGATGCTTTTGAACTGTGGTGTTGGAGAAGACTCTTGAGAGTCCCTTGGACTGCAAGGAGATCCAACCAGTCCATTCTAAAGGAGATCAGTCCTGGGTGTTCTTTGGAAGGACTGATGCTAAAGCTGAAGCTCTAGTACTTTGGCCACCTGATGCGAAGAGTTGACTCATTGGAAAAGACTCTGATGCTGGGAGGGATTGGGGGCAGGAGGAGAAGGGGACGACAGAGGATGAGATGGCTGGATGGCATCACCAACTTGATGAGAAGAATTGATGTTTTTGAACTGTGGTGTTGGAGAAGACTCTTGAGAGTCCCTTGGACTGCAAGGAGATCCAACCAGTCCATGCTAAAGGAGATCAGTCCTGGGTGTTCTTTGGAAGGACTGATGCTAAAGCTGAAACTCCAGTACTTTGGCCACTCATGCGAAGAGTTGACTCATTGGAAAGGACTGTGATGCTGGGAGGATTGGGAGCAGGAGGAAAAGGGGCAACAGAGGGTGAGATGGCTAGATGGTATCACCAACTCGATGGACATGAGTCTGAGTGAACTCCGGGAGTTGGTGATGGACAGGGAGGCCTGGCGTGCTGCGATTCATGGGGTCACAAAGAGTCGGACACGATTGAGCTATTGAACTTAAGACAGCATCTTAAAAAGCAGGAACATTACTCTGCCAACAAAGAATCATCTAGTCAAAGCTATGGTGGCCTGCCAACTATGGGGTCACACAGAGTTGGACACGACTGAATTGACTTAGCAGCCGCAGCAGCATGGTTTTCCCAGTAGTCATGTATGGATGTGAGATTTGGACTATAAAGAAAGCTGAGTGCCAAAGAATTGATGCTTTTGAACTGTGGTGCTGGAGATGACTTTTGAGAGTCTCTTGGACTGCAAGGAGATCCAACCAGTCTATCCTAAAGGAAATCAGTCCTGAATATTCATTGGAAGGACTGATGCTGAGACTGAAACTCCAATACTTTGGCCACCTAATTCGAAGAACTGACTCATTTCAAAAGATCCTGATGCTGGGAAAGATTGAAGGTGGGAAGAGGAGGGGACAACAGAGGATAAGATGGTTGGATGGCATCACCGACTCAATGGACATGAGTTTGAGTAAACTCCGGGAGTCCGTGATGGACAAGGAGGCCTAGTGTGTTGCAGTCCATGGGGTCCCAAAGAGTTGGACATGACTGAGCCACTGAACAACACAAGGGGTGGGGGCTGGCCCTGCCCAGTGTATATATTTCTTATTCTCAGAGTCTGGAGACCTCCCTGACCACATGTGCACAGAAACAGTCCTTGGAGGTCAAAGGGGAGTGATGCTAACTAATGTTGGTCTAGCCAGAGGCCTTTGTGGTAGAATCCAGCTTGACTGAGAGATGTGTGCATACATACGGGAGGATCCTGGGATATATGAAATATGGACTGTGAACCAGGCAAATCAAAATGATTAGCCAAAGGAAACCTGGAAGAAATACACCAAAAAAGCAATTCAAACTGCCAGGAGGATGCGACTCAGTGACTTGTTCTTCCACCTGAGTCCGACTGTGTGCCTATCCACGCATACTGTAACTTTGTCCTCAATAAAATTTTACCTACTTCACAGCTTTTTGTCTTTGTGTAAATTCTTTTCTGCAAAGCCAAAGGGCCGGGACTTTGTTACTGACCGCTGGTCTAGTGGTTAGGATCTGGTGTGTTTACTGCCAAGACCTGTCCTCAGTCTTGGGCTGGGAACCCAAGCCCTGCTTCAAGGCATTGCAGACCAAGGTCACCCAAAATCATATCAAAGGATTTATTACTTTCTGAAACTAAGGAGAACACTGGGAGTCGGTAGCTCAGATGGTAAAGAATCTGTCTGCAGTGCAGGAGACCTGGGTTTGATCCCTGAGCAGGGAAGATGCCCTGGAGAAGGGAATGGCAACCCACTCCAGTATTCTTGCCTGGGAAATCTCGTGGACAGAGTATAGTCTGTAGGTTCGCAGAGTCGGACATGGCTGAAGCGATTTAGCACATTCCCCAAATAGCAAAATCAGGGAAGATTTAAGCTGAGTCCATGCATAATGATGAAGAGGCTTGAGCAGAGAGCTCAGCATAGAATTGGGGCAAAGGTTGACAGTATTTGCTCTTTCCTATCTGGCTTATTTTGCTTGGCAACACGTCTTCAACGCTTATCCTTATTGCACCCTGGGTTCGAACTTCATTTCTTTTGAAGGTGAAATAATATTCCATTTTAAGGAATATTATTGTGTATCCCTTCATCTGTTGACATTAGGGTTGTTCCCACCTTTTGGTTATTGTGAACGATGCTGCTGTGAACATTGGTGTTCTGAATTCTTATTGTCTCTTTTTATTTTTTTTAATGTTAAGATAGAGCCCAAACAGAAACAAGAAGTGGAGAATAAAGACAGGATTCCTACGCTTCTGTACTCTCCCCTGCCCCCAACCTCATGCTGTTTATCTCACTCTCTCATAATTGCTGGCTTGATGCTCTGAACAGCTCGCTGGATTGCAGACTTTCTGAGTGAAGACTGTCTCCCACATGGTGGCCTGGTGAGACTGACACTCCCAGCACCCCCTTGCCCCTCGTTTCTGGTAGCATGGAGCACCACTAGGGATGGGGGTGGAGGAGCAGGGTTGTTGGCTATCTCACACAAATTGCTACTGCTTTTCTGGCTCACTCAGCTTCTCCATGTCCCAGCCTGTGTGTTTGGCTCCATCACATCAGATCCTGGCCTCTGCAGGACCCACAGCACCAATATCAAGCACCAGAACGGTATAGGGAGGCTTCTGTGGTGGTCCAGTGGCTAAGCCTCTGTGCTCCCCATGCAGGGGGCCTGGGTTTGATTCCTAGTCAGGAAATTGGTCCCACATGCTGCAACTAAGAGTTCACATGCCATGACTAAGACCCAGCGCAGAAAAATAAAGAAAGAAAAGAACAAGAGGAGATTCGGCTTTGTTGTCCTCATGGGCTTCATATGTTCCCTTTCACCCATGTTACATCCATTTGTGCTTCCTGACTCTCTGCCCATGGGCGTCGAGTTCCAATGTCGGGGCAAAGACAATAGTCTTACAGAGACTGCTTAACCAGCTCTTGCGGTTGGGTAAGGTCAAATCCCTTAGAAAAGTATTTAATATTCTGCGCTTCTGTTTAAATCCTGATGGGTATATCCTCATGTATTCAACCAACAAATTTTGAGTACCTACCATGGACTAGACAATGGGTCCTGGGGGTACTACAGCCGCCGCCAAGTCACTTCAGTCGTGTCCGACTCTGTGCGACCCCATAGACGGCAGCCCACCAGGCTCCCCCGTCCCTGAGATTCTCCAGACAAGAACACTGGAGTGGGTTGCCATTTCCTTCTCCAATGCATGAAAAGTGAAAAGTGAAAGTGAAGTCATTCAGTCATGTCCGACTCTTAGCGACCCCATGCAGCCTACCAGGCTTCTCCGTCCATGGGATTCTCCAGGCAAGAGCACTGGAGTGGGGTGCCAATGTGGCAGGGGGTAAAACAAAGACTCTGCCATCAGGGAGCTCATGTTTATAGTTACATCCTCCAGACACATTGTGTTGCTGCAAGAAAAGTCCTGGGCTAGGTTCCAGGGTTGATGTGTGAAAACGGTGAGATCTGGACCAAAATTCCTTCATCTCTCGATGTCCTGATGTCTTCACTAGTAAAACAGGGAGACCAACCTTCCCATCTACTTCTCATCCAAGCACAGAGCCGGGCCTTCCCTGGTGGTCCATTGGTTAAGAATCCACCTTCCAATGCAGGAGACGTGGGTTTCATACCTGGCTGGGGAACTAAGATCCCCCATAACTCGGGGCAACTAAGCCTGTAGTGAGCTGCAATGAAAGATCTAGCATGCTGAAATTAAGACCCAGTGCAGTCAAGTAAATAAACAAATATTGCAACAAAACAAGGGGTTCCCTGGTGGACCAGTGGCTTAGATTCAGTGCTCAAAATGCAGAGGGCTCAGGTTCAATCCCTGGTCAAGCAACTAACTCCCACATGCCATAACTAGCTCCCACATGCCGCAACTAAGGCCTGGCATGGTCAAATAAATAAATAAATATTCAAACAAAACACAGAGCAAAGAGCAGGTGAAAGATGCCTGAACAAATAAGCAGCTCTAAAAAAATTAAAAGAGGCAAAACTCTAAAACCAGTTTGGAATGTTGTCATCATCTTTTATTATGTATCAAATTGTCTTTTAACATTAAGTTACAACCTGATTAAACTTGATAGACATTTTTATCTATTTAAAGACACACACAAAAAAATCTCGCTATGTACAACATCTTTTGTCTAGAGTCTAGCAAACATAGTACCTTTCATTGCAGGATTTCTGCTTAATATAATAAGCAAAAACAAATGACCAAAAAATATATATATTTATATAAAACCAAAGCAAACCCAAATCCCCAAGTCCCTTAACTACAAACATCAATGTTGAAGAAAGCATTAAAAACACAAACATAGGATAACTTTCTTTGTTTAGAAATGCAGAATGAATACTAAAGTTAGTGGCAAAGGAAAAAAAAACCCCATAAAAACAGAACCCCGCGAAAATAACCAGCGGTCTTCACGGGTGAACGTTCCTGCTCAGGGCACAAAGCTTGACTCTAGACCATGTCTCGTTTCTGCGGATGGCACAACACAGGATCATACTGAAGACCATGCCGAATATCTGGAAGACAGGAAGAGGCGTGAGGGCCTGCCTGCCTTTCTGCTGGAAGGTGGAGGGAGAAGGGGAGATGGGAGCCACTGAGGCCCGACAAACGACAAGGAGGTGGGACGGTGGAGGGGTTCCGATGGTCCAGTGGTTAAGACTCCACACTTCCACTGCACAAGCCAGCTCCTGTGAACTCAGTGTGAGACACGCCCAGAGCTAAATTTAATGGTCAAATTCCTACTATTCCAATACCTGCATGAGACTTTCACTTTCCTCTTTGCGCCTGTCTGTGTTTCATATTCTAGTTTTACTTTTATTTTTTAAAAAATTCTTTAAAAATGTTTTTGGCCATACCACGTGACCTGCGGGATCTTAGTTCCCCAACCAGGGAATGAACCTGTGACCCCTGCAGTGGAAATGTGGAGGAGTCTTAACCACTGGACAACAGGAAGTCCTTATATTTTTGTGCTTTTTACTGAAAGTAGCTTCAAGGCTTTCCTAGATCCAGATGAGGGGTGCCAATTACCACTGAGAGAGGAAGTGGTTTTCTCTCTTGGAGAGTCTGTGCAATGGGCAGAGGAGGGCTGTGTTCCCTACTGAATCTCATCACTCCCTCGTGGGGTCTCCCCTGGGGAACCTGATGGCCCCTGATGACTTCTGGGGATTGACTGGCAAGAGAGAGATGGTTGGAAACTTTTGATCCCCTTCTAGTTATTCATCTTTGGGTGTCTTTCTGGCCATAGCAGGAGGTGAGACAGTTCACATCCATGTTGCTTTTACTGAAACTGCTTTCAGAGGACAAAGAAAAGCGCTGCTTTTAGTGAAAACATGTCCTGAAGATTATCTGGGTATCACTAGCAGGGTGTCTGGGTGACCTACATCCTTGCTGCTCCAAGTGTGGCCCGTGGACCAAACACAGTGGAATTACCTTGCATTTATTCCTGAAATCTTTAAGGTAGTGGGAATGGATTCTGAAGAAACACTGATTCAAGTCTCAGATGCTTCACTCGTGACCTCAGAGACTCTGATCAATGTACTTAACCTCTCTCTTTCTCTCTGGAATCTGTAAAACGGGAATATGAATAGTTTCCACCTCATGGGTATGGCAAGGGTTAGATACGTTGATAAATTCATGGATTAGTGAAAACAGTGCCTGGTCAAAGTAAGAGCTTCATAAATTGTAATGACTAAGGTTTTTTCCCAAAGCCCCTGACACTCACCATCACCACAGCAATCCCAATACCCACAGCTCCGATGATGTGGAATTTGCTTCGGAAGATCTCGTCGATGGCTTCAGGGCAGGGCTTAGTGGGGAAACCAAGACCCAGATCAACACAGCCCTACTCCAGGCTCACCCCCTCCCTCCATGGCACTCATCTGACCCCTGGGCTGGGTGGATGGAAAGGAGAACCAGGAAAGGGTCCCCCAAGTTTGGGCAAGAAACCACAGAAGGAAGAGGGGTGAGCCCCTGCTTTGGGATCCATGTCTTATCTGGCCATAGGGTTTTTATTATTGTTGGTCGCTAAGTTGTGTCCGACTCTTTTGTGACCCCTTGGACTGTCGCCTGCCAGGCTCCTCTGTCCATGAAATTTTCCAGACAAGAATACTGGAATGGGTTGCCATTTCCTTCTCCAGGGGATGTTCCCGACCCAGGGATTGAACCTGTGTCTCCTAGATTGGCAGACAGATTCTTTACCATTGAGCCATCAGGGAAGCCTGGCCATAGAGTTACTTCCTATTACTATTATGGAAGTTTGTACATTTGCTCCAGCTCACACGCACGAGCTGCTCACAAGTCTAGAAGGCAAGAGTCCAGGCCTGGGAGCACCCGCTATGCAAGATGGCTGGATGGAGGTCCAGTGGCTGTAGGCAGCTAGAATGCTTTGGTACTTCTCTGGTCTCTGATTGCTGTCCTGGAGGAATCAGAGACCCAGGGCAGGGGAGAAAGGAGACAGCCACCCTGGGTGCTTCCCACAGGGAAGAGGTGTTTAGGAAGCACCACAGTGCTTCCTCACGGATCAAGGGAGCTGAAGGCATGTCCGCTTTGGTGGGATTTACCCAGAGCAGCTAGGCAAGGCACAAGGTCTTGTGCTAAGCTTACCTTTGATTTCAAGCTCTCAAGTACATTCTTTTCGGGGCAGGTGTCGGTGAAAAATTGTTCTACCACCCCGGTCAAACCACAGCAGTCCAGCTGCAGAGAGAAGGACAGGGTTGGGGGTCAGAGAGACAGATAACAAGGACTGAAGCAGAGATGAGTTCAGAAGAAAGTCAGTCGGGAAGGGAGGCTGATATACCGCGGTATGGATGGCCTTCAGCGTCTCCCGCTGGGGCTCGTCCTTGTTCTTCAGCTTGTTGTAGGTGTCCTCGTAAAACTTCTGGACTTCCTTGATCACCTGGGAAACACAGACAAGAGATGAGCAGGGATGGATTCTTTATGAAAAAATGTTACCTGTTCCATTTGCTCACATGCAGCCACAAAATCCCCTGCTCTGAAATGTCACAGGCCAGACGCACCACTGGGCTAGGACAGCCCCCTCAGGGTCTCTGGGGTCCCCCATCTCCTCCCACATCCTCTAGGAAGCCCTCTGGCCATCTCCACTTCTGCTTGCACCTTTGGTTGGCCCCTGTAGCCCCACCTAGCTCTTTCCCTTCTACCGAGAAAAAGAAAATTAAATTGCCTCAATATAACGAATTAAAAGCAAAAATCCTACTCCTGATCCAGCTAGTTCTTTCTCCTTCTAGCTTCCATCTTTTCCCTTCACTATGAGACTGTGTGACTTTTGGTAAATTATGAAACCTCTCTGCACATGAGTTTCTGCATACGTAGAATGGACATCATAATGGTCCCAACCTCAGAGGTCATCTTGAAGAGTTACTGGCGATATTGCATTAAGCTTGTAGCACAGTGTCTGGTGCAGAGTACATATGGGATAAGAACTGGCTATTATATTATAACATGAAGGAGATACTCTTATCCTCCTGCACCTGGGTACATTTCCGTTTAACAAATGCTTGTCCCCGGCTCCCCACCCCAAAACCAGAACTGATCAACAACCAGCATTTCCCGTAGCAGCTTTCACAATAATTAGCCTTTCCTACTTCCATGGCTGCGGCCTTTATCATCTGGATAATTAAATCTTTTTCTACCCCTCTTCCTCACTTCCCGTCCCCACATCCACTGTCTCTCTTCTTTTGCCCCCCTTGCTAAATATGACACGACAT
>SJXQ01006335.1:71375-95364 GCA_006408695.1 Aepyceros melampus | reverse complement strand
CCAAGACCTGCTCTCCCCGCCAGAGGGTCCCCAGCTCCCTGTTGTGACATGACGTGGAGAGCTCAAGACCTGCCCTCACCCCCACCCTCACCCCGCAGCCCCACTGCCCCAGCTCAAGGGGTGGCATTCCAGGCCTGCCACAGCCACCAAAAAACCCCGCTGTTGCTAAAACAAGTCAGGGTGCTATGGAAATCTGCTTTCAAAAACTCTGTGTGTGTAGTTTTCTTAAAAAACACATGCTATGCTTTTTCTTCTCTTATTTTCTTTCTGACAATAGGGAGGCACGCCCTAAAAAACCCAACTAACACCACCACCAAAAAGCTAAGAAAGGAGGGAAACCGGGTGCCTGTTGGGCCATGAGATCAAGGCTGGCGCTGGGAGGTGGGTGGGGGTCATGGGCCTCTGGCCAGTGTTCTTCCCGAAGGTCCGGGTGATAACGCTCTTTAGTCTGCTGGCTCTGTCTTTTTATTTTAAAAATAACTTCTTTGGTGGGTGGAAAGGAAGTGACCAAACTTACACTTTGAGACTGACGACATGACAGTATCCTCCTAAAATAGGGGGCTGCTTTTGTTTCTCGCAAATGAAGTGTTTGTTTCCTATCCCCCAGCCAGGCGAGGGGAAAGCTTCGGGTTCTATGAAGCACCTCAGAAACTGGGGAACTGCCGTGGACAGGCCAGGGCTCTCCCGCTCCTGTGAGAGATGCTTATGCAGCAAACTGCGAGTGAAAGTGACAGAACGGTGCCAGAGAAAGATGCCAAAAGACCTATGTGCAGAAAGAAACCTGCTAAATCTATTCATGTTCCAACTGGACGCCTTTGCCCTGAAGCAAAAGCACTTTAGAAAACAAGTAAGACTTAACATGCATAGCCTGTGCCCCAGTGCAGGGGGTCGGAAAAGCTGGTGCCTCTTCTAGTCTCTCACATTATCCAGGAGGCAGGACCTTGGGCCTCTTGAGTCCCTGTCTGAACTGTGGGGAGATGTTCCCTCTGCTTCTCCTGGCACCGTGGGTCCCCAGGACCAAGTTTCTAAATTAAGGAGATGAATGAACCTTCTCAGACATGAAATTCAGAGAGAAATCCAGGGACAAGAACAGAAGCTCTGTAGCCCTCTGGGAGTGGCAGCAGCTTTGGCAGAGCCAATTTCACATCAGAGAACAGTCCAAGTGCCAGGCTCGGTCAGCTTGGAAAAAGAAACCACATCAGTCAAATGCAAATTCATGGGTGCAGCTACACAAAAGCAGGGCTGGAAGTGGACCCGACTGGCAATGCAGGCCGGAGCCAAAGTCCTCCCCTGCCCAAGTCCCTGGATCAACAAGGACTCTCTCTCTGAAGTTGGATGGAGGGAACAGCAAGATCCCCCACTCACCTGTGTAGAAGCTGGAATCATTACTTTCTTGATCGAAGATGCTCTTGGTCTGTGAGTCGAATCGGAGCCATAGTCCGACGGAAAGGACCGCGATCCCGGCAAGCTGCAAGACACACAGGACGTCGGTGTGAGCCTGGCTGCAGGGGTCATGGTGGTATCCCAGAGTCGCTGCCCCTGGCCTCTGCCCCTTGCCGGGCACCTGGCGGCAGCAGCAGCCAGGCCGGGGTGCGGACAGGGGATCATGTCATTTGCTAAAAATAACAACCAGTGGGGAATAAACAATTATCTACCAGCGGTACAGGGATGGTTATTGTGTGGAGAGAATATTATACAGCAGTGAACATGAACCAGCTGTGATACTACGAGTGCATCTCACAGTGGTAAACAGAAGCAGCAGGGACTTCCCTGGCAGTCCAGTGGTTCCAATGCAGGGGACACAGGTTTGATGTCTTGTCGGGGAACTAAGATCCCATGTGCCTCTGGGCAACTAAGCCCACGCGCCGCAACTACAGAGCCTACCAATGACAAAGAGCCTGTGAGCTCTGGACCCCAAGTGTGACAACAAAGATCCCACATCCTGCAACTAAGACCTGACACAGCCAATATAAATAAATAAATACTAAAAAACAGAAACAGAGAAGAAGCGAAAAGCACCAAACACACACAACAGGATTCCATAAGTTAAAAATGACTACGCAGGTAGGAGGGGGGTTCAGGATTGGGAACACGTGACACCCGTGGCGGATTCATGTTGATGTGTGGCAAAACCAATACAATATTGTAAAGTAAAAAAGAATAATAATAATTAAAAAAAGAAAAAAAATGACTATTTAGGGGTGCATGTAACTCATAACAGAAAAAGAAGAAAGTGATGATCGTAAAGTCAAGTGAGTGGTGGTCAACAGGGAGGGGGTGGTTTCTGATGAGGGAACAGCAGTTGGGGGGGTGGATGGGTCTAAAGCTCTGGTGATGTTCTAGCTTTGACTTGAGTGGTGGTGGTCCAGATATTCACCTCACAATTACTCTTTACTCTGTTTTCTGCACTCTTCTGTATACATACCATACAATGAAGAAAAGAAAGAAAAAAATCATCCAAAGAGCAGGCACATCCCTGGCTCCTCAGGCAGCTGTGACTCCTGAGCCATGTCGCCCAGCCCTGCGCCATATCTGGTCCCTCCCTGTTCACACAGGGAAACCTCACAACCTGACCCACCCAACTCTAGGGTTTGCTGGACACACTATTATGAATGATCCTCATAAACATTAGACAAGAAGCCTTCAAGAGATCGTTTGATCCTACAGTTTAGTGAAAAGCTTCCTGCAGTAGGAAATGGCAACCCACTCAAGTATTCTTGCCTGGAGAATTCCATGGACAGAGGAGCCTGGTGGGCTATAGTCCATGGGGTCACAAAGAGTTGGACATGACTAAGCACGCACATGCCCATTTCAGAGGTGGGCAAGTTGAGATACTAGACTTGAAAGGGCATATTTCCTCAATAAGGAAAGCCTGAGGCATCAGTCCTGACCTCAGGCACTGCTGAACTCAGTGCCAGGAGGAGGCTCCCTGTCCAGCCCCCCAGCCGACAGAGTTCCCCTCCCCACTGCTGGCCTGTACCAGGGCTTGCCTGGGTGACTCACAGGCTGTGGGTGGTGGCCGGCTGGATGAGGGTGTGTGGGCTTGGGGCCAACACCCAGCCCCAGTTTTACTGGCCCACCCTCTTCAACAGAGACAGGCACCCTGTGTCAGAGCCCTACTCAGGGAGCTGGGTTCTCTGCTCCAGGGGCCAGGACAGCCTGCGGTGTAGACAGGCTTCTCTCTCTCTCTGCTTCTCTCCTTTTCAACATGACTTGGCAGCATTTCGGTATGTTCAGCGGAGCATGGAGATAGCTACAGTGGTAGGGGTGACCCAAGACTTCAGGCTGAAGTAGAAACAAAACCTTGTCTATACCCAGAGCGGTGTCCACAGTGAGGGTCTGGAACTCCTTAGAATTCTATCTCTTTGGTTCTCCCATCTGGAGTAGTGAGCCCAGATCCTTTGACTCAGTCTGGGTTCTCCCAACTCTCAGGACTGCCCAGAACAGGGGCCCAGATAGAAAATGTCCATGTGCTGAGGACTAAGGCCCAAGACCCTGGCCTACCTATTTAGGGATCTTGGAGTTACAAGACAGAAGGTAAGACTTTCCTCTTCTCCACTCCCAGCACAAGGAGGCCCAATCAGGCCCCTGGAAAATGGAAGGCCACTGGCTTCTTTTGGGACGTGAAAACATTAACCTGAAAAGCCTGGAGGCTGGAGCTTTGAGCACATTTGCAGGTAGTCCTAGACAGTGGTTAGCACTGAGAACAAACCCTGGCCTCCGTATCTCCTCTTGCCCTTATCCTCTTGCTGAGAACACCTGGGCCTGACAGGCCTGTCCTTTCCCATCCTTTCTGCTCTAGGCTGCCTGCTCTTATCCAAGAATTATCCTCCAGTCATTCTCCCTGTGGATAAATTTACGCATCCACCCCTTCCTTTTTCTGCTGGGAAAATTCTTAAATGAGTCAGCACAAACACACACAAAATAAAAACAATCCCATTTGAAAGAACTAAGCTGCAAAAGACAGTGATGGCTACACTCTGTCCAGAAGCTTCACAGGGCAGGAGCTGGGTCTCTTGGGGAATGATTCCATGCATGGGTAATGACACACAAATGAAACTCCCATTCTGTAATTTCAAGGACACATGACAGATGGCAAGATGAGAACTGGACCCAGAAGGTCCCAACCTGGCCAAGGACAAGCCCAGACACAGGAGACAGTCTAGGGTCCCGCCATATCTGGACCCCACCCCAAACCTAACATCAAGAGGGAGGAAAAGAGACTGGTTCTACAGAAGTGGAAAAAGCAGTAATAGATCTCAGTTTCTGATACCTAAAAACTCACCATGAGCGAGGAAGAAGGCTCAGTCTTCCAGGAGGCAAGGAAGTCAGGGGCAGGACTGAGAGGCTCAGTTCCTACTCTTTTTTATGGCTGAGTAATATTCCATTGTATATATGTTCACCAAAATCACAGACAAATGAGCCCTGCTGTCTGCTTTGATTGAATTGCTGAGCTAACTGGCTTGAGGGGATGCTGCCAACGACCACTTTGTTTTCTGTAGTGCTGTTGGAGAAACAGCTTGAACTGGCTAGAGGTCACAGGGCCGTCCATGATGGGCTTCCCTGGCGGCTCAGTTAAGAATCTGGCTGCAATGTGGGAGACCGGGGTTTGATCCCTGGGTTGGGAAGATTTCCTGGAGGAGGGCACGGCAATCCACTCCAGTATTCTTGCCTGGAGGATCTCCATAGACAGAGGAGCCTAGCAGGCTACAGTCCATGGGGTCACAAAGAGTCGGACATGATTAAGCAACTAAGCACAGCACAGGGCCATGATACCACTTAATAGTAGCCTCCCTGGGTGTGCAGATAGTGCTATCCAGAGAGCTCAGAGCACTTCTCAAGAGGGCCCACTTTCTGCTGTGCACAGAAGGTTCCCTAGCCCCCGACCTGGCTTTCACCCCTAGCTATCTGAGTCCTAGGAGAAACCAAACAGGAATGACCAGCAAGAACCAAAAAGAGGTTTACCATTTAAAAAAGTGTCACTTCAAGGTTCATAGCAGCACTATTTACAATAGCCAAGACAACCTAAGTGTCCAGCTACAGATGAACGGATAAAGATGATGTGGTACACACAGACAATGGAATATTACTCAGGCACAAAAAAGAATGAACAATGCTATTTGCAGCAACTTGGATGGATCTAGAAATTATCAAGCTGGGTGAGTAAGTCAGAAAGAGAAAGACAAACACCACATGATGTCACATATATGTGCAATCTAAAAAAATGATACAAATCAGGAGTTTGGGATTAACATTTACACAGTACTATATATAAAATACATAAACAACAGATCTTACTGAATAGCACAAGGAACTGTATTCAATATCCTGTAATAAACCATAATGGAAAAGAATATGAAAAAGAATAGATCTGTGTCACCGAGTCCCTTTGCTATACATCAGAAACTGACACAACATTGTAAATCAACAATACTTCAATTAAAAGGGTGTCAGCCAGTTATGGAAGGGCTCCATGAAATAAAGACATAGGGGTCTGAGGTGGGGGTGGGGCAAGAAATTGATGGTTTCCTCCTGGGTTAACGCACAGCACACAGCAGGAATGCTGACCACGCCGATGCTACAGCTGCAGTCTTGCCTCTCACCCGTCACGGCAGGACTCGAGCGCATGGATGCTGGATGCTGACAATTCCCTGCTCACAGCGTCTTGGAAAGAGAGCAGCAGCCTGTCTGCCATCACCAAACCTGTCTGGCGGGGATGGAAGTAGAAAGTACAGCCCTTCACTCCCAGCCCCAGGCCCCAGTCACCTCTAACAAAAGCCCACGGGACAGACTCTCCCTTTAGGCCAGAAACAGTCCTACACATTTGATAGACTGGGGCAAGAGTATAATTTTTCCCATACCTTTATTGGTGATTTCTTTATTTCTTCAAGAATGTTCACTATCTTCTTAGAGGATGGGCCAGGAGAGAAACACTGGACAAACTTAACAAAATACTTGACCGGAATGTCTCAAAACTGTCAGGGTCACGAGAAAGGAGGACAAAGAGGACAGACAGACACTGTCCCAGACCAGAGGAGACAGAGGAGACTGTACACCCACCACCTGGCATCTCGGGTGGGATCTTGGAGCAGAGAGGTGACAGCACCGGAAAACAGGTGAAATCCGAGGAAGCTCGCTTAATTAAGGGTAATAGAGCAATGCTGTCTTCTGCGCTGTGACAACACAGGGTAGAGAACTGTGAACGAGAAAGAAGATGGGCGTGGTGGGGAGTACAGGGGAACTTTCTGTAGTATCTTTGCAACTTTTCTGTAGATCAAAAGCTGTTGTAAAGCCGTGTGTGTGTGTGTGTGTGTGTGTGTGTGTGTGTGTGTGTATGGTGGGGCCTCTCTTTCAAAACTTCCTGTCTCCTTCAAGAACCTGCTCCATTAATCCACCCCTTTCCTGCCTCTTCTGCCTGTCTCAGCCGCTGTTTCACTTTCTGCCAACACACAGAGGAAGGTTTGTCTGTCCTAAAAAAACCCATCAGAAAACAAGCCCTCTCTTCCTCCAGCCGCATTGCTCCTCCCGGCTGCTCTGTGCTTTAACCCCTGAGTTGGTAGCTAAACCATCTCCGAGTCCTCACTCAGTTAGGAGTCCCTGTAAGGTCCCCTGCCCTCCTCTGACCCCTGTCCTTCACGCAGGATGGTGGCTGTTGAAAGGATCAGACGGCTTGGGTCATCACCAAGTGTGAAGGCTTCTACCCCAGTCCTCACACGTTTTGATCTCTGAGCAGTGACACCGTGGAACCCTGCCGCTGCCTCCTCTTCTGTTCCTTAGATGGAATTGCTCAAGCAAGCCCTTCCTCCTGGACAGCTGCCCTGGCCATCCAGGCCAGCTGCTTCCCCACCAAGATGTCCACCCCAGGAAATGTGACCCCTACTCCACACTGGTCTCCCCAGCATCCTCGCCCCCTCCCTTTCTGTCCACACTTTCCTGGAGGGCAGGGTGACTTCTCACCCCTGTCCCATCCACACTTAGGACCAAACAGTCCTTGGTAAATCATTATTCAGTGAGTGAGGGCTGAGCACCAAAGAATTGATGCTTTCAAACTGTGACTCTTGAGAGTCCCTTGGACAGCAAAGAGATCAAACCAGTCAATCATAAAGCCAATCAACCTTGAATACTCATTGGAAGGATTGATGCTGAAGCTGAAGTCCAATACTTTGGCCGCTTAATGCCAACAGCCAGCTCACTGGAAAAGACCTTGATGCTGGAAAAGTTTGAGCAAACTTTGGGAGATAGTGAAGGACAGGGAAGCCTGATGTGCTGCAGTTCATGGGGTCCCAAAGAGCTGGACATGATTTAGTGACTGAATAACAAGTGAAGGATGACTTCAGTGAAAGAGAATCTCTGGGACTTCCTTGGTGGCCAGGGGCTAGGACTCCATGCTCCCAATGCAGGGGCCCGGGGTTCAATCCCTGGTCAGGGAACTAGATCCCACACACCACAACTAAGATCAGAGATCTCGTGTGCCGCAAATAAGACCTGGCTTGGCTAAATAAATAGAAGAAATGAACCAATAAATATTAAAAAGAGAGAGAATCTCTGAGGCCCACCAGAATTTCCTCTCCTGGGTTCTCTTCCCTTGGACAAGCTTCCTTTCACACTGGCTTGTCATCTGGACTCACCTCACAGCAAGAGTCAGAAACTACAAAGAGCAACTACTTGCCCAGAACAAACACCGAGAAGGAGTCATAAGGGTATACAATGAGATTTAGGAGCATAGCCACATCAGGTCTTTTGGAAAATGAGAGTTTTTATAAAAAGACCATGCCCCACTGTCCTCAGCATCCAGGGAGGTCCAGCTAGACACTCCGATCCTTGCCGAGCACACAGGTGTCCCAGTCTCTGGGGGTGTGTGCCAGCTCTCCCCTCAGAGACATGAAAGCCGCACCCCACCCCAGGCCCAGGTCCTCGGCGAGTGCTGAAAGCTCTAGGCATCCAAGACACCCATGCGGTGATGGGGATCTCAGCGAGTCACCCCCAAAAGGGACAGTGCCAGACCCCCAAATCTCCAGCTCCAAGCGGGGAACTGAAAACAAATCCAAAGAGTGTTGCTCAGAGGCTCCTGGCTGCCCTGGACCTGCTGCCAAGTCTGCCAAGACTGCTTGCTTCCAGCCAGAGCCTGAGGAAGGGTGGGCGATCAGGGACCCAGTCCACCAACAGGAACACCTGAGTCTGAGAGATGGGATGTGAGGAGGAGAAGAGAAGCTGGCTGGCGGAAGAGGAGGTTTTATGTGTGTGTGTGTGCGTGCATGTGCGTAAATGCGTGTATGCGGCCTTGCGCCCCATCCCTCAGGTAGAAGGAACCATGTCTCCCCAAGGGACAACCCCCTACGCCGGCCAACACACTGGGTGGTCTCAGCTCCACTTTCTCTCCACATGGTCCCCTCTGTTTTCTGTAATATGAGCTGACCAGTCACACATTAAAAAAAAAATTTCTTTGGCTGCACCGGGTCTTAAGCTACGGCACAAGGGCCCTTCGATCTTCTTTGCGGCATGCAAGATCTTTAGTTGTGGCCCGAGGAACCTAGTTCCCTGACCAGGGATGGTACCTGGTCCCCCGCTGCCTTGGGAGTACAAGATCTTAGCCACTGGACCACCAGGGAAGCCCCTGGTCACGTGTTTGTTTTTTTTTTTTTAAAGGGCAGATCATTCTTCACAAGCCAGATCTCTGGGCCGACCGACCGCAGATGGCAGGGGTCCCATCTGCCATCCTGGGAGAGGCTGGAGGTGACAGTGATGAAGAGCAGGTGGGGGAGAAGGCAGGGCTTTCTTCCCTTCATCCCACCATCCTATGAAGCCCTGGCTATCTGGTGACTTTGGTGAGCCTGTGGTCCCTAAGGGATGCGGCGGAATTTCAGTGAGGGGACAGGTGGTGGGACAGAAAAGGGCAAAAAGTAGGGGCCCTGCCTTTGTCCCTGTCACTTGCAGGCCACTGCCAGCCACGAGGAGATGTCAGAAGCACCTGGGGGAGCTCTAAGCAAGCCCCTGCCGCAGGTCCACTGCAGGGCGTCTGGGTGCTGCCAGGACAATGCACACCTCTGCTGAGAAGGGATGCACGCCTGACAGTGTGGCATCGGGGTCTGATTCTGGCGCTGCCTCCAAGGAGCTGTGTGACATTCAGCACTTTCCTTAGCGTCTCTGAACCTCAGAGCTCCCATGTTTAAAAAAGGAGTTTGATACCTTCTTGCCTTTACCCAGGTTGAAGGTGAAGATTAAATGCAGTGATGCATGTAAAACACTCTGAAAACTGAGTTCTAGAGCTAGCCAGACTCTGTGGGGAAAACAATGATGACAACAATAATAAATGTCCATCAACAGAAGAATGGATAAGTGCCTATATACACAACGGAATATTCCTCAGTCATTAAAAGGAGGAAAAGCCATTTGCAACATGCAGCAACATGGATGGACCTGGAGACTGTCATATTGAGTGAAGTGAGTCAGACAGAGGAGAAATAGCATGTGACATCCCTTATATATGGACTCTCAAAGGAAATCATACAAGTGATTACAGAACAGAAAGAGACTCACAGACTTAGATAATGAACTTATGGTTGCTGGAGTTGGGGGGAAGGATGGGGAGAAGGGAGAGTTAGGGAGTTGAGGATGGACATGGACACACTGCTTATTTAAAATGGACCACCAGCAAGGACCTACTGAATAGCACAGGGAACTCTGCCCAAAGTTATGTGGCAGCCTGGATGGGATGGGAGTTTGGGAGAGAATGGATACATGTGTATGTATGGCTAAATTCTTTGGCTATTCACCTGAAACTATCCCAACACTGTTAATTGGCTATACCCCAATACAAAGTAAGGAGTTTTTCTTTTTTTAAATAAACCTTGAAAATGACACGAGGACAACAGTGGGGAAATGTACGACCTCAGCGGTGTGTCCTTCCCTGATCTGAGAAGGTGGCTGGGGGGGAAAAGGGCAACTGAGGACAGAGGGGGTCTGTCTCCTGTGAGTCTGAGTGTGGTGGGTGGGGACATGACTCCCAGAACTCCACAGGGACCAGCTAGAATAGGCCGGAGAGAGGTGGGATGGGGAGGGTTAGGGAGACGGTTGGCTGAGAGTGGAGGCCTTTGTCCTTCCTGGGATCCAGGCTGCTTCCGTCCGAGACTGAAGTCACTCCGCAGAAGGCAGTTATTAAAGGGGCAGATCACAGGGAGGAAGGGGATTTGACCTCTTGCCTTTCCTCCTTGGATAAGATCGTATCAGCCTTGGAATTTTTTTTGTTAACTTACTGGGCTTGGGAGACCTTGGCATAGCTGCCTGAGGCGCCCAGGGAGCCACAAGAGGCTAACAAGAGGATGCAAGCGGCCCCTCCGCCCATGCCTGATGGAAGCCCTGGGAGTGCAGATAAGTGGCTCGGTGTTCATGAGGCCTTTAAAAACCAGTTGGGCCACCTAGGCCTGTGGGCTCCGGCCTCACCCATCTCCACGGCAACCCGGGCTCAGGGCGGCTTGCCAAGCCTCGATGGGCTGGATGGGCTGATTCACAGTCAGAAGACTGGGCTGGGCGCTGCCGGCAGGAGCAAACAGGAGCCAGATCCCCACCTCCTCTCTCACCCTCTCCTGGTGCCCACTTCCCCCGAGCTGCTATCTCTGGAAGGACGAAGCCCTTTGGCATCAGCAGAGATCTTGGGGTCCTGCCTTCTCCAGGTCTGCCAGACAAGATAACAAGAGTAGAAACCAAATTCCACCCTGATTAAAAAAAAAAAAAAAAACTGCCTTAACTCGCTTTCTGCAACATTCACAAGTAAACTGTTAGTTACGGCAGAATGGAAAGAGGCCAACCAGGGCCTACTACCAACTTCAGTTTTATTAGAGATGATGGAAAAGCCCCAGAGACCACAGTCCTGGGGAATGACCGATCCCCACTTTCTCCTTCCTCATGCGTATGGTCATCCCAGGGGCCACCTTGTTCCCTTGGGGCTTCTGCTGAGCTGTGGATCTACAGAAACCAGTACCCGAAAAGGCTACTGGGAGACTTCTTCCCAGGCCAGCAGTTCTCAATGTGTGGCCCCCAAATCAGCAACAGTGTCAACAGCATCGCCTGGGAACTTGCTGGATGTGCAAACTGGCAGTGCCCACCCCGGACTTATTTGATTAGAAACCCAAGTAAGGTGGGCTTCCCCGATGGCTCAAGTGGTAGAGAGTCCACCTGCAATGCAGGAGACGCAGGTTCAACCCCTGAGTTGGAAAGATCCCCTGGAGAAGGGAACGGCAACCTACCCAGCATTCTTGCCTGGAGAATTCCATGGACAGAGGAGCCTGGCAGGCTACAGTCCACAGTCCATGGAGTTGCAAAGTCGACACGACTGAGCGACTGCACACAACAGCTAAGGTGAAACCCAGCAAACTGTGCTGTTTTTTCAGCCACACCATGTGGCATGTGGGATCTTAGTTCCCAGCAGTGGAAGCACAGTCTTAACCACTGGAACACCAGGGAAGTTCCAGCAAGTTATGTTTTAACAAGCAGCCCCAGATGACTCTGCTGTGCACTCAAGTTTGAGAACCACTGTTCTGAGACTCATTTAAACATCGAACAACTGGAGGACATGGTTAAGCTCTCTCGGGTGGGGGGTTTCTAAACACAGAGACCAGCTTTTGAAATGCCAGTGCCAAAAGGCACAAAGTCACAGAACGGGGGCCTGAGCCTCCCCTGGGCGCACGGCTACACGGCTGGCACTGGGAAGCCAGGGGTCCCGAGCCCAAGGATCACCTTGGTGGCCACACGGTGATAGGTAAGGGGGAGGATGTAGGGCAGGTAGGCAGGAAGGAAGAGGTAAGAAAGATAGATACTGGCTGGACAACACTCTCTTGAACCCACTGAGCAGGGAGGAAATCACAGTAAACGCTCAAGTCAGTACCTGCATTTGGCTTCCCCACATGCCTCCACCCACAGACTCACCCGGTGAACCCTCCTCCCTGAGAGGCCCAAACGAACTGGGCAGCCTTGGCTGAAACATCCCTAATGTCTGCAGCCTGCGGTCTCCCTAGGACAGGCTGCGCTGTGTGTGGAAGGGGCTGTTGTTTGTTGTTTGGTTGGTAACCCCATGGACTGTAGCCAGCCAGGCTCCTCTGTCCACAGCATTCTCCAAGAATACTGGAGTGGGTTGCCATTCCTTTCTCCAGGGGATCTTCCTGACCCAGGGGTTGAACCCACGGCTCCTGCACCGGCAGGTGGATTCTCCACCACTGGGCCACCAGGGAAGCCCCGTATGGAAGTGAACTCTTCCTCAGATTTTCTTCCGGACAGATTCCACAAGAGCGGCCCCTGCCAACCAGGCCTCCTGATGTACCCCCAACTGGTACCTCCCTCCCCCGCCTTTTCCAGACCGGAGAAACCTCTGAAATGGGCATTTTGTAGTCAGATGGAAAGATAATTTCTCTATTTCACCTTCTGAAAGGGATGAAGCCTATGGTAAAATTTCATCTTTGAGCGATGCCCTGGGATGCGGGTTGGCAGAACTGAAGGAATAAGACGCTGTTAACATGAAAGCTCAGGGCAGCCTCAACCTCTGAAAACTTCTAAGGAGAGGCTGCTTAGGTAATAGCAACTACAGAGGGCTGCAGAAGCTGAGCTCTGGCTAAGATGTCACAATAGGAGTTTTACATTAAATATCCTGTTACTGCTCTAAATGACCTTGAATTATTGTAAGAAGGTTGCCACATTACCTTCGTTCCCCACCTAAGGGAAGTGAGACCTAAGGAGAGTCACCCACTGGCTGTCCCTCCCCCCAGGAATCTGCATTTCTAACAAGCTGTTTCCTCCCTTCCCCCAATAATCTCTCGGATCACAAAAGCCCCCTGTGGCTCAGCTCTGTGTTGCTCTTTTACACAATGTGGCACCTTGAGGTGCTGTCAACAGCAACAAAACCAAAATCCAACTATCCCCTGCCCCGCTTCCCCCAAGGCAGGACCTGGGCTGGCAGACTTCTGCTTCCTGTGGCCAAGTGTTTATGCGCGCGTGCCTGTGTGCGCTCAGTTGTGTCTGGCTCTTTGTGACCCCACGGACTGCAGCGTACCAGGCTCCTCTGTCCATGGGATTTACCAGGCAAGCATACTGGAGTGGGGTGCCGTTTTCTCCTCCAGGTGATCTATCTGACCCAGGGATCGAAACTGGGAAGCCCTTCTTATGGCTATTTCATGCCATTAACATGCTTCCCTGATGGCTCAGATGGTAAAGAATTTGCCAGCAGTGTGGGAGACTCATGTTTGATCCCTGGGTCAGGAAGATCCCCTGGAGAATGGAATGGCAATCCATTTCAGTATCTTGCCTGGAGAATCCCATGAACAGAGGAACCTGGCGGGCTACAGTCCATGGGGTCACAAAGAATCAGACACGACTTAATGACTAACACACACACTCAGAAGATCATGGCACCTACCCCACCACCTAGATAATTCAACTTTCAAAACAAAAAATCAAAATTAAAATGTAAGTCTAAAGAAGTAACCTTCCCTCGGGTTCCTGAGCACAGCCTCAGCCTGCCTGTGGACTCTTGGGTTCCCTTTCCTGGGATGTTAAAACACCTGAGGGCCTCCCGGGTGGAGGAGGGGAGGTGGTTTAATAGCTATAGCCCGTGGCTGCCACTGTCTTGCTCGGCCGGTCTCTTCTGGGCAATTGTGTTCAGACTGCTAACAGGAGAACAGTCCCTGGAGGGGCACAGTGAGTGGATTTCTAGGGGAGAAGAGGAACAATGGGGGACTAGAGTCCTACAGTTGGGTCCTGCTGCTCCTGGGTCAGGAAGATCCCCTGGAGAAGGAAATCAATATCCACTCCAGTGTTCTTGCCTGGAGAAGCCCATGGACAGAGGAGGCTGGCGGGCTACAGTCCATGGAGTCGCAAACAATCGGATTGAGCACGCATGCACACCCTCCTGAAGCTGAGGAAGCGGGTGGGACTGCTTTATACCCGTCGAGGTAGTTCCCATCATCCCAGCTTGAGATGAGGAAGCAGGCTCAGAGTGGTAAAGTAACTGGCCCACTGTCACAGAGCAGACATGCAGTGCCTTGGCGGACAGCTCTCTCCCTGTCGTATGCACAGCATATGCTAGGCACAGGTCAGCTACTTGACTGCCTGTCTCATCCTTGGTGGAATGGAGGGAGCTTGGTCCCCTCTCTGGGGTGTGGTGGAGAATGAAGGACCTATAAAAGTTTTTTTTAGCACATCTTTATGGGAATTCGGCAGTGACTATGTTTGAACAAGTTTGAGACTTGAGAAATCCTCCCTTCTGAGGACTGAGCCAGCACTTTTAAAAAACCAGAGCCCTGGGACTTTCCTGGTGGTCCAGGGCTAAGACTCCATGTTCCCAGTGCAGGGGGCCCAGGTTCAATCCCTGGTCAGGGAACTAGATCCCACATGCTGCAACCAGAGTTCACAGGCCAAACTAAAAGATCTCATGTGCCACAGTTAAAACCTGGTGCAGCCGTATAAATGAAAAGAATAGCAGCAACAACAGAAAATCAGAGCCCTTATTCTGTCTAAGAGGAGAAAAGTTTCAGTTCCTACGAGGTGCTGGTGTTAAGTGGTTTAGGGCTGAGGGGATGGGAGGGAGGCCCCTGCCCAAGGTAACTTCCCCTTCTAAGCAAGAAATCTCATTTCAAGTTTCCACTGCCTGTTCGCCAGACTCGTAGCAGATGTCAGCCAGCCCATAAATCCATTTTTTGCTGAAAGCAGGCATTCTGATCTTAACCAAAATCATCTGATGTGGGAGATTGTTTTGGGGCTGTTTGGCTTTAAATTCCAAAATACCATTGTGTTTTCCACTGCATACGCCTCACTAAGATGCCTGGTGATCACACACACACACACACATTCTTGTTGACATACTTTAGCCATGCGGATCAGGTTCTCATTTCATCTGTAGAACCAGTTACCACTTGCTTGCACAACCCTGAGTGGTGGGAGATATGCCTGTCTTATTCGTCTGCCAGGATGCCCCCTTCATTTTAGTCCCAACAATCAGACAACAAGCTGTCTGCCATGTTCCTAGTCCCACCCGAAGCACTTCACCTGAATCATTACACTTTCTCAACGAACTCCCAGGTGGGTAATATTAACTTCCAGTTTTCAGATGAGAAACTTTAGGCACAGAAGTTCAGTAGCTTGTTTTGGGATCACATGGGTATCAGAGTTACAATGTGGACCTAGTACAGTCTGACTTACACAGCCTAAATTCTCAAGTTGCTAAGTCTTGCTGATCCGTTTTGTTAATTTCAGGGCCAGAAGTTTTCAGTTTTGTCTTTTCTCCTTCCTAGTCACGTCCGATTCTATTTCAAAAGTGGCATCTTCTCACCGTAAAGGCCCCAAGAGGACTGCGTGTATGAACAGAGAGTCTACCTTTTCAAGACAGGAAGGGACCTGCCACCTCTCTAGGGCGGCTGCCCAATGGATGGAGGCTTGACTCCTCTTCCTGACCTCTGGCAGGAAAACTCTGTCCACGCTCTTGCTGAACTGGCCAGAAACTGAGTGTGGACTCAGCCCTGCTCTGGGAAACAGATTCTCCAGAGTAACCTAGTACATTTCCTTCTTGTCCTAGCTCTGCCACCGTTGCAAGCCTGGCAGGCAGACACTGCTGTAGCTGCCCACAGTCCTTATACCCCTTACAGGCATGGCCCCACGGTGGGACCCAGAGCCTCTGCCCTTCCCCGACAGCCCATCCTGCCAGTAGAAGCCTGTGTTACAGCCCTGGGCATGGAACCCTGGGAGGCATCTGTGACATGAGGGTCATGTCACAGCTCCCTATCCTAAGGGTTCCTCCCCAGCACTGGAAGAGCATCTAAATGCCTAAATGAAATGAGTTTTCTGGTCTCTTAAGGGTTACCTGTCTTGGGGAATCAGGGCTATAATGTGACTGAAGTGGGGGAAAGTAGGCTGGTAGAAAGGCTTTAAAAAGTTTGAGCACAATAGTAAAACAGGGTGAAATCCACAGCCCCACATCAGAAGAAGGAAGGCGCTTATAGTGCATCAGGGTGAGCAAGAGGAAGAGCCTCAGGGGGACAGTTTCCTGTCCCTGGAGGGCACATTTGGCTGGGGTGGCTTCCCACACACAGTGGGAGACATGGATGTGAGGAGTGCAAGCAAACGGGTACACTGCAATTGTTCATCTAGAAGGGAAGAGCTGTTCTCGATTAGGACCTGTAAATAACTACATCTTAGTCCTTTCAAGCTATTATAACAAAGTACCAGGGACCTGTGGGAAAGTCCGAGATCGAGGAACTGTCCTCATGAGCTCATCACCCCGAAGGCCATGCCTCCAAATACCACTGCATTAGACTTTAGGATTTAACATAGGAATACGAAGAGACACAGTCTATAGCAAACTATCTTTTTAACAAATGCTTTGGCTGTGCCCCCATGGCATGTGGCATCTTTGTTCCCCAACCTGGGATCAAACCCATGCCCCCTGCAGTGGAAGTGAGGAGTCTTAACCATTGGACAGCTGGAGAAGTCCCTATGGCAAACTATCTCTTAAAAACACCAAACCTTCCAAAGAAGACATCCTGATGGCCAACAGGCATATGAGAAGATGCTCATAGTCACTAACTGTTGCTGCTGCTGCTAAGTCGCTTCGGTTGTGTCTGACTCTGTGCGACCCCATAGATGGCAGCCCACCAGGCTCCACCATCCCTGGGATTCTCCAGGCAAGAACACTGGAGTGGGTTGCCATTTCCTTCTTCAATGCATGAAAGTGAAAAGTGAAAGTGAAGTCACTTAGTCGTGTCCAACTCTTAGCGACCCCATGGACTGCAGCCCACCAGGCTCCTCCGTCCATAGGATTTTCCAGGCAAGAGTACTGGAGGGGGTGCCATCGCCTTTTCTGCCCTAATTGTTAGGGAAATGCAAATCAAAACCACAGTGAGATATATTACACCTGTCAGAAGGCTATTATCCAAAGGTCAACAAGTAACAGGCGTTGACGAGGATATGGAGAAAGGGATCCTTGTGTAGTCTTGGTGGGCATGTAAACTGGTGCAGCCAGTATTGAGGTTCCTCAGAAGATTAAAAATGGAAGTGATCCAGCAACTGTATCTTGCAGTTACATATCTGAGGAACATGAAAACATGACTTTGAAAAGTTACATGCACGCTGATGTTCACTGCAGCATTATTTACTATTGTAAACAGCTACTGCCAAGATACGGCAGCAATGTAAATGTAAATGGATAAAGAAGACGTATGTGTATATTATATATATATATATACATATACACACACACACATATACACAATAGAATATTATTCAGCCATAAAGAAAAGACAGAAATTGTGCCATTTGTGACAACACGGATGGAAGTGGAAGGTATTATGTTAGGTGAAATTTGAAAAACAAAAAAAATGAACAAGCCAAACTCACAACACAGAGAACAGACGGGTGGCTGCCAGAGGGGAAGAAGGCTGGGGGATGGGGCGTGAAATAGGTGAAGGAGATCCAGAGGTACAAAATCTTCAGTTATAAAATAAGTCATTTATTGTGTGTAATGTATAGCATGGCAACTATAGTCAGTGATACTGTTTTGCAAATTTGAAAGTCGCTCTCATTTCAAGAAAAAGACACACGCCCCCTGATGTTCATTGCGGCACTATTTACAATAGCCGAGGTATGGAAACAACCTAACTGTAAATGGATAAAAAGATGTGGTGTATATTCAAGAAAAAAGAATGCTGTGACATTGGTGACAGATGGTACCTAGACTTACTCTGGTGCTCATTTTTCAGGGTATACAAACGTCAAATCATTATGATTTTGGAGGAAGGTCCTACTGACTTCATGGGGTCTCCCCCCCACCCCCCAAAATTCAGACCTGCCAGTCAAGGATGACAGCATGCAGTATTTAAAAACTATCCAGAAGTCAGTGTTTTTTTGGTGGTGGGGAAGAATTACTGGATGGATGTAATTAAAATAAAATTATCTCATCTGGACACAGGATGTTGCTTTCCACAGCTGCCTGCCATCGTCTGACGGAAAACGAACATGTCCCTGGACCAGTGTTACTTTTTCCACGGAACAAAGCAGGCAAGTATCTGCAGTTAGACTTGGAAAACATAAATTCCAAAAAAAAAAGTATTGTTTAGCACTCTTGATCTCCTGAATTCCCTTAGTTGCAAAGGATGATCTCTGGGTGAACCCAGGTCTGACAGTCTCTTCCCCAGATTTTCAAGTTCCCAAACGATGAAATCAGTGCTCTTCGTAGGTTAGAGGGAATGATGGTTTCTGCAAGACTTTGGTTGAAAAGACCTGCAGCGGCTCCCAATAAAGTTCCCCTGATCCTATTCTGGGGGCAGTGGGAACACAGAATATAAACATGCAGCTTCGAGAAACTTCTCCATGCTCCTCTGCCCAGACTATCTGCCAAGGAGGCTACAGGACCACAGAAGAATGGTGACCTGTGACTTCAGGTCCCTCACCTCACAGCCAAAGGTACCCAAGAAAGCCAGTCAAGGCTTGTGTTCTTCAGTAGAAAAGGTGCTTGTGTTAAGTCCCAGGGGTATTAAGCCCCAGACAGTGCAATGGATCCCAAAAGGCGAGCTTCCTTGCAAAATGGAATTGAACAGGAAAACAAGACACATCAAACATGGACACACAGTTCTGTGTGTAAGAGGGAAGATTCGCCTTGGACACAAAAAGGAAAAGCGTGAGAACACTGATGGGTGAGGTCTAAAACCGCAGAAGGCTTCATTTAGCAGAGTAAGCATTCTGATAAGGACAGCCCTCCAAAGGGCTGTTTATCAAAATGGTTCTGCACCAGCAGTGGTTTCGTTTGAGCACAAAGAGGAAGGTCTGGAATGGTGCTGTGGGCCACTTTGAAAAGAAAGAGTAGAGTGTGTGTGCCTGTGTAGGAATCCCACCCCCCGCCCCCAGGGCCCCCATCAGGAGTCAGACCTGTTGTTGATAACCATTGCAGGGCAAAGTGGAGGGGGTAAAAGTCATCAGGAGCCAGGCAGGGAGAAGTCCTATTTTCCTGAGCAGAGGCAGACACCTGGCCTCCCCTCCCCTCTCCCCTAACCTGCCAGGCTCTGTGCAAACACAGCCGGCTCTTGCCGGGCTCCGGCTGTCTGGGTGCCAAAGGGTGGAAGCCATTTCATGCGAGAGCCCAGCACTGAGCAAACAGCCTCTGGGGGGAAGCCGCAGGTTAGGTAGGAGGGGCATCAGCCAGCGCCACCCCTGCTGGTCCACCCCCCACCCAGATCCCTAATCCCAGGGCCTCTGCAGTTTGATTTCCAGAGGTGGGGCCCCCCCATGACATGGAGTCAGTGTCCTGAAGTGGGGATCGCAGAGGTGGGTGGAGGAACGAGGCTGGCGGTGACGCAGGAGGAGGAGGAGAAGCCCGGACGTGTGTGGACGAGGGGTGTGCACTTGGCTACCTCTCTGTTTCATTCCACACTTCTCAGGCAGTGGCTCCACCCTCCCTACCTCCTCCCCCCTCAGGGATGATAAGAGCCACAGCTGGAAGCTTACTCCGCACCCAGGACTAACCTCCTGGGCCAAGTGCATCACAAGCACGTGCTCGTGTAACCCATAGCCACCCCGGGGGGGCAGGCACCAGCTCCACATGATGATGCGGAAATCGAACCCAGAGCTGCCGGTGCTCTGACCATTGGAAAGCACTGCCATGAAAAGCTCACCCGGGGGAGACCTCACCCAGGAGGAGTGGAGGCAACTCCAGGGTTAACAGGAAAGAGAGTCAAGACTCAGGTCCCAGAAATAAAGGTCAAATGAAGCCACTCTCTGAGCCAAGCCTGGGTACCCACTATACACTTCCATTTCCGGACTCCTATTCTGGGTTGTGTGGGAATGTCCTTCGCTGTAGGTCACGGGAGTGGGGCTGGTTTCTTAGGCTGACCTTTTGAGACCGTTTGCTCCAACTCACTGGTCTTACAGATGAGGAAGCTGAGCTATGGAGTTCAAAAGTGACCTGCTTGGTTACTATATAGCACAAGGAACTATAGTCACTATCTTCTAATAACCTATAATGGAAAATAACTTGAAAAATAATAAATCTGTATGTGTATCATCTTGAATCATCTGAATCATCTGAATTATCTTGCTGCGTGCCTGAAACACTGTAAGTCAACTATATTTCAATAAAATGTATATATTAAGAAAAAAAAAGTGACCTGTTCGGGACTTTGCTAGTGGTCCAGTGGTTAAGACTATCTATGCTCCCAATGCAGGGGACATGGGTTCGAGCTCTGGTCAAGGAACTAGATTCCACATGCCGCAGCTAAATAAAACACACACACACAAACAAAAGCGACATGCTCCAAGTGGGCTGAGGGCAGAGCTGACTAACACCCAGGTCCCTGAACTCTGGTTTCCACGAAGCCTGTCTTAGGCCCAGGAGATACTGTTTCTCTGGAAAGAGAAATTCCCTGCTCTTCCCATCAGTAAGGGAGGGGACAGGGATGAGGTGGGGGGACACGTCAGCAAAGGGGCAGAGGGAGGTGAGGGTAGAATGGGAAAGCCTGGCCTGGCCCAGCTCTGGTTCCCCACTAAACAGCTGAGGCTGCCACTCTGGCATCACAACAGGTTTCCCCTCAGTCTTTTCTGGAGGGTGGGTGGGCAAGCAGGTTGAAGGAAACCCAGAAACAACTGAAACAGAACCGAGAAGTTAAGAGTTCTGGGGCCACTGGAAGGACAGAGTGACTGCTGACTTGGCTGCAGGCACCAGGGGTCTTACTTCGGGGGGTGGGGGGCAGGTGGTGCAGGGTGTGCTGTCACCGAAGTTCCCTCAGGAATGAGAATGGGGGCCAGGGAAGAGGCACACCCTCCCTCCTTGATTGCCCCTGCCATCGAGGTGGGCTTCTCCTCTCTGGATCCCTGCTGGACCACCCCCTCAGCATCTCCTGGCCACGAGGTATGGGTGACTCCTACCCTCCCAACTCCTGCTCTTCAAGGCCCATATCAGGTCCCAAACACTGAATTTATAAATTCTTAGTCTCAAGAGAGAAAGGGAAGTGACGACATAACGATCCAGGCAAGCAGTTCCCTCAGGTCACAGCTTCCCTTAAAAATCATTTTTTGAGGGCTTGTTGCCACCCTCCTGCCAGTCTCATCCAGCTGGGCATGGTGGCTAGTGGTGACAAGTGCACTGGGCACACTGCAGCCCATCAGACCTGTTTTCAAACTTATCTCTGATGCTCTCCAGCCACCTGACCCTGGCTAAGTTACGGAACCTCTCTGGGAACTGGTTTCCTGGCCTTTGGTAAAAACGGGGATAATGCTTTCTGCTCTGACCGTATTGTGGAACTTGGAAAAGGACTTTGCAGGCTGTACCGTGCTGCACAAGGGATCACAGTATTCCTTTACTCCATCACCTCCTAGGAGACGAGGGCTTCATCTCTATAGCGACCTTAATACAGGAGTACTGAACAATGGGCTTCCTTGGTGGCTCAGTGGTAAAGAATCCTCCTGTCAATTCAGGAGATGTGGGTTTGATCACTGGTCGGGAAGATCCTCTGGAGAAGGAAATGGCAATCCACTCTAGTATTCTTGTCAGGGAAATCCCACAGACAGAGGAGCCTGGTGGGCTACAGTCCATGGGGTCACAGAAGAGCTGGACATAACTTAGCGACAAAACACCACCACCACCACCACCACCACCGACAACTTAACAATAGTTGATTCAGATTTATGCAGCTACTGCTTACCCCCAACACCGCCCGTTACCAGGTGCCCTTGTTGGTTTTGCGATGGAGACGGAAGAGAACAGTACCTAAAGGATCTAGGGGCCGAGGAATTGGCTTGGTTCCTGTGACACTGATCGACCAGCCCAGTTCCGGTTCCCACTTCTTTACTGTGAAGAAGTTGGACAGGATGACCTCGAAAGTCATTCCTAATTCTACACCCAGAATGAGTCATCTCTGTTTCAGGTGACACTGCCCATCAGCAGCACTGAGCCCAGGTGGGGGCAGCTCTGGACATGGGTGGGGTGGCAGGCTGAAGGCTGCCGGAGAGGTCTGGGAGTCTCCCACCAGGCTCTGCCAGGCTCCTCTGTCCATGGCATTCTCTAGGCAAGAATACTGGAGTGGCTGGCCGTGCCCTCCTCCTCCAGGGGATTTTCCCGACCCAGGGATCGAACCCATGTCTCTTGCATCTCCTGGACTGGCAGGTGGGTTCTTTACCACTAGCGCCACCTGGGAAGCCAAGGAGTCACCAGGGGACTAGCAGGGGAAAGAAGGTGCTAGGGAGGGGCTCGAGGAAAACTCCTTAAAGGACTAGGGTGGGGAAAGGCGGGGCTAGCCTGCCTTCCACATTCTTTTCTGGTGTCTCGGTTGGGGTGAGGAGGAAGCCAGGCTGGCAGCTAGCTGGGTGTGCTAGGACTGGTGGGAACAGCCGGAGGGTCTCCCTAGAGCAGGCTCTGGGCTGGGCAGGGCACATCTATGCTCCACCTTCACTAGGGCAGGTGTTTGGTGTGATGACTTGTCCATCTCATACCCCGTCAGCTCCAGGGACTGGAGTAAAATTTGGGAGACTTTTCCCCGGGGCTCATGGGGAAACAGATCGGAGTGAATAAGTACAGTTTTGTTACAAGCCTCCTGTGGCATGCCCCTGTTTCTATAGCCATCTCTCTCTGGAGAGTGGCACGGGGTCTGCCTTTCCAAATGCCTTTCTGATGGCAAAGGGGCAAAAATCGTCCACCTGTGAGCGGGGGAAGTGGCCCTGGAACTAAGACACCAAGTCCCCTACCCCTTGCCTCTGTCTTTGGGTGGCCCCTTAATCCCCCTAGGAAGGACTCCGAGAGGCCTCTCCACTTCTCCGCTCCGCTGCCCGCCTCAGGCTGCCGTAGGCTGAGAAGCTGCCAGTAGCCGGCAGCGGGAGTCTTGGAACTCCGAGGCCTGCGTTCTCCCCAGGTGACAGTCCGCTCCCGGTGGCCCCACCCGGCTTCTGGGTGGGCTGGCGGGGGAGGAGGTGGGGCGGCCACCTGATCCCTCCCGGAAATGGAGAAACACGGGACTCATCCCACACGGGCGCCGATAAGCATCGGCCCCAACTCTCCCCAACTGTCTCGGAGTTCTCTCCAATTCAGATACTTATCGCCCTTTGGGGAAAAAGAAAATCAAGACAAGCTAGTCTTTCAGGTAGTTTCGAGGGAGCTCGGACTTTCTCACGCCGGCTCAGAATCAGTCCGATAGCTCGGGGGTGCAGGAGGGACCCCGACTTTCATTCACGAATGGGGTCCCAGGACGCCGACACCCGCGGTCGGGGCGTCCCTTCCCCTCCCGTGCAAACGTGCCAACAGCTCTTGGCTGAGGGTCCCCGGCGAGTCATTATTCCCTTTTGGCGTCCGCATCCTTCCCCTCCTCGCGGCCCCGGATATTCGGGGGACCCCGCCCGTCTCACGAGCCGCACAGTCGGCCACAGCCCCCCCAAGATCAGGGCCTTAAGTCCCCAGCAGAGGGGTGCTCTGATTCTTCCTCCTGCACTCTGAGGGGCTCGGAGTGGGAGCAGACACCAACTCCAGCCGCAGCTCATCAGGGCCGCGCGTAGCCGCCCGCCTCGCTTCGGACGCGCCCCAGACCAACCCGCCCGCCCCGCCCGTCTCGGCTCGGGCCGAGGAGTTAGCTGGCGGCCGCAGCGCCCTCTCCTCCCCGCCAGGAGTCTTCCCCGCGCAGGTGGGGCGGGTGCCCGGCAACCCCGATCGCGGACCGAATGCGCCGGGCGGACAGGTGGCCCCCGAGCGCGCGCGGCAGTCGCACTCACTCACCCAGAAGATGAAGTTAAATCCGAAGAGCAGGTATTTGATGCACTTGGTGCCTCCTTTGACCGGCATGATGCGAGCTAGACTGGCCTAGGTTGGACTGAAATGAAACGGGGCCGCGTGAGACCGGGACGGGCGGGACCGGGCTGTGGACTGAGGTGCGCGCGGCTGCTGGCTGGCCTCGGGGCTGCACTTTTAAAAAGTGCCACTCCTCGGGCGCGCGACGCCGCGGTGCGCATGTGTCGGGCCCGGCCCCGCCCCGCCCCCGCC
>SJXQ01006335.1:41695-66226 GCA_006408695.1 Aepyceros melampus | reverse complement strand
CGGAATTCCAGGTAGAGGAACCATGTGCAAAGGCACAGGGCAGGAAAGCACAGGTTGCTGCTGGGGGATCACCACAGTGGATGAGACAGGGAAGGAAGGAGGAGGGGAAGGAGAAGCAGAGAAAACAGAATTTCCTTAATGTTGCCAGGAGTGGCCACGCATAGGAGTTTTCCCTCTGTCGCTGCCCCTCAGGGGCTGAGGACAGTTCGGTCCAGCCATGTGTAGGGCAGGCTTGAAGGGAGGCAAGAAACCAGACAAGGTCTCATATGCTCAGCCAGAGTCCCCCTGTCTTTCGGGAACAGCTCTAAGGAGAGGAAAGATTTTATCTTTTTAATATACCCTTCACCCTGTCCTGGACTTCCCTGGTGGCTCAGCAGTCAAGAATCTGCTTGCAACGCAGGAAACTCGGGTCCCTGCATTGGGAAGATCCCCTGGAGAAGGAGATGGTAACCTACTCCAGTATTCTTGCCTGGAGAATCCCATGGGCAGAGGAGCCTGGTAAGCTACAGTCCGTGAGGTTGCAATAGAGTCGGACATGACTTAACCACTAAAGGACAACTCCCTGAACCATTCTCCATCCTTTGCTCACAAGCCCAGATGGAAGGAGCTAAGGAAACATTTAGTTTCTAACCGAAACTCCTTCTTAGGGTGATTCTGAACCCTGACTATTTTATTTACCTGCCACAGGAGTGCCCAGGAAATGTTGGCAACAGTTACTGTTATTATTTGTACTATTACTGTTATCATTTGCCCTCAAGAAACTGTGGGAGGGTCCATGGTGAAACATCAAATTACTTAGAATCAAGGGGGTCCTTAGAATGTGAATGAGGCGATCCGAGTTCTGTTCTTGGTATGACTCTTCGGATTATATCCAATGAACCACCTCAGTATCCTCACCTGCACAGTAACATTTTTAATGTCTTTTTTTTTTAAATTGTGGTGAAAGGCACATAACATGTGCTCAGTTGCTCAGTTACATTCAACTCTTTTGCAGTCCCATGGACAATAACCCTCCAAGCTCCCTGTCTATGGGACTTTCCAGGTGAGAATACTGGAGTAGGTTGCCATTTCCTCTTCCAGAGGTCACATAATATAAAACACAGCATTTTAATTATATTTCACTGTACAGTTCAGTGGCACTAAGTACATTCACACAGCTCTCACTATCATCTGTCTCCCAAATCTTTCAGCTTCCTAAACCTGAAACTTTGTCCGCATGAACACCCACCCACCACCCCCAGCCCCTGGCATCTACCAATGTACTTTCTGACTCTTTGCATTTGACTGTTCTAGGTACCTCATAAGGATCCTAGGATCCTCATGGTGGATTCACTCCAGTATTCTTGCCTGGAAAATCCCATGGACAGAGGAGCCTGACGGACTACAGCCCATGGGATTGAAAAGAGATGGAACAACTTAGTGACTAAAGAAGAAGAAGAAGAAGAACAAAGTATATTGAAATGCATTTTTAGGATTAAGTTAATATATGCCCTATAAACAGATTATATCTCCTTTTTCTCCTCCCTGTGCTATATGTAGGCTCTCACCAGCCATCCACTTGATACATAGCAGCTGTACCATGACTTTTTGAATTAGGAGATGGCAGGCCTCCTCCATTCACAGGTTCGATTCCTGGATGGGAAAGATCCCCTGGAGAAAGAAATGGCAACCCACTCCAGTATCTTTGCCTGGAGAATCCCATGGACAGAGGAGCCTGGCGGGCAACAGTCCACGATGTGGAACAGAGTCCGACGTTACTGAGCACGCACCTCTAGCCATTAGCTCCATTCCCCGTGGCACGAGTCCCTGCTCCAGAGTGTGTTTGTGACGGGTGTTTTGTCCTACAGGCAACCGGGAAGTGGAGCGATGGAAAAAACATGGTTTGCTTTAACTGGAAGGGGAAAATCTGGGTAAGCCCCTGAGTCAGAGATCACATGGAGGCAGCGAGGTCTTCCAGGCTCTGCAGTGAAGGGTGAAGGAGTGGGAAGACTTCCTCCCCTCCCTCAGAGAATCCTGTTTCTGGAAAAACCCTGCTCCTGGGGCTAGGGTCCACTTTGGCTCTTGTGCCCCACCTGCTGGTAAGACATGAACACGGGGCTGGGGCGACGAAGACGGGCCACGCCCATCTGCGTGGGGTGTTTTCACCGCCGGATGCAGAAGGCGGCAGGAGGACCCACTCTCAAGGGCCATTAAGGCCTCCCAGCCGCCACACCAGTGGCCATTCTCCTTGCTGTGACCCTGCTGACCAGCCCTTCCTTCTAGACACTGTCCCGGGTGCTGCACCATCTTGGTTCACTCTTTTCCCTTCTAGAAACGTCTTTGCTGCTCCTTGGGCTTCCCTGGTGGCTCCGTGGTAAAGAATAAGCCTGCAGTGCAGGAGACACTGGAGACCTGGGTTGGATCCCTGGGTTGAGAAGATGCCCTGAAGTAGGAAATGGCAATCCCATGGATAGAGGAGCCTATCAGGTTACAGTCCATGGGATGGGTCACAAAAGAGCTGAACACGGCTGATTGTCACAGACACACATGTGTGTCCATGCTTTGGTGGTGAACTCCTTTAAACACATTTGCATTTGGTTGATTTCTGTGTTCTCCAAGCATCCAGTTCCTTGATGGCCTAGAGGAACCCTCTGCAAACATGTGGAAAAGCTGCAAGGGGGTGAGTCTTCCTCCTGGCCTGTGTTCTCTACTCCCCTCTCTCCCTGGACTCGCATCACCCCCTTTTTCTCCCTCCATTTTCCTTTCCACTTGACCTCTCCCTAAGTTCATCATGATATTCCTGGGCCTGTTGGCCATCTCTACTCTAATGTCCCCCTCAGTTCAGTTCAGTCGCTCAGTCGTGTCCGACTCTTTGCGACCCCATGAATCCCAGCATGCGAGGCCTCCCTGTCCATCACCAACTCCTGGAGTTCACTCAGACTCACATCCATCGAGCCCGTGAGGCCATCCAGCCATCTCATCCTCGGTCATCCCCTTCTCCTCCTGCCCCCAATCCCTCCCAGTATCAGAGTCTTTTCCAGTGAGTCAACTCTTTGCATGAGGTGGCCAAAGTACTGGAGCTTCAGCTTTAGCATCATTCCTTCNCTCCCTCTCCTACAGAGTCTAAAAGGCCGTTCTATACATCTGTGTCTCTTTTGCTGTCTTGCGTACAGGTTTATCATTACCATCATTCTAAATTCCATATATATGTGTAAGTATACTGTATTGGTGTTTTTCTTTCTGGCTTACTTCACTCTGTATAATCGGCTCCAGTGTCATCCACCTCATTAGAACTGATTCATATGGACTGGTTGGAACCCGTTGCAGTCCAAAGGACTCTCAAGAGTCTTCTCCAACACCACAGTTCAAAAGCATCAATTTTTCAGCGCTCAGCTTTCTTCACAGTCCAACTCTCATATCCATACATGACCAATGGAAAAACCATAGCCTCGAGTAGATGGACCTTTGTTGGCAAAGTAATGTCTCTGCTTTTGAATATACTATCTAGGTTGGTCATAACTTTTCTTCCAAGGAGTAAGCGTCTTTTAATTTCATGGCTGCAGTCACCATCTGCAGTGATTTTGGAGCCCCCAAAAATAAAGCCTGACACTGTTTCTACTGTTTCCCCATCTATTTCCCATGAAGTAATGGGGCCAGATGCCATGATCTTCGTTTTCTGAATGTTGAGCTTTAAGCCAACTTTTTCACTCTCCTCTTTCACTTTCAACAAGAGGCTTTTTAGCTCCTCTTCACTTTCTGCCATAAGGGTGGTGTCATCTGCATGTCTGTTTCTCCCCCTCTAACGCTTTTATGCTGTTATTGCCATACATTTAACCTCTATAGATATTATGAACCTCACATTATTTATTACTTTTGTTAAAAAATGTGTTTTAAAAAATAATTGTTTTCAATTAGGGGCAAATTTTATTTATGTACCCATTCAGTGTTCTTCATTCCTTTGTGTAGATTCCATTTCATATCATTTCCTCTGCTTAAAGGATTTTCTTTAACATTTCTTACAGTGCAGTCTGCTGGCAATGAGTTATTTTAGCCTTTGTATGCCTGAAAAAGTCTTTACCTTTTTTAAAAAAAATTATAATAACAGATTTCACTGCTGTAAAACTGAATGAATTGTCCAAATGAAAACTCATGTCCACACAAAACCCTGGACATGAATGTTTTAGCAGCTTTACTCATAATTGCTAAAACATGGAGCAACCAATATGTCTTTCAGTTGTGAATAAATGAACTGTGGTACATTCATACAATGAATATTATTCAGAAATAAAGAGAAATGAGCTATCAAACCACAAAGAGACATGGAGGAAACATAAATGCATACTGCTAAGTGACAGAACCCAGACTGAAAGGTTACATATTGTATGATTCCAACTATATGACATTCTGGAAAAGGTAAAGCTATGGAGACAATAAAAAAGATCGGTGGTTGCCAAGGGTTAGCAGGGAGGAAAGAATGAATAGGCAGAACACAAGAGTTTTTTAGGGCAGTGAAACTATTCTGTGTGGTACTGGAACAGTGGACACATGCCCTTATACATTCATCAAAACCCACAGAATGTACAACACAGAGAGTGAACTCTTATGCAAACTGTAGACTAGTTAATAGTAATGTATCAGTCACTTCACGGGAAGTAGATGGGGAAACAGTGGAAACAGTGTCAGACTTTATTTTTCTGGGCTCCAAAATCACTGCAGATGGTAACTGCAGCCATGAAACTAAAAGACGCTTACTCCTTGGAAGAAAAGTTATGACCAACCTAGATAGCATATTGAAAAGCAGAGACATTACTTTGCCAACAAAGGTCCATCTACTCGAGGCTATGGTTTTTCCATTGGTCATGTATGGATATGAGAGTTGGACTGTGAAGAAAGCTGAGCGCTGAAAAATTGATGCTTTTGAACTGTGGTGTTGGAGAAGACTCTTGAGAGTCCTTTGGACTGCAACGGGTTCCAACCAGTCCATATGAATCAGTTCTAATGAGGTGGATGACACTGGAGCCGATTATACAGAGTGAAGTAAGCCAGAAAGAAAAACACCAATACAGTATACTTACACATATATATGGAATTTAGAATGATGGTAATGATAAACCTGTACGCAAGACAGCAAAAGAGACACAGATGTATAGAACGGCCTTTTAGACTCTGTAGGAGAGGGAGAGGGTGGGATGGGTTGGCAGAGTGGCAGTGTAACATGTGTGATATCATAAGTGAAATGAATTGCCAGTCCAGGTTTGATGCAGGATGCAGGATGCTTGGGACTGATGCACTGAGTATTACTCAGCTATTAAAAAGAATACATTTGAATTAGTACTAATGAGGTGGATGACACTGGAGCTGATTATAGAGTGAAGTAAGCCAGAAAGAAAAACACCAATACAGTATACTTACACATATATATGGAATTTAGAATGATGGTAATGATAAACCTGTACGCAAGACAGCAAAAGAGACACAGATGTATAGAACGGCCTTTTAGACTCTGTAGGAGAGGGAGAGGGTGGGATGGGTTGGCAGAGTGGCAGTGTAACATGTGTGATATCATAAGTGAAATGAATTGCCAGTCCAGGTTTGATGCAGGATGCAGGATGCTTGGGACTGATGCACAGGGATAATCCAGAGAGAGGGTGTGGGGCGGGAGTGGGGAGGTGGGGGTCGGGATTGGGAGTTCATGTACACTCGTGGCTGATTCATGTCGATGTGTAGCAAAACGAATACAGTATTGTAAAGCAAAACAAACTAAAAAAATAAAAATTAATTAAAAAAAATAATAATAAATAAATAAATAAAAATAAAGGAGATCAGTCCTGGGTTTTCATTGGAAGGACTGATGGTTGAAGCTGAAACTCCAGTACTTTGGCCACCTCATGCAAAGAGTTGGCTCATTGGAAAAGACCCTGATGCTGGGAGGGATTGGGGGCAGGAGGAGAAGGGGACAACAGAGGATGAGATGGTTAGATAGCATCACCGACTCGGTGGACATGAGTTTGAGTAAACTCCGGGAATTGGTGATGGACAGAGAGGCCTGGTGTGCTGCGATTCATGGGGTCTCAAAGAGTCAGACATGACTGAGCAACAGAACTGAACTGAATGTATCAGTAGTGCTTCATCAGTTGTAACAAATACATCACATATAATGCATGGGATAATGGGGTAAATTGGGATGAGGAGTGACAGAGTATATGGGAATTCTGTACTCAATTTTTCTATAAACTTAAAACTAATTTTAAAAGTCCAGGCGGATTCATGTTGATGTATGGCAAAACCAATATAATATTTAAAGTAATTAACCTCCAGTTAAAATTTTTTTAAAAGTTCATTAACTTTTTCTAAAGCTGAATGAGGCAATATATGTAGTAGTTTAATAGTATAACTGTTGTATAAATCTGGGTTCAAATCTTGACCTTGCCACTTAAAAACTTGGTAACTTTTGGGCAAGTAACTTAATCTGTGTCTCTGTTTCTCCATATAGAAAATGGAGACAATAATAAAATCCACTTCATAGAGTTCTTATGAGGATGAAATGGTATGTGAAGGCTTTAAATAGAGCCTGCTATGTACTAAACAGACAGTGGGCGCTAAGCTGCTTCGGTCATGTCCGACTCTTTGTGACCACATGGACCGTAGCTTGCCAGGCTCCTCTGTCTACAGGATTCTCTAGGCTGGAATACTGGAGTGGGTTGCCATGCCCTCTTCTAGGGGATCTTCCCAACCCAGGAATCAAACCCGCATCTCTTATGTCTCCATTGACAGGTGGGTTCTTTACCATTGGGAAAATGATTATTTGTTTTAATAGTAGTGCCACCTGGGAAGTGATTATTTGTTCATGAATCCTCACTTGAAGAAGAGGAGATGGACGTATTTTGGAAACCATTCCATGTATGCACTCTACGTGGTGAGAAGTGGGGTATTAAATATGAGAATTTTCATGTGCAGGGATACAAAGTATGCCAATCTGATGTCATTGCCATTTTGCATGTTAAATCCCTGGCTTTGGTACTGCCTGATTTGGTGATGTTTACTGTGGTGGCGTTTGTCTTGGTGCTTAGTTTGATTTCCTTCAAGATGAAATATTTCTGAATCCTATAAAGAAGTTTTATTAAAGCAATTCTCTTGTTAACAGCCAGAGGCCTAACACCAGATTCTTGCTCTGGGCAGGCACCAAGCTACTGAATATTTTGCAGGAGCTGGTTGTGTCTCCCTGTGCCAGTCAGCCATTTGGGTTCACAGCATGGGTGCTGGAGAGATCTCCGCAGGGGATGAGGCACATGGCTGGACCCCATTCTCCATTCTCTGCCCCAGAGACCACACCTGCATGCTTGGACCCAGGCCACTCAACTGCACAAGTCCAGCCCGTTCAGCTTCTCTGCTTTCTGTCTTCATTTTTCAAAGATACCTTTTACTAAATATAGAATTCTAGGTTGACCGTTCTTTTCTTTCAGGAGTTAAAAAACGTGATTCCACTATCTTCTTACATGCATTATTTCTGTCTAGAGAGCTGCCTTTATCTTACTTTGATCCTCTCTATGTGATATGTCTCTGAAGCTGCTTTTCAGGTTTTCTTCTCATCACTGGCTTTGAGCAAGTTAATTATGACGTACTTGGCTGTCATTTTCTTCGTGTTTCTTGGCTTGGAACTTATTGAGCTGCGTGGATCTGTGGTCATATTGTCTTTATCAGATTTGGAAATTTTTAGCCATTATTTCTTCATTTTTTTTTTCTCTCTTGCCCTCTCTGTCCCACATTTCAGGGACTCCACTTTCCTATGTATTTGGCCTCTTGAAGTTAGCCCACAGCTCACTGATCATCTGTTCATTTTATAAAATTCTCTCTTGGTCTTTCATTCTAAATGCTCTTTATTGCCATGTCTTCAAGTTCAATAAGCTCTTCTTCTACAAGGTCTTGTAGTTTTTTGTTGTTGAGTCGCTAAGTCATGGCCAACTGTTTTTGACCCCATGGACTGCAGCCCACCAGGCCCCTCTCTCCATGGGATTTCCCAGGCAGGAATACTGGAGTGGGTTGTCATTTCCTTCTCTAGGGGATCTTCCCAACCCAGGGACTGAACCTGGGGTTCCTTCATTGGCAAGTGAATTCTTTTCCATTGAGCCACCAAGGAAGTCCTCTGCAAGGTCTAAGCTACCATGAACCCTATCCAGTGTAGTTCTTATCTTAGATATTGTAGTTTGCTTTAAACCAAAAATGTGTTTGGTTTGGGGGTAATTATTTCTCACAGTTGAAGCAAACTGTTCTGTGGATGTGCACACAGCCCATTAAATCTTGAGGTTTCTGATCTGAGTGTTTTGGATTAAGGACTGTTCCCAATCTTTGTGAGCAGTCAACACTTAACAATTCTTTAATTTCTTTTTTTACCTGACCTTGGGTAGTTTCCTCCAAGTGTACACTTTTCAGTCCTCAGCTGAATGCTTATAGAGGACCGTCTTCTGGTCTCTGGGTCTCTCTCACTGTGCAGCACACCCTTCTCCAGGACTCTCCTCTGTAAACTCTAGCTGCCTACATCTCCAGCACCTAGCTCCAGCCACTCAACTCCAGGAGTCCACCAGGCTTCACCTGAGTTGCCCTCTTCCTGCTGGAACCTCCCTTGTGTATCATTTGGCTTAGGGCTCATCTCATTGGTGTCCTTTTTCTCAAAGACCGTTGTTTTTGTTGGCTGATGTCCAGTGTCTTCCATCCTGTTATTTCATATATTTTGCCCCCTCCCTTTTTTTTTTTTTGGTTGTTTTAGATGGGAGGGCAAGTCAAGTTCCTGTTACTCGGTATTGGCCAAAAGTAGGAATTTGGCATTTACTCTCATTTCAGTGGTGTTTTAGTCAGAGAAAATAATGCATGTCATCATTCCACCATATTGGCCCAGAAGCACATTACACATTGTTTAAAAGATACTGTATCTTGTGGTTTTGGAATCTCTGTTAACAGGAACTTGTGACCTTATAATTGTTTATTCAAATTCATAATCTCTAAATGGATTTCCTGAAGAGTGGATGACTGTCTCTCACTTGTTCTGGAATTATCTCAACTGGAGCTCTGTAAAGTTTTGATAAATGAATGAGTGAGAGGATGATGTTCTTACTGGTAAGGCCGTGAATATGAGTCAAGACTGAACGTAAGCGTGCTTATAGTTAAGCCTTTGTAGGGAAAAGTTTACCCTTCAAGACATTATTCTTTCAGGCTACAGCTTTCTTGGAGCTGTTAACATTAGCATTTTTGTGGCAGAAAACACTTTTTTAAAAATGCTGTCACAGATTGTTCTGGTAGAAGGTGTCTGCACATTTGGAGGAATTTTATTTGTGGCCATTTATCCTGATCATTTTCTAATCTGATCTCAGGTGAAAATTATTGTGGAATAACAGAAAAATATATCTTTCCAATTCTCTAGTCTCTTGTTTTATTTTTGTGTAATAACAATTTAATCCTTTAAAGAACCCTTCAGGTTCAGTGTATAATTAAAAAGACAAATGGACCTCAAAGGCCAAATTTCCTCAACCTTTTCTTTTTCTAGAGAGTGTGGAACCGTATTATATATTCATGAAATCTTTCAAAGATTCAGAAGCTAAGATATTTGAGCATGTTAGTCAAAGCATGTTACTTGCTAATTCCTTGCCTTATAAAAGCAGCGTGGCATAGTGGTCTCATATACTGTGGAGCCTAATTGCCTGTGTACAGCCTCATCTCTTACTAGTGGTGTGACTTGGGCAAGTAACTCAATTCCTCCGAGCCTCAGTTTTCTCATCTGCAAAATAGGATAACAACAGTATTTCCTCAGGTTGTTTTGAAAATTAAATTGGACACAGATGTATGGAACAGTCTTTTGGACTCTGTGGAAGAAGGCGAGGGTGGGATGATTTGAGAGCATAGCATTGAAACATGTATATTATCATATGTGAAATAGATCAGGAGGTTGAAGGGGGGTTCAGGATGGGAACACATGTACACCTGTGGCTGATTCATGACAATGTATGGCAAAACCACTACAGTATTGTAAAGTAATTAGCCTCCAATTAAATAAATTAAAAAATAATAATAAATTGGTTATTGCTTATGAAATACTTTATATAGTACTTACCATATATCAGGCACCATTTAAACATTTTTGTTGTTTTTTGTTTAGTCACTAAGTTGTGTCCGACTCTTTTAGACCCTATGGACTATAGCCCACCAGGCTCCACTGTCCATGGGATTTCCCAGGCAAGAATACTGGAATGGGTTGTCATTTCCTTCTCCAAAGAATCCTCTTGACCCAGGGATCAAACCCACACTTCCAGCATTGCAGGAAGATTCTTTGCTTCTGAGCCACTGCGGAAGCCCGTATAAGCATTAGTAAGTTAAAATAAGATAAAATCAAGTGAAATCTGAAGGAGATCAGCCCTGGGATTTCTTTGGAAGGAATGATGCTGAAGCTGAAACTCCAGTACTTTGGCCACCTCATGCGAAGCGTTGACTGATTGGAAAAGACTCTGATGCTGGGAGGGATTGGGGGCAGGAGGAGAAGGGGACGACAGAGGATGAGATGGCTGGATGGCATCACTGACTCCATGGGCGTGGGTCTGAGTGAACTCCGGGAGTTGGTGATGGACAGGGAGGCCTGGCGTGCTGTGATTCATGGGGTCGCAAAGAGTCAGACACGACTGAGCGACTGAACTGAACTGAACTTCCCCACAAGTGAGTTTTATGAATTTCAGTTCCTCTATAGCTTTTTAAATGGTGTTTTTATCCCTTATGGAAAATATAGGTTTACTGTTACTGAAAGCAGGGCCCAGCTGCTTGCTCAAAAGCCAGTATAGAGGGAAGGTTGGAGGAAAGGAACATTTGCTTTATTTTGGATGCTGGCAGGTGAGGGGAGGGCAAACTTGTCCAAAGGCTGGCTCCCCCTCCCCACCACCATATTGGCCCCCACCAACAATAAGAGGGTAAGAGGTTTTATTGCTGGAGGGAGAAGTTACCTGGAGAAACAGCACAGTCAGCTCTCACAGTCATCTGGAAGTTGGTCATCGGTTGTCTGACCAGCATCATCTTGACTAAGTACAGTTAATATTCAGTTCCAGGGTCAGTTTGTCCCCATTTCTTTGAAGCCAGTTCTCAGAATTTGGCGTCTTACATCATGGCTACAGTCTGGTCCTAATGTAAGTAACTTCTTCCACCCAGTGGGGGTTTCAGTATCTATAAGACGGTTCACAGGAGATGACTCAAAATATATTGCCCTTGAGAAGGAACTGAAGGTCCTTGACTTTCTTAATGACTGGATATTATTTAGTCTTATTGGACTATTTTCCTTTGCTTCTGTTTTCTCACTTCTCTGATTAAAATTATTCTTTGGCTAAAGTTTTCTATAGACAAAAGGTAGGCTGAAGGCATGGGGGTCAAGACCACAGGGTCGGGCTCCATTTCTGTACACAATGTTGAATTAATTTGCATCCCTGATGCAGTAAAGTTGAACATTCAGATATCTTTTCTTGGGAGGTGTCTGTTCAAGTCATTTGATTTTTTAGTAGAGTTAATTGCATTTCTTACTGATTTGTAGAAATCTATCATACATTCTGAATATGAGTTATCTTTTTATCTATGCAGTTTTGTGCTGGTAAATATATAATAACCATCTGGCTATAAAACAAAAACAAGAAAGCCCTGGTGTGTTGTGTTTGTCAGTTTCCACGATGTGGACACCCTCAGCTTTGCTACCAGTGTGATGTTCCCAAATGCACAGTGATGCACGGTCAGCCCTCGAGAGTCGGTGCAAGTGGTTGAGCACACCCCCCACAAGACAGTCACTCGCATCCAGCTCATCCAGGTCCAGGGCTGTGATTTTCATTTTCTTGAGGGTGTCCTTTTCAAGAAGTCAACTTCATAGAGGCATGATTTACATACTGCAAGATGGACTTATTCAAAGTTTCATTTGCTGAGTTTTGGGAAACATGAGCACCACGAGACCACAGCAAGATCTAGAGCTTCCTCGTCATCCCCAGAGTTCCCTCGTGCTCCTTCAGAGTCAGTCCCACCTCCTCCTGACCCTGAACCATAGCTCTCCTCTCCATCTAGACTGCATTTGTCTTTTCTGAAGTCGCGTGTAAATTGGAATATGCAGTTTATGGACTCTTTCCCCCAGCATGTTGAGGAATGTAAGTGTGTATATGGTCACATTCTATCTTCGAAACAGCAAATGTGTGGGAATTCTGGTTCCTCCACTTCGTTGTGACACTGGGTGTCACAGTCTTTTTTTAATATGAGTCATTCCAATGGATGTGAGTTCATGGTGCTTTCTTTTTTGAAAAATTTCATTTATTTGTTTTTGGCTACGATGGTTCCTTATTGCTGCATGGGCTTTGCTTTTCTTCTCGGTTGTGGAGAGCAGGGGCTGCTTTCTAGTTGTGGTGTGGCCTTCACATTGCAATGTTTTTCTTTTTGTGGAGCATGGGCTCTAGAGTGTGCAGGCTTCAGCAGTTGTGGCACACAGACTTAGTTGCTTCGCGGCATGTGGGATCTTTCTGGATCAAGGGTTGAACCCACGTCTCCTGCACTGGCAGGCAGATTCTTTACCACTGGCTGCCAGGAAAGCCCTATGGTGTCTTTCGATGAATAGTTCTTTTTATTGGCGTATAGTGATTCAGTTATGCATATATACATATTCTTTTTCATGTTATTTTCCATTATGGTTTGTTACAGGATATTGGATATAGTTCCCTGTGCTGTAGAGTAGGTCCTTGTTGTTTATTTTATATACAGTAGTGTGCATCTCCTAATCCCCAACTCCTAAGTTATTCCTCATCCCACTTTCCCTTGGCAGCCAAAAATCTGTTCTCTATGTCTGTGAGTTTGTTTCAGCTTCGTAAATGAGTTGATTTGTGTCATATTTTAGACTTCATGCATAAGTGATATTTGTACAGTATTTCTCTTTCTCTGTCTGATGTACTTCACTTAGTATGATAATCTCCATGTTGATTGTGTATGATAAGGTCCATGTTGCTGCAAATGGCATTATCTCATTAAAATTTTTTTTTCATTCTTTTTTATATATATCACACCTTCTTTATCTATTCACCTGTCAATGGACATGTAGGTGCTTCCGTGTCTTGGCTTTTGTAAACAGTGCTGCTATGAGCATAGAGATGCATATTTCTCTCCAAATTGCAGTTTTCTCTGGATATATGCCTAGGAGTGGGATTGCTGTATCATATGGTAACTCAATTTTTAGTTTTTCAGGGAACCTCCATACTGTTCTCCATAGTGACTGAACCAATTTACATTCCCACCGACAGTGTAGGGAGGGTTCCCTTTTCTCACACCCCCTCCAGCATTTACTATTTGTAGATTTTTAGATGATGGCCACTGTAACCAATGTGAGGTGGTACCTTATTGTAGTTTTGATTTGCATTTCTCCAATGATTAGTGATGCTGAGCATCTTTTCATATGCCTGTGGCTCAGATCATGAGCTCCTGATTGCCAAATTCAGACTTAAATTGAAGAAAGTAGGGAAAACCACTAGACCATTCAGGTATGACCTAAATCAAATCCCTCATGATTATACAGTGGAAGTGAGAAATAGATTTAAGGGCCTAGATCTGATAGATAGAGTGTCTGATGAACAATGGAATGAGGTTCGTGACATTGTACAGGAAACAGGGATCAAGACCAACCCCATGGCAAAGAAATGCAAAAAAGCAAAATGGCTGTCTGGGGAGGGCTTACAAATAGCTGTGAAAAGAATAAAAGCAAAAAGCAAAGGAGAAAAGGAAAGATATAAGCATCTGAATGCAGAGTTCCAAAGAATAGCAAGAAAAGATAAGAAAGCCTTCTTCAGTGATCAATGCAAAGAAATAGAGGAAAAGAAGAGAATGGGAAAGACGAGAGATCTCTTCAAGAAAATCACAGATACCAAGGGAACATTTCATGCAAATATGGGCTCAATAAAGGACAGAAATGGTATGGATCTAACAGAAGCAGAAGATATTAAGAAGAGGTGGCAAGAATACCCAGAAGAACTGTACAAAAAAGATCTTCATGACCTGGATAATCACGACGGTGTGATCACTCATCTAGAGCCAGACATCCTGGAATGTGAAGTCAAGTGGGCCTTAGAAAGCATCACTATGAACAAAGCTAGTGGAGGTGATGGAATTCCAGTTGAGCTATTCCAAATCCTGAAAGATGATGCTGTAAAAGTGCTGCACTCAACATGCCAGCAAATTTGGAAAACTCAGCAGTGGCCACAGGACTGGAAAAGGTCAGTTTTCATTCCAATCCCAAAGAAAGGCAATGCCAAAGAATGCTCAAACTACCACACAATTGCACTCATCTCACATGCTAGTAAAGTAATGCTCAAAATTCTCCAAGCCAGGCTTCAGCAATATGTGAACCGTGAACTTCCAGATGTTCAAGCTGGTTTTAGAAAAGGCAGAGGAACCAGAGATCAAATTGATGCTTTCTCAGTGGGAACTGCCACCTTGCCTGGCTGATCTCCTGAGTTATATAACCCAGGCTGCAGGGAGCAGCTCCCGCCGTGTGGGCCTGCCCTGGGGACCACAAGCTCTGGCTCCTTATCCACACTACGGTGCCTCCTGATGTTGCACGAAGGGGGACCCCTTCCAGGGCCTGAAAGGGGGCTCTTGTCCAACACTCAGAAATGAATTGTCTGAGGAGACACAAGTGCTGGCAAGGCAAGAGACTTTATTGGGAAGGGGCTCCTGGGCGGAGAACAGGAGGGTCAGGGAAACTAGGAGGACTGCTTGCCACATGGCTCACAGTCTTGGGTTTTACGGTGATAGAGATCAAATTGCCAACATCCGCTGGATCGTGGAAAAAGCAAGAGAGTTCCAGAAAAACATCTATTTCTGCTTTGTTGACTATGTCAAAGCTTTTGACTGTGTGGATCACAATAAACTGTGGAAAATTCTGAAAGAGATGGGAATACCAGACCACCTGACCTGCCTCTTGAGAAATCTGTATGCAGGTCAGGAAGCAACAGTTAGAACTGGACATGAAACAACAGACTGGTTCCAAATAGGAAAAGGAGTACGTCAAGGCTGTATACTGTCACCCTGCTTATTTAACTTCTCTGCAGAGTACATCATGAGAAACGCTGGACTGGAAGAAACACAAGCTGGAATTAAGATTGCCAGGAGAAATATCAATCACCTCACATATGCAGATGACACCACCCTTATGGCAGAAAGTGAAGAGGAACTAAAGAGCCTCTTGATGAAAGTGAAAGAGGAGAGTGAAAAAGTTGGCTTAAAGCTCAACATTCAGAAAACGAAGATCGTGGCATCCGGTCCCATCACTTCCTGGCAAATAGATGGGGAAACAGTGGAAACAGTGTCAGACTTTATTTTTGGGGGCTCCAAAATCACTGCAGATGGTGACTGCAGCCATGAAATTAAAAGACGCTTACTCCTTGGAAGGAAAGTTATGACCAACCTAGATAGCATGTTCAAAAGCAGAGACATTACTTTGCCGACTAAGGTCCGTCTAGTCAAGGCTATGGTTTTCCCTGTGGTCATGTGTGGATGTGAGAGTTGGACTGTGAAGAAGGCTGAGTGCCGAAGAATTGATGCTTTTGAACTGTGGTGTTGGAGAAGACTCCTGAGAGTCCCTTGGACTTCAAGGAGATCCTCCCAGTCCATTCTGAAGGAGATCAGCCCTGGGATTTCTTTGGAAAGAATGATGCTAAAGCTGAAACACTAGTACTTTGGCCACCTCATGCGAAGAGCTGACTCACTGGAAGAGACTCTGATGCTGGGAGGGATTGGGGGCAGGAGGAAAAGGGGACGACTGAGGATGAGATGGCTGGATGGTGTCATGGACTCAATGGACGTGAGTCTGAGTGAACTCCGGGAGTTGGTGATGGACAGGGAGGCCTGACGTGCTGCGATTCATGGAGTGGCAAATAGTCGGACACGACTGCGCGACTCAACTGAAACTTTATCTGCAGCATGATCACGTCTTCCTGCATTCCAAAGGCCCACACTGCTTTCTTTACTTTGTTTCCTATCATATTGATACAACATGCAAATACACTAAAATTGAAGTATAGAGGAGGGATTGGGGGCAGGAGGAAAAGGGGACGACTGAGGATGAGATGGCTGGATGGTGTCATGGACTCAATGGACGTGAGTCTGAGTGAACTCCGGGAGTTGGTGATGGACAGGGAGGCCTGGCGTGCTGCGATTCATGGGGTCACAAAGAGTTGGACATGACTGAGCGACTGAACTGAACTGAATTAGTTTCTGGGTTGTTTTTGGGCAGTAGTTCTGACTAAGGGTCCTTCCTGGCGTTAATCACCCAAGATGGATGCCAGCGACAAGGATTCTGAGAGGTGGTCGGACACGTGGTGTCTCCTTTTAACCTCTGAGGCTTGGTGTGCAGCGATTCATGGGGTCCCAAAGAGTCGGACATGACTGAGCGACTGAACTGAACTCTTCTCCTTGGTGGTTGCTTGTTAGTTTCCTGTTTCTTACCAAGAACACCTGTCTTAAAATAACTCATGCAAATACTGTGTTGGCTGACCAGGGTGGATGGTTTCAGTTAATGTGCTTCCCCTAGCACTGACACTCAGCAGATGGTCTGAAAGCTTCTTGCAGACATCTCTCCCATCCTGGGGAGCCTTGCTGAGGTGGTTGCTGGTGGGCAATCAAGGCTTTCTCCTGGGTGTCAGGAGGCTGTAGGCTTCCAGTCTCTCCTTTTGGGCACTACTGGCTTAGGCGGGCTCAGCCTGTGGTCTGCAGGGCATAGCTGAAGGTCAGGAAAGAGAAGGGAAGAGCACCCCACTGTTAAAGGTCACAGGCCTAAGCAAGGTCTCAGACTCCACCAGGGGAGCTCCAGTATATTTTGGAAAGAGGCCTGGTTCTAATATCAGAATCGAGTCAAGAACTGACCATGTGACCTTATTGCTTTTCCTCTTGGAATGTCAGCTTCCTTCTGAGTGGAAGCTCTCCATGAACCACAGGGCTGGCAGAGAAGGACTTCTGTAGTCAGCGGGGGCCTCTCTTGTCCACCTCTACGCGGTGGGGACTCTCTCCTCTTCTGTTCCCTTGGTGTGTCCTGGACTTACTTCCTTGTGAAAGCCTCACTCAGGTCATATCAAACAGCAAAACAAGCCTCATGCACGCACGCATGCTAAGTTGCTCAGTCATGTCCAACTCTTTGGGACCCCATGGACTGTAACCCACAAGTCTCTTCTGTCCATGGGGTTGCCATGCCCTCCTCCAGGGGATCTTCCCAACTCAGGGATCAAACCCGTGTTTTCAGGCTCCTGCATTGGCAGGCAGGTTCTTTACTACTAGCGCCACCTGGAAAGCCCCCAAAACAAGCCCCCAGCCCACATTGAATATTTTTTGCTGTCAACTTTTGGAAAGAGTTTTTTAAAAGTTGTTTTATACATTATTTGGCTATAAATGACTTACTGAGTTTTGACTGGCTGGTTTTTCAGTGATCATGGTGTATACTGGAAATTCTTAGAAACTGAGAAAAGCTACAGAGTTCTAAAGGCAGTGCCATTGTCTTGAACTCTGAGTGAGTTAATTTGCAAGCCATTCAGTAAACCATTAGCACTTGGCATGAAAATTGTCAAACACTAGAAATCAGCGTAGTGTGAATTCGTAGCTGATTTACCCCCAACCACTGGGAAATTGTTTTAAATCTTCCTGAGTGATTCGAATGTGTAACCCCTGCTCTGGAAGAAGTTCAAGTTTGGGAGGCCACTGAGATGGGGCTGGCTCAAGGGGACTCACTTCAGTTCCACCAGGAAGAATGAATCCCTGTGCAGAAGAGAGAGTACTCCCTTAGGGAAATGCTCCCCTCCCAGCTCCATCCTCAGGCTTTGTTCTTGGTGAGTTCTAATTTAGATCAAAGTCTAGTCAAAAAGGATTTATTCACTGTTTTTGTTTTGCCCTGTAGTCAGTTGTTTTGTTTTTATTGTTTGCTGCTGCCATTTTCTTCACTATCTTTTAGCCTATTTATTGTGTTTATTTTACTTCTCTTTTTATCTTTTCACTGTTAGCAGTGAGTAGAGGTGAGGAGACCTGGCCCAGCAGAGAGGAACTGAGGGCCACAGGAAGCTTCTAAGAGCTTTGCTGGGCCTTCCTGCTCCTGCAGCAGGCGGCCTGGGGGAAGTCCTTGATCTTGAACCCAGATACTTAGGGTCTGCCAGTGGCTCTGCTTTCAAAGGAGACTTCCTGTGATTCTGTCCCTCCAGGCCAAGGAAGTCTGAGCCCAGGAGGCTTCCTCGTAGCTGCTTAGGATCTGCCCCACAGAGCCCCCAGACCTCGAAATAGTGGAAACCTTGGTGTAGGAGCTTGGGGTTGTCAATAGAGGCAGGGTCAACATTTGGAGGTGAAGTAGAGCTCACCAAAGGACAAACCAGATTCATGTTGCTGTGGAGCAAAAAATGCAAGCTGCCAAACCACAGGTGGTATGCTATCTATGTGAAAACACGGCCACACACACAGTATATTTTGTACGAGTGTGTACTCAGTTGTGCCCAACTCTTTGCAACCCGATGGACTGTAGCCTGCCAGCCTCCTCTGCCCACGAGATTCTCCAGGCAAGAATACTGGAGCAGGTTGCCCTTTCCTTCTTCAGGAAATCTTCATGACCCAGGGATCAAACTTGGGTGTCTCCTCTATCCTGCATTGAGGCAGATTCTTTATCACTGATGGAGAAGGCAATGGGACCCCACTCAAGTACTCTTGCCTGGAAAATCCCATGGACTGAGGAGCCTGGTGGGCTGCAGTCCATGGGGTCGCTAAGAGTCGGACGTGACTGAGCAACCTCACTTTCACTTTTCACTTTCATGCATTGGAGAAGAAAATGGCAACCCAGTGTTCTTGCCTGGAGAATCCCAGGGATGGGGGAGCCTGGTGGGTTGCCATCTCTGGGTCGCACAGAATTGGACATGACTGAAACAACTTAGCAACAGCAGCAGCTTTACCATTGAACTATCAGTCAGTTCAGTCACTCAGTTGTGTCCAACTCTTTGTGACCTCATGGACTGCAGCATGCCAGGCTTCTCTGTCCATCACCAACTTCTGGAGCTTGCTCAAAATGAGCCTTCAGGGAAGCCCATACTTTGTGTAGGTTTGTATGTAAAGGAATGGAAATGTCTACATTTTTTAAAGTTCTGGAGCATATTTTTTAAACCCATAAACAATAGTTCCCCTGGAGAGGTGAATAGGAGAACAGAGATTGAAAGGGATGGACAAAAACATTTTATATTTATCAGTAAGCTTCTACTTTTTAAAAGAAAACTCATTTATGTGTGTAATTAAACCTAGTTTCTAAAAAATCTAATTTTTTTATGTAAAGACAAAGTGCTGCTTGGAAAGACTGAAGACAGAAGGAGAAGAGGGCGACAGAGGAGGAGATGGTTGGATGGCATCACTGACTCAATGGACATGAACTTGGGCAAACTCCGGGAGATGGTGAGAGACAGGGAGGCCTGGCATGCTGTAGTCCATGGGGTTGCAAAGAGTTGCATGTGACTGAGCAACTGTGGAATGAAGCAGGGCAAAGACTAATAGAGTTTTGCCAAGAAAATGCACTGGTCATAGCAAACACCCTCTTCCAACAGCACAAGAGAAGACTCTACACATGGACATCACCAGATGGTCAACACCGAAATCAGATTGATTATATTCTTTGCAGCCAAAGATGGAGAAGCTCTATACAGTCAACAAAAACAAGACCGGGAGCTGACTGTGGCTCAGATCATGAACTCCTTATTGCCAAATTCAGACTTAAATTGAAGAAAGTGGGGAAAACCACTAGACCATTCAGGTATGACCTAAAATCTATGCCCCAACCAGTAATGCTGAAGAAGCTGAAGTTGAACGGTTTTATGAAGACCTACAAGATCTTTTAGAAGTAACACCCAGAAAAGATGTTCTTTTCATTATGGGGGACTAGAATGCAAAAGTAGGAAGTCAAGAAATACCTGGAGTAACAGGCAAGTTTGGCCTTGGAATGCGGAATGAAGCAGGGCAAAGACTAATAGAGTTTTGCCAAGAAAATGCACTGGTCATAGCAAACACCCTCTTCCAACAACACAAGAGAAGACTCTACACATGGACATCACCAGATGGTCAACACCGAAATCAGATTGATTATATTCTTTGCAGCCAAAGATGGAGAAGCTCTATACAGTCAACAAAAACAAGACCGGGAGCTGACTGTGGCTCAGATCATGAACTCCTTATTGCCAAATTCAGACTTAAATTGAAGAAAGTAGGGAAAACCGCCAGACCATTCAGGTATGACCTAAATCAAATGCCTTATGATTATACAGTGGAAGTGAGAAATAGATTTAAGGGTCTAGATCTGATAGATAGAGTGCCTGATGAACTATGGAATGAGGTTCATGACACTGTACAAGAGACAGGGATCAAGACCATCCCCATGGAAAAGAAATGCAAAAAAGCAAAAATGAGACAAGTTAACCTCCCACAATTCACGGTACACACCCACTTACAAAAACCTGCCTTCAGGAAACACTGGGTGGTCCAGAGGCAGCCAGGCCTAGGGCCCTGAGGCAGCCCTCTGTCTCTCTGGGCCCCACTGAAAACTTTCTTTGAAAGGAACTGTGGAGAGGGCATGATGACAGCACCCCGAAGAGCAGAAAGGGCTTGTTGTTGGAATTTTCATGAACGTGTAAGAGTGCCACGTGCCAGGCAACCACATGACCTCAGCTTAAAATGGAGCAAAATTAAAGGTGAGTTCTCCAGCCGCACCTGCCCATTCAAGTGTGCATGGCCACATGTGGCCACCAATGGGACAACATGGAGCCGTAACATTCCACGCCATGGAGACCCTCCGGCAGCACTGGTCGGGGCAGTCGCACGGCCAGTTTAGGGAACATCACAGGACATAATCTGGGGCTTTCCAGGAGAGGCGTCCTACTCACAGAAGGACCCAGCAATCAGGAGGGGCCTCTCTTCTGCAGGGTGAGGGGGCAGAGGGTCTAATCTGGGACAGAAAAGGTGCCCCAAGGCCAGACGCCTCTTGCCCAGGTGAGACAGGGGTGGGTCCTCCCTGCCGCCTCCAGCGTCTGGTGGAGCCACCCTGCTGTCTGCCCTGCCCCAGGGCTGCATGGCCGGTGCCTACCTCTCCCTCCTCTACACGTCTCCACAGGGCCTTCTCTCACGGCCACCAGCCTCTGGATCCAGGGTGACCGCATCCTACCTAACATACCTGTGAAGACTCAGTTCCCAAATGAGGTCGGGAATGAGAAGAACTAGAGCCCATGATGAGGTCACCGAGCTGGGAAATTAATCAGCCCCAGGCCCCCAACCACCGGGACCTCTGCTCCCATGAGAGGATCCACGTCCTCCTGGTTCTAAGCCTCTCTGAGTCGTGCCTGTGATGAGGCTGCTGATGGTGCCACAGCAGCCACGACCCTTGCCAGGTTCCTTGACATGGCTGCACCTCTGGGTCCTCACCTAGAAACTGAGTAGAAAACCTCGGGATGGGAGAGAATTCAACCGAGGGCTTCACTCCACACTCATGTCTAGACCAGATGCCCTGACGGCATCACTGCTCGCCAAGCTTCCGTTTTCTTGTTTTGAAACAGGGACCGTTACAGGGTTTCGTGAGGGTTCTATGGTATCAGCTAGGTGAGTAAGCTGCTGTTTTAGCTTCCTTTTGCTGCTATAACAAATTAACACAAATTTAACATAAATGTATCCCCTTATAGTCCTGAAGGTCTGGAGTACAACTTGGATCTCATGAGGCTAAATCTCAGTGTGGGCAAGGCTGGTCCCTCCAGAGGCTCCCCGCTTTTCCAGCTTTTCACGGCCCTTCCCTCCATCCTCACAGCCAGCAGAGCAGCATCTCCTGTCCTCTGCCTCTGACCCTCCCCCCTCCCTCTTCTAGGGACCCTTTGATGACACTGGGGCCCCTGGGAATGCAGGGTCGTCCCCATCACAGGGGCCTTAACTTAATCCCTCCTGCAAAGTCCCCTCTGCCCTGTGAGGTGACATGTCCACAGGTCCTAGGACCAGGACATGGGTGTCTCCGAGGCTGCTGGTCTGGTAGTTAACTCTGCCACTCAGGTGGCAGCAGGTTTGGGCTGGAGAGAGGCTTCCATTCTGGGTCTGGTGATGGATTCTCGCCAGGTGACTACTCTGCCTCTCTGGGCCTTGGTGTCCCCACCTTACATAAGTGGGGACAGCACATTCTCTCTGGAGGACCCAGGTCGCCCCCGTCGGCCCCTACATGATTTAGGACACAGCTGCTCCCGCCTTGACCTCACACTTTTCTGTGAACCAACCTGGAGAGGACTCATGGCTCTCAGAACCCCTGGCGGGTGTGGGTGCAGAGACTGAGGCTCCCAGCGGAACAGAGCCCGACACTGGGGCTAATTCAGACTCCCCACCTGTCCCCCTTTCAGGGCAGCCACACCAGGGCTCATCTCCAACAAGGACGCTGTAGCCCCTTTCTCCCCACCCCCACACTGCCCTGCTCCAGGGCATCTCTGCTCCCCCAACAGTGCCCCAGCCTCCCCTGGCCCTCTCTGCTGCCCTCCCCGCCCCCCCCCCGCCCACTTCCTCAGGAAAGCTCCTTTCAGCACCAACGCTGCTCTGTGACCATGTCTAGACCCATCCAAAGCCAAGCTTGCCCACACAGCCCCCAAATCTTACTCCTATGCTCCTCTCTCTGCACCAGCCCCACCACATGGGTCTCCGGCCAATTCCCAAACCTGCCAGCTGAGCCCCTGCCTCGGATTCTCTTTCCCCAGTTGTTTCATGCCTAGGGCCTCTGTGGCTTTAGGGCTCAGCCTAAATGTCATCTCTGAGGGGCACCCCACCCACCAACCCTGCTAAGAGCGGCCAGCAGTCTCTGACATCACTTGATTGTAATTCTGCACAGCACCTGCCAATATCTGCCACTTCCCTGTTGTTTGTCTATCTCTTGTTTATTTACCATCAGTCTCTCCCTCTAGAAACCTGAGCCCCATAAGAGCAGGGATCAGATGGGCCCCATTTCCTAGCATGCCATCAGCACCTGGCAGGCTCTGGCACGCATTATTAATAAATGTCTGCAGCATCGATGGCAACGTCCAGACCACTGGAACAGTCCAAAAGCCTGCACCCCAACAACATAAGCATCTGAATTCTGAGCACTTCTAATCCCCACAGCCACGGCCCCCGAGGGGATGTAGTGGGAAGCCCAAGGCACTGCCGGGGAAACATCTCGCTACAAAATCAGTGTTGAATCCAGCAAAGCTGAGATTCAGCAAAAGAAGGAGCCATGACCAAGTCAGAAGACTCCAGGAGAGAAGAGCAGGTCTAGAATGTGAGGCAGCCTGAGGCCCGCTGGCCAGTCCAAAGCTCTTACTTTCTAACCCACGGCCAGGGAAGCAGCGGGCCTGCCTGGACCACACCTGGACGTGCAGAAAGTCAAGGCCACTGCGAGCCACCACAACAGAGCACCACAAACTGGGAACTTAAAACAACAGAAATGTAAGCCTGGCCCTACAGTTCTGCAGGCTGGAAGAAAGGGATCGAGGTGTGGTGGGGGCCCTGCTCCCTGAGGGGAGGGTACTTCCAGCCTCTTCCAGCGTCTGGCAGTGGTACGCGGCCACCCTGGATGTCCCTTGATTTGTGGACGCATCACTCCATTTCTCCCTTTGTTGTCACGGGGCCCCTCCCTGAGCGTTTGTGTCCGAATCTCCCTTTTCTTAGGAGTATACCAGAGATTGCATTAGGGCCGCGGTAATCCAGTGTGACGTCATCTTAACTCGATTATATCGACAAAGACTCCATTTCCACATAAAACCATATTCTCAGGCTCAGAAGGTCAGGAATCTGAGGAATACTAGTCAACCTAGTATGGGGTGGGTGGAGGGAGGCTGTAAAAGAAGCGAAGACAAAACACCACACGAAAGACGCAGAACTCCAGGATTGGTCCCCAGCCCAGACTGAAACGCTGTGAATATACATCGGACTCTGATGTGACAATGAACTGTGGGTGGGCGGAGTGGCCGGTAGCCTGGGGCGTGAGGAAGCATTTCACGGCGAGGCATCCCACGGGCCGCTCGCCGCTTCCTGATGGTTCATCAAAACTACCTACAGAGGCAGAGGTTCATATAAAATCAGGACAAATAAAGACCTGCTTCTCTGCAGCGCCTTCCGAGGCCCCAGGATCTCTCACTTGGAATCAGGGACCTAGCGGGGCTCGGCCCTCCTGCACCCAACGTTGCCCACGGTCTCCGACCCTCCTGTCTAGAGAGAGTTTTCAGTGGGGATCTAGGTACCCAGCCGCCCCCACTCGCGTCTTCCGTCCCCAGTCTCACCCAAGAAATGGGGGGGCTACGCCTAACCTGCGCATGCGTGCCCCCCTCCCACCAGCCGCCCTCTCCCCGCCCCTCCCCACGTGACGCCGTGGGAACCTGGACCCCAGCGCCTCCTGGGTGGGGGTGGCCAGCAGAGCACCGCTTGGCAGTTGGGGTCTAGGGTGATGGGGAGAGGAGAGATGGACAGACACATGGCTTCCTGGGTCCAGAGTGTCCAAGAGAGATAAGTGGGGGA
>SJXQ01006335.1:19725-40688 GCA_006408695.1 Aepyceros melampus | reverse complement strand
CTAGTGCGGAGGAGGCCCTCCCGCTCCCGCGCGTTCGCTCCCCGCCCCCGGCCCGGTGATGTCATCCGTCCGGCCCAGCGCGCAGCCGCGGGGGGCTGCGCCCCTGGGACCACCGGCCCTCGGCGCCCTGGTGCCCAGCGGGGAGACGAGAAACTGAGGCCCGCCGAAGGCACGGGGCTGATTCGGGGTCTGCAGCCAGGGAGAGAGCGAGGTTTCGAACCCAGCACCTAGGCGGTGACCCCTTACTTAGCCCCCCACACGTCTCCCAAGTTCCTAGAAGGACAGAGGTGGGAGAAACAGAAACCTCCTTTCTTCCCTTTTCGAAAGGAGGAAACTGAGGTCCGGAGAGGAATGGAGGCTCAGTCAAGGCAGGAGAGCGCCCCAGACCCCCAGGTCGTCCCCCTCCCTTCCCACTGCTCCCGACGGAGGAGGTACTTGAAAATCAGGCCCTGCTGGATTTTCTAACTGGGAACCTGAGATCAGCGAGGGGAAGGAGTGTGCTCTGGGGCACACAGCGCACACTTGGACCCAGTCCGGCTGGCTGCGTCCGAGCGAGCCGAGGGCCCGCTACGCGGCCTCGCCCTGGGCCTCAGTTTCCTCGGCTTACAGCCGGGGGAGCGGACCAGAGGTTCACGGGCTCCTCCTGCTGCGTTTCTGGGGAGCCGCTTCCAGCGTCCACCCGACAGAATCCCAGGACCCAGCCTCCTGGACGGGGGCAGGCCGGTCTCCCCGGCCTCTCCAGCCCCGCCCTGGGCAGGGCCGGCTGCCGAGAAACAAAGGGAGGGGGCCGGAGCTGGAGCCGGTGGGGATGGAAGCAAAGTAGTGACGAGGCCGCGCGAGACCGGATCGATAAATTAGAGCGATGAGATCACCGCTCGGCTGCAGCTCGCGGGCTGGAGGAGGAAGCTGGGAAGCGGGCGGGAGGAGCGCGCGCGCGGCCGTGATTGGCCGGCGGGCGGGGCGGGAGAGCGGCGGGAGGCCTGAGCCTCCAGCCGGGAGAGCTATTGTGCTCCTGCGGCCCGGAGGGGCGTGGCCCTGGGTCCATGAGGGGGTCGGAGGAAGTTTGTCGGCGTCTGCAGCCCCCACCTGGGCTCTGTCCTGTGTCTCTGTGGCGGGCTACAGACTTACAGACTTGTGGACTGTGTGAGAGTTGGATTGTGTGTATTTTCTGTGCGGATGTGACTCTGTGTGTGTGTGTGTGTGTGTGTGAGGAGGGAGTCTGGGTACCCGTCCAGGTGTGTGTTGGGGGGTCCTGGTATGTTTACCGCTGTGTGTGTAGGGGTCCCAGTGTGTACACAGGTGTGTGTGTCAGGAGTCTTGGGTCTTGATGTGTACACAGGTGTGTGTAGGGGGGTCCTGGTGTGTACACAGGTGTGTGTAGAGGGGGTCCTGTTGTGTACACAGGTGTGTGTGTAGGGGGTCCTGGTGTGTACATAGGTGTGTGCAGAGGGGGTCCTGGCGTGTGGCCACCTAGTCTGGTGAAGGGTGTGTGTTGAGGTTTGGCACCCAGGCTGGGGAAGAGGGGCCAAGTAGGAGAGAACCGACCCCCAACTCCAAGGTCTAGGCTCTTCCTGCTGCACTGCCCTGGGGGTCATCTCCTCCAGGAAGTCAAAGTGCAGTCTGTCCCTCCCAAGATCCTGGGTTAGGGTCTTTCTGGGCTGCAGTTAATAAGGTGTCATGGTCCCAAGGGCTTGGTTACATGCTTCATCCACGTATTTCTTTTCTGTCCATAGAAAAGAGTGGCAGGAACAGAGCCCATGGGGCAGGATTCATATCCAGGCCTCAGAAGGACACCAGCACCCATTATGCCCTCTGACAAATGTCCATAAACGTGACTTGCCTCCGGAGTTGCTGCAAAACAACCTTATCAATGCCTGGAACACGGTAGTCGCCTACTGTGGCAAATGTTCAACTTCATCAAGTTCCTATACATCCTTCAAAGCCCAGCTTTGGTGTCCCTTCTTTCAAGAAGCCTACCAGGCTGGCTCCCTCCACTCAAAGCCCCTGCCCCACAGCTCGTCTCCTCCAGTCCTGGACCCCTTCTCAGTCCCATCCAGGTGCCCAGGGGGCTGCAGAGTTAGGGGTTGGCATCTGAGAGCAGTGTTCAGGTTTCCTTCCTGTGGCGTGAACAGATGCAACCATGATGCTGACAGCTGCCGGTGCCCCAGAATTTTATTGGCAGGCAGCTAGAGGGTGGGGCAGGTAGGGAGGGCGGCAGGGCTGCCTCCAGCAGGATCTGGGCCCAAACAACCCTTCCATGAGTAGCAGAGATGAGCCCAAGTGAGGCAGAAACCCGAGCCATGATGGGGACCCAGGCCCTTGAGGGCAGATGCTGAGTTCTAGGACACAGGAAGCCGTGTCTCTGGCCAGTGGCTGGAGAAGGCCAGAGTGTCCCTTTTTCCACCTGGCCTGGCCTGGCCTGGTGTGACCTGGACAGAAGAAACTGGGACACTGGAAGGAGACTCACCCTGTGGGGACCACGGGATCACAGCCCCTGGGACTGGAGAAAGCAGTGACCTAGGACCTTGGACCTTTCAAAAGACAGGAAGTAAGGAGGTGCCTTCCCCTCACCCTGGCTTCTCCTAGGCTCCCCCCCTCCAACTGCCTGCCTACCCCCCCCCACAGCACAAGAGACTGAGGCTCAACCCAGGAGTGGGCCAGGCATCCTGTCATGAGGGCATCAGGGTGCAGTGTCTGCGGCCATGGTGGTAGCCCGCTTGGAGTGGCGGATGCCCATGGTGAATGCCGGGGCCCTGGCCTTGGTCACAGTGACCTGCTCGGGGCTGTGGCTGCCAGGGCCGGGTGTCTCATCTGGGGGCCGTGGGGCTCGGGGCCGCCCCAGCATGGTGAAGGCCGGCCGGCGCTGACGATAGGCATTGGGGTCCGGGCTGTCATACTGGCCAGGGCCGGGTATCTCTGCGGGGTCCTGCGAGGGGCGGGCGGGGAGTGTGCGGCCAGCCACGGTGTAGCTGGGGCTGCTGGGCTTGGTAAAGACCTGCGAGCCCCAGAGGGAGGGCAGGGTGTAGGTGTTGGGGGCAGGGGCTGAGGTGTTCAGGGGCTGTGGGCGAAGCGGGAGCCCAGGGTGAAAGCTGGAGGCGTCCGCTGGCGCATGGGGGCCACCTTCTCTGGGCTGTAAGCCCCAGGGCCGGGTGTCACCTCCAGACCTGTAAGAATGGGCAGTGGACAGAGTCCTCACCTCCTCCAAGACCCGGCGTGGCTCCCCTGCCATATGCATCATGGAGTTCACAGCAGCCTGGCTGCCCTCTTTCTCTTTCAACCCTCCAGCCTTTGTCCAAGCTCAGCCCTCAGCTGGGCATACCTCCTGTTTCCCATTCCAACCTCCCAGGAGCTGTTTCTCCATCTCAAGTTAGCCCCAAAATCCCCTTCTCCCCATGCCTCTCCACACGTTCCTCCAGAGAGCCCTCACAGCCCTTCCAGGTTCCCCCTGATGTGGGTCTCTCCGCCTCTCCAGACATGGCCACACTGAGGTAAGAGGTCCCCACCTGGATCTAACCACCAAGGGCTGGGGTCTTACAAAAAGCAAGAATGAGTCATATCTACTTCAATGCTCAGCAGCTGGCTTAGTGCATGTTTGAGTGGATGGGTCAACAGAAGGGTGGGTAGTGAGTGGAGAGGTGATGAGTGAATGAGCAGATGATGGATTCAGGGAGTTGTAGATGAACAGACTGTGGATGGATGGGTGAGTGGGTGGACAGATGGATGGATGGATGGGTGGATGGATGTTTAGATGGACGGATGGGTAGATGGAAGGATGGTTGGATGGGTGAGTGGGTACATGGATGGATGGGTAGGTGAGTGGGTGGGTGGGTGGATGGAAGGGTGGATGAAAGTGTGGATGAATGGATGAGCAGACGGATGGGTGAGTGGATGGATGGCTGAGTAGACATGTGCCCACATGTGTACTGGGTCACATTAGCCTGGCCCCCTTTACCCGTTCAGGTTCTCTTAGGGTCCCTGACCCCTCTTCTAAGTCCACTGGATTTCATCATTCCAAAGACACTGAGGATCTAAGAAATTTGTGGGGGTAGGGCAGAAAGGGAGGGAGGTGCAAGATTCGCTGAGACCCTAAGGGGCAGGGTCCTGTGGGCAGGATCAGCTCAAATTAGATACTCACTGGGAGACTTGCCTCGGCCCTGCATGGAGTAGGCAGGGGTGCAGCTGCGGCCAAAGCGGGTGACTTTCGAGTCCAGGAAGTAGACTGGCCCAGGGCTGGTCTCCTGCGGAGATGCTGGGGGGGAAAGCCCAGCCCTCGAGGGCAGCTCCAGTGACCTCACCCCCAGTCGATGCCCTCATTAACCCTGAGGTCCCTGCCACGTCCTGAAGGGCAGGAAACTCAGCCTATGGAGGAGTGACTGCCCAGACCTGGGGCATGGGATCGTGTTGACCGTCTATGTGCTTGAAATCAGAGCTGTGCCCCACCCCCAACCTCCAACCTGTCAGCGGCTTGGGGGACCCGCTATGAGACACTTAGAGTTGTGTGTAGAGTTAAAGTAACCAGGCCCTGAGTAAGCATCGGTCGGAGGAGAGCCCTGCAGAGCTGGGGTATGCTAGCATGCGACCAGCCTGAGGGCAGGGCTTGAGCCTGGCCTCTGACACCTGGTCCTGAGGAAGCTCTCAGCCCAATCAGCCAGTCTCCTCCTCACACCAGCAGGATGCGAAGATGGAAGGGGAGATGATCCTCGGGATAGGGTGATCTGGTGCCTGCACTTAATACGTGTGACCCTTACTGTGATGGCCACTGCCACTGTTTATAAGCCCACTCTGGTATCAATGCATGTGCACCTGAGAGTAGCAGGTCTGACACGGATTCCTGGGTTTAAGTACCGTGTGTACATGTGCACATGTGACATGGTGCGCACACATGAAGCATGGTCTTGACAAACAGGCACAGCCCCGCTCCTGTCATTTCCCACCTCAAGGCCATTGCCTGTGCTGCAAGATCTGCCAGGAGTCCCCTTCTTCTCAAGGGGGACCAAATTCCTATTCATCCTACAAAGCCCAGCTCCCATGCCCCACGTCCAAGAGTCTGCTCTGGGCACTCAACAAAGCTACAGTGACCCAGCTCCCCATTCCATCTGTCCCTCTGTCCAGGATGGGCTCCTATGACTGGGAAGAGAGCCTGGAAGTCCAGGTTGCTCTGGGCCACAGACCCAGTTCTCAGTCCTTCCTAGTGGCAGATGCAGCGCTGACTCCCTTATGAGCCTCTGCGGCCCCTCAGAGGCTCCTGGGTTTGGGGTGGATGCTAATTCTGGAGGCTGGGAAGAGGTTGTGAGCCCCTTCTCCTCCAAAGGAACTTCTGTCCACACGAATCAAAGTCCCCGCAGAGTAAAAGCCCTTCCAGCCCCCAGCCCAGCCCACTCAGGACCCCGAGTACTCTAGAATGCGGGGTGAAGTCACCTGCAGGCATCGCTGTGACACGGCCTGCGGTCTCACCAGCCTTTCCTGCCCAAACATGAAAGGCTGCCTCCCACCTCCCTGTGTCCTGTGGGACCACATGGCCCGAGAGCCCCCATTCCCACTGACAGAGGCCTGGAGGCCACCCCCACACAGGGCCCTTCTTTACTGATAGAGGCCAGGCGCTGCGGTAGCCACTTTGAAACCACCTCATTCTCACACCATGAACCTCTCCAGGCTTCCGAGGTGTATTTGGTCTTGACTACAACTTGGTAAGGACTGTGCCCTCATTGTTTACAGCGTGGGAAACTGAGACACAGCTTTCCCAGTCAAGCAGCAAGGAGAACACCGCCCACGACTCCCCTTCCATAAGGAAACAGACCAGAGAGGCACAGCAGCTTCCCTGAGGTCACACAGTAGGGGTGACACCATGCACCCACCCAGCTTCCTACCTGATCAGTGAGGGCCTGGATCTAAGGGGGTAGGAAGTGCTCCAGTGGGAGATTGGAGGTCCACCCCCACTCCCCTCCCACCCTCACCGGCCTTACCCTCACTGGGCCTCCGGAAGAGTGAGTAGGCAGGACCGGCTACCCTGGTGCAGTCGTGGTTGATGTAGCCAACGGTGGAAGGCAGGGCATACAAGCCTGGCCCAGAGCCTGTGACCAGAATCCTTGGGTCACGGCCTTGGGTTGCTTACCCTGATTGATGGAGAGGGAACCAGGGACCAGCCCCAGATCCCCCACACGCCTCCTAGCCAACTTCCATGACAGGGGTAGGGGAGGAGGGGCTTCCTTCCCCTGGCAGGGGGAGTAGGGAGTAACAAGGGCTTTGTGAGTCATAGCAGGGAGGGGCTGCAGGGCCAGGGCACCTTGGAAAGTCTGACCCCGGACACAGAGACACATGGTCACCTGTAGGGAAACTGATCCCAGACATGGAGTCACACTGTCACAGCTGCAGTGTTTGGTGGCCTCCACAAGAACACCAGTCCCACAGTCTGACTCCAGCTGCCTTGTTAGGGATGGAGAACTGTGGCTTGAACAGACCCTAAGATCCCGGAGTCCATGGCAGAGTCAGGAGACTCAGCTGCCCCACAGATCTCTTCATTTCCTGCCCCTGCACAGGCTCCCAGCCTCTTTGCTGCCTTTTCTCCAAGGTCACTATCAGCAGTGAACACACTGCAAAGGCTTCTCGGCTGTCATCGCTAATGTCCATCTCCACCACAGGACCTTTGCTGCTCTGTTGCCCACTGTATACTCAGCACCAGGAAAGGTGTCTGACTTTATGATACTGGATGCAGGGGCCCACAAGAATGCCAGGCTCACACCCATCCTGCAGGAAGGAAAATTGAGTTCCTGGGAAATGCAGGGGTTTGCCAGAAGCTTCTGCCTCCAGCTGGGATACCACACATTCCAAACCCCATCTGGGTGGAGGAGATGAGAGCAGGGAAGTGTCCCACCTCCACAGGGCCCCTTGCCCACCTACCGTGCTTCAAGGTGGCCACCCCGCAGGTCCTCCTCAGGTTGGTCTCCGGGATCTGACAGTCAGTGGCCCGCCGGCCCAGAGGCGCTGGGGTCAGCCGTGGAGCCGGGTCGCAGGTGAGAGTCCCCATGGTGGGCGGATGCCCCTGGCTCCTGGTCTCTGCTCCTTGGCCGCGCAGCTCTGGGCCACAGGTGCCGGCACTGTCCCTGATGCTGGCAGCTCCTGCCGGGTTGGCAGAGCCCTGGCCAACCACACCATCCGAACGGCACAGACGGCCCCTTGTCCCATGGCAGGGAGTCTGGGGCCCTGGCCTGATCAGGCTGGCTGGCGGTCGCTGGCCTGGAAGTGGGGCCAGGATCGAGTGTCGGCCAGGCGGCCGGACAGTCCAGGAAAGAGTCCAATGTCAGCAGAGCCAGTCCCCCGGGAGCCAGCCGAGCTGGGCAGCCCAGGCCAGAGCGGGCTCCCGGGAGCTGGAGCCACAAACAGGACACCCACAGCCTGGTGGCAGGAGGGACGGGCGAGGTCATGGGCAGCGTGGCCCTGTTTCTACAGCTGGGGAGGCCAAGGCATGGTCCAAGATTGCCACTCTGGCCAAGAAACATTCCTTCCTCCCCTCCTTCCCTCATCTAGGAAGTTCTCACGGAACACCAACTCTGTACTAGTTTCTGCTTGGGCTGGAGGACATGACAGGAAGAGACAGACCAGAGCTGATGTCAGGAGGCAAGAAGAGTAAATGTATAAAGGAGCAGTAAATGTATAAAGGAGCACTTCATACCTTAAAAGGTGTTACATGTTCTGCAAACAGAGAGCAAGGCAGGACAAGTGGTCCCTGAGGTGAGACGATGAGAAGGCAGCATTTCAGGATAGGAGGGGGCCGAGCTGAGTCCGGGACAGGAGTCACGTGGGCCAAGGGATGGCTGTAGTTGTCCAGGAAGCCCTCTCCTCCCAGAAGCCAGCGACACAGAGCGTCTCTGTCCCTGACACAGGAAGGCTCCCCCACCCCAACCCTTGTCGGGCTCTGAGACGGGCCTCAGGTAAGCCTGGCCAAGCATAATTCACATTCCTTGTCTTCAGAGCGTCCTTGTTTGCTGCTGTGTGGTCCCGCCCTTTTGCAGTGCAAGGTGTTAACAGGTGTTCTGAGTGACCATTCGCATACCATACAATTCATTCCACAATGTAATTTTTAGGCATTCTATAATTTTTGCAACTTTTTATTCAAAATGTTATAGTCCGTGTCAAAGGTCATAAAACAAGTCTTAAATGCTATGTTAGAAAAGATCTTGGACTTCCTGGTGGTCCAGTGGCTAAGCCTCCCCACTCCTAATGCAGGGGGCCCCAGTTTGACCCCTGGTCAGGAAACTAGGTTCCACATGCCGCAACTAAGACCCGGCACAGACAAGTAAATAAATAAAAATATAAAAAAGAAGATCTTAAAATCAATGACCTAAGATTTCACCTTTAAAAACTAGAAAAATGTAAGAGCACAAGTGGGTAGATGGAGGGAGATTTTAAAAACAAAGTAGAAATGCATGAAACAGAAAACTGCAGAAAGAATTAACAAAGCCCCACCACCACCACCAAAAAGCTTATTCTTTAAAAGGATCAACAAGAAACCAGCGCGGTGCATCAGTGACATCAGGACAAAGGCCGGCAGCACTGAAGACTTGGAGGCTCGGGGGAAACGAGTCTGTGTGAAGCCAGAGGCATTTACCGTGTCCCAGTCCCTAGGTTACTAGTTTGGGACTCAGGAGTCCTGGGCCAGCATCGCAGTGTTTAAGTATCCTAGCATCACATGAGAGGTGTGGATTCTGACCTCCTCTGGTCACAGGAGAGGAGACAGAGTGGGGAGAGAGGGAGGGTGAGTCAAAGGAAGGGGGCAGTGGCGGTGGGAGGGGGGGGTGGTTGGCGGTATAGGGATTGCACGGAATTCTGACTCAGGTTTTAGAGCAAAGCTTGGCATCAAGGGCTTCTCTGAGGTTCTAATTCCTGCTCAGTTTTCTGGGTATGCTGCAATCTCTGGATTTCCCTCATTCTAAGGATAAAACCCAAGTCCTCCCTGTCTCATCCCTACTCCCCTCTGCCCTGGACTCCTAGCCCTCAGCCCTTGTCCACGACCCTGTGGCCACACCAGCCGGCTTCCTGCCCCTTGGATGGGAACCTCTCCAAGCCTTCACCTGCTCCCCTCCCCAGAGATGCTCGCTTCTGCCCATCAGCCCACAGCCAGCTCCATCCTCAAGCACCGATCGCCCTGACACTCAGTGAGCCATGTGCTCCTCAGCAGAGTCATGGACAGAAGTGGGGGATGGGGATGAACACCCACCTCCTTCTCCTCCTGCCCATGGGCGCCTCTCAGGTACCCACACTGGTAGATGTGCAGGAGCCCAGGAACTGGTCAGCCTTGGGGCCCAGGACAGCGGGTGGAAGGACCCAGCCCTCCCCATTTCTGGGCCCCCCGCCCAGGCTCCCTCATTCAGCCCTGGAGTGCAGAGAGCTGGGGACCCTGGACTCGGCTCCCACCACCTCCACTTCCTCTCCGTGACCAGCCCCTCTGGGATGAGACCCTACATTCAGAATCCAGGCAGGGCTCCGTTCCCCTTTCTGACTGTGAGATGCCAAGAGCTAACACAGAGTTGGGGGGCGAGGGGCAGTGAATAGGAAGGACAGGCAGCCTGAGCCTGTGCAAGGTATTCAGGGGACCCTCAGGCCCAGGCCCCTCCCCACTCGAGTTCATCCCCCTCTAGCCCGCCTGGCCACCACTGCTGCCCGGCTTCTCTCTCTTTAGCCCAGAAATCTTCACTCCAGCAGGCGGGCTGAGATGTGAACAACTCAAAGTCTACATGGGAACCAGCCGCATTTTAATCCAAACTGACATGGGCAGCAGAGGGCAAGTCAGAGAACTTTAAAACGGAAGCCCAGCTGGGCATGAGAGCAGGGCTCAAGCCCAGCTACGAGGCCCCGGTGCAGGCAGAATCCAGTGAGGCTGCCCGGCTAAGCCGAGGCCTAAATACGACCAGTGCTCCTCTGATTACAGCCCTCATCACAGCTACTAATTCTACCAGGACAGCGCTGCGCGCCAGGCGGTTTCCGACGCCGGGGAAACAGGGGTGAACAGAACACACAATCTCCCCGCCTCTCCTTTCCACTTAAGACAGGCAGGCAAGTAGTGCCCTGGAGAAGAACCGGGTGGGAAGGGGGTGGTCAGAAGGGGCCAGAGCTGTGGGTGTGCAGCCTAGGAGGCCTCAGTGGGGAGGAATCACCGGAGCAAAGACCAGAGGGTGGTGGGGAGAGAGCAGGGAGACCTGGTGAGAGGGAGACCTGTGCAAAGGCCTAGGAGAGCCCTGCGCTTGGCGGGTGGGAGGGGCCGCGGGGAGGATGAGCGAGGGAGTGGGGCAGGAGGTGAGAGCCCGGGGACAGAAAGGCTCGATTGCCACGGCAGAGGAAGGTGTGGGGGGCGGGGTGGAGTGGGCAGAGCAGGGACGCGCCTCGCTCTCTGCTCACAAGCGCCCTCTGGCGGTTTTGGGGAGAACAGGCCATGGGCAGCACTGGAACCCTGGGAGAGGGGAAAAAGGGGTGGAGAAGGGGGTGTCTTGGAGGGATGGGGGAGGGGTGATGGAGGATAGGGAGATAATGGGGCGATGGTGGGGGGAAGGTGGGAAGTGAAGGTGGGAGGGGAAATTGGGGGCCAGGGGATGGTGGGGCCAGCTGAGCAGGGGTGGAAGAGTGGGCAAGAACCAGAGATTCTGGGTTTACTTTAAAACTGGAAACAAGGTCTGCAAGCAGATTTGAGGGAGGGAGGTAGCTACAGAGCCCCAGGGCTTTGGTTGGTTCATCTCAAAGGATGGAGCTGCGGGTACCTGGGAGGGAGCAGAGGTGGGAGGGGCAGGCTTTACTTATTTTATTCCATTTTGTATAAATATTTATGGGGCATTCCTTTTTTTTTTTTTTTTTGGGTCAGTTAGTTCCCCAACTAGGGATTGAACTCACTGCCCCCTGCAGTGGAAGCAGCGAGTCTTAACCACTGGACCACTGGGAAGTCCCAGGGCAGCTTTTAAATGATCATGAGTTCAGTCTTGGGGTTGGGGGCTTGGGGCTCCAGCGAGAGATGCACATGGACACACGGTGGACCAGCTATACCAGGGGGGCTGCTGGTCATCCATGGGTCCTGTGGGTGCAGGTACACCTTGGCTGTGAACTTGAGGAGGTGGGGGCCCTGGAGACTTTGGAGCAGAGGAGAGGAGCGGTCAGCATTAGGAGAGAGGCATCAAGAGTGGAATCTCTGAAGGACCTAAGCTCAGACCAGCTGCTTTCTTTAGCAGTTTACTGTCCTTTCTCCCCAGTCCTTCCCGTCCTCTCTCTCTCTCTCACACACACACACACACACATACACACACACACAGAAGAGGCGAGGGGTGGAGTGGGCAGAGCAGGGACGCGCCTCGCTCTCTGCTCACAAGCGCCCTCTGGCGGTTTTGGGGAGAACAGGCCATGGGCAGCACTGGAACCCTGGGAGAGGGGAAAAAGGGGTGGAGAAGGGGGTGTCTTGGAGGGATGGGGGAGGGGTGATGGAGGATAGGGAGATAATGGGGCGATGGTGGGGGGAAGGTGGGAAGTGAAGGTGGGAGGGGAAATTGGGGGCCAGGGGATGGTGGGGCCAGCTGAGCAGGGGTGGAAGAGTGGGCAAGAACCAGAGATTCTGGGTTTACTTTAAAACTGGAAACAAGGTCTGCAAGCAGATTTGAGGGAGGGAGGTAGCTACAGAGCCCCAGGGCTTTGGTTGGTTCATCTCAAAGGATGGAGCTGCGGGTACCTGGGAGGGAGCAGAGGTGGGAGGGGCAGGCTTTACTTATTTTATTCCATTTTGTATAAATATTTATGGGGCATTCCTTTTTTTTTTTTTTTTTGGTCAGTTAGTTCCCCAACTAGGGATTGAACTCACTGCCCCCTGCAGTGGAAGCAGCGAGTCTTAACCACTGGACCACTGGGAAGTCCCAGGGCAGCTTTTAAATGATCATGAGTTCAGTCTTGGGGTTGGGGGCTTGGGGCTCCAGCGAGAGATGCACATGGACACACGGTGGACCAGCTATACCAGGGGGGCTGCTGGTCATCCATGGGTCCTGTGGGTGCAGGTACACCTTGGCTGTGAACTTGAGGAGGTGGGGGCCCTGGAGACTTTGGAGCAGAGGAGAGGAGCGGTCAGCATTAGGAGAGAGGCATCAAGAGTGGAATCTCTGAAGGACCTAAGCTCAGACCAGCTGCTTTCTTTAGCAGTTTACTGTCCTTTCTCCCCAGTCCTTCCCGTCTCTCTCTCTCTCTCTCACACACACACACACATACACACACACACAGAAGAGGCGAAGCTTTGGGTGTCCTGTCCTGGGGTCAGCACATTGCTGGCCCAGACCCGATGCACAGACAGCCACAGAAGAAAGGGTGGGGGCTATTGACACAGCTGAGCTGAGGTCCCCCACCGTCTCTAAAGCTGTCTGGGGGCTGAAAGTGAGAAGCTGGATTATAGGCCAGCCTGCTGTTCTGTTCCTGGTACGGTGGGTGGGGCGGGCGGCAGGTATTCTCAGGACGCTGCCCCATGGAGTGTCAACTCTCCCTCTGCCCTCTGGCCTGCGATCTCTCACCTCCCACCTCCCCAGGGTGCTCACAATTATCCCTCGGCAGGGCCTGACTCAGCCTCACGTGCCTTGGTGGCTGCCTGCCCCTTTGTTCCAGGGAGGCAGGGATGCTAACAAGGAAGCCTTGTTCTTCTCAGACAGACAAGGATCCAGCGAACCTGCCAGCTCCCCTCCTGCCTCCATTCTGGAAGGACCCAGCAAACCTGCCAGCTCCCCTCATGCTTCCATTCAGGAAAGAGCCGGCTCCCCACTCAGACCACCAGGGACCCTGCCAGGTAGGGAGGGAGCGGCTCTCCTGTTCCGGGTCCCGGCTGCACGCCTGCCTAGTCCTCATTATGAAGACAAAGACAAAAGGTTCAGGGGAAAGAAGGGCTCAAACTGGGGGGCTGAGAGGGTCTAGCAGGCTTTCCTGAGGCCCACCAAGTCTGACCTGACCACAGCCAGGTCCTATCACCCCTCGATGGCCTTCCCCATCCCTAGGGCGGCCCCTCTGGCCTCCTTGCTTTCCGGGAGCTCGCCAGGCAGCTCCCGCTGCAAGGCCTTTGCATATACTGTATCTTCCACCTGGTACAACCCGTCCCACACAGATGCTTCCTAATTCTCATCCCTTCCCTCAAGTCTTTGCTCAAACCTCCCCATGTGGCCACCCAATGTCACCCTACATATGCCCGACCTCCACACTGCCAAGTCCGCTTTTCTCACTGCCTTTGTGCGTGTGCTCAGTCACTCAGATGTGTCCCAGTCTCCATGGACATAGCCCGTCAGGCTCCTCTGTCCATGCGATTATCCCAGCAAGAATACTGGAGTGGATTGCTATTTCCTCCTCAGGCTTCCCCACCCAAGGATCGAACCCAGGTCTCCTGCAGCTCCCACACTGGCAGGTAGATTCTTTTCTGCTGAGCCACCTGGGAAGCCCTTCCTATTGCATTTATCACCCACTAATATAGTATAGCATTGACCCCCAGTGCAGTGCTGGGCTGGGGCTTGTGAGAGCTGGCTTAAATTTGCAGAAGTTTTATGTGCAAGCTGATGTGATGATGGCAGCTTGAAAGCACCCAAGAAGGAAGTATTTACACCCCAGGAATTAGTATGTGCCACAGAGCAGGGCTTTTTGCCTTAAAAGTGCTAGCTGTTGAACATTTATAAGCACACTCTAGTGCTCCAGAGCTAAGTCGCTTCAGTCATGTCTGACTCTTTGTGACCCCATGGACTATAGCCCCCAAGGCTCCTCTGTCCATGGGATTCTCCAGGCAAGAATACTGGAGTGGGTTGCCATGCCTTCTCCAAGGGATCTTCCAGACCCAGGGGTCGAACCAGAGTCTCTCACCTGTGTTGGCAAGCAGGTTCTTTACCATCAGAGCCACCTGGGAAGTCTCATGGGCACACTGCTGCCTGTTTATTATACTTAATGTTTACACCTCCTGTTCCCTCCCCACCCCAATTAGAATGGAAGACCCTGAGGGCAATGTCTGCCCACTTTGCTCTCTGCTGTCTCTCAGGCACTTAGAACAATGCTTGGCGACTAGTGGCTTCCCAGGTGGTGCAATGGTGAAGAATCCACCTGTCAGTGCAGGTGACACAAGAGACGCTGGTAGCATCCTCAGGTCCAGAAGATCCTGGGAGTAGGAGATGGCTACCGACTCCAGTAATCTTGCCTGGAGAATCCTATAGACAGAGGAGTCCCAGACATGTGGCCACGACTGAGCATGACCACAGGAGCACTCAATAACTACTCGGTGACTTAATGAATGATCTTTATCCGGACCCATGCAACAAATCCAGCCTCAGCATGAACCTGGTCATCCTCCAGCGCTAGAGAACACACTCAGGGCCCCAGCACCGTGACCCGCGCCGGGCGACTGGACCCTGGCCACTTGGCAACAAGGACTCTGACCGCCTAACACGGACCCCGTCCAATTACACGACCCTTGTCACGACCCTACCCCAGAGGCCGCGGTCCAGACCTAGTGGCGCAGTTTCTCACGACCCGGACCTTTAGTTTCGGGATGCAAGACCCTCGGCCTCGCCGCATATCCCCTGCCTCAAGAGCTCCCGCCGGAGTCCCAAGCAGTGCCACTGCAGCAGAAGCCCCAGGGGCGTGACCTCAAAGACGCACAACGCCGCCGTCATTGGTGCTAAATTACGTGCGGACAGGAGCCCCCTTCGCTCAGAACCGAGGGCCGTGCGACCTCGCTGGCCAGTGCGGGGCTAGAGAGGCGCTGCGCCCCTTTCGGCCTTGTGGGAAACGCGCCCCGGGCCGCCACCCCGGCGCCTGCGGAGTTGTAGGCCGGGCGGGGGCACCGTGGTTCTCCGGGGAGACCCGAAAGCACGCCAGGGCGTTCCTGAGTTCCTCGCTGTAGGTTGTGGGCGCCTTCTGGGGCCGAATAGCGCTGGACCGCCGCGTCCTGCTGATTGAGAAGCTCGTCACCAAGGACGCAGCGCGGCGAGTACGCGCGACCGGCCCGACCCTGACCCTCAACCCCGCCTGAACCTGACCTTCTGACCAACGACCCTCGGCTCTAGCAAGACCCTGACCTCAGTTGCCCATCCTGACCTTCCGCTGCTGGTCTGCCTTGACACTAGACGTTGGCCCCATTCCTTACCTGGCACCCTCAAGCCCATCCTGGTCCCTCCAGACACCCTGACCCGAGTGTCCGGGCACAGCCCTGCGAGCCCGGTTTCCCATCCTCCCTGCAGAACGAACGACCCCAGTTGTACCTTGACTGGGCTCTGAACTTGCAGCCCCCTCCCCCCATCACCCAGACCTTGCTGCCAGGCTCCCATCCTCCTGGTCCATTCATGTCAGGGGTAGAGAGCCTGGGCTTCAAACAGACTCCTGGAACAGAGAACTTCCCCGAGGGGTCGGCTCTGGTGACCCTCAACCCAACCCCTCCATGTCTACAGGCAGGGCGCCCAGAGGCTCCCAAGTCCTCCACCAACCGCCTCCCACCCAGGATTTCCCAACCTCTGATGTTCCCAGCACTGATTGGCACCCGGCCCCATCCTCTCCATTCCAGGAGTCACCTAGTGCCCCTACCTGGTGAGAGTGAAAGTCACTCAGTTGCGTCCTACTCTGTGACCCCATGGACTATACAGTCCATGGAATTCTCCAGCCAGAATACTGGAGTGGGTAGCTGTTTCCTTCTCCAGGGGATCTTCCCAACCCAGGGATCAAACCTAGGTCTCCCACATTGCAGGCGGATTCCTTATCAGCTGAGCCACCAGAAAAATCCACCTGGTGAAAACCACCATCCTAAACCCTTAGCACAGTGGGCATCCCAGGGCTCAGGCAAGGGTCCAATGGAGGACATTTCCATTCTGTGCTCAGGGACCCAGATCCATTGCAAGGCCAGGGAACTGGTTCCCCCCTACCAAGCCCCCAGTGAGGCCAAAAAATTAATAAATACGGGACTTCCCTGCCAGTCCAGTGATTAATATTCCACACTTCTACCACAGGGGGCACATGTTCAATATCTCATCAGGGAACCAAGATCCTGCATGCTGCATGGAGTGGCCAAAAATAACTAAATAAAAAAAAATTTTTAATGAGACTGTAGATGAGAAAGTAGATTCATAAACCCAAGTTGCTTCAAGCACACTTAAAAGTTTTCTGATAAGCAGGTCAAATATCTGTTTTTAGATTAATATTTAAATTAAAAATCACATTTTAAGCGGTGAGTACGGAGGTTTGTGACATTGTACAGTAGACAGGGAGCAAGACCATCCCCAAGAAAAAGAAATGCAAAAAAGCAAAACGGCTGTCTGAGGAGGCCTCACAAATAGCTGTGAAAAGAAGAGAAGCGAAAAGCAAAGGAGAAAAGGAAAGATATACCCATTTGAATGCAGAGATCCAAAGAATAGCAAGGAGACATAAGAAAGCCTTCCTCAGCAACAATGCAAAGAAATAGAGGAAAAGAACAGAATGGGAAAGACTAGAGATCTCTTCAAGAAAATTAGAGATACCAAGGGAACATTTCATGCAAAGATGGGCTCAATAAAGGACAGAAATGGTATGGACCTAACAAAAGCAGAAGATATTAAGAAGTGGCAAGAATACACAGAAGAACTGTACAAAAAAGATCTTCACAATCCAGATAATCATGAAGGTGTGATCACTCACCCTCACCTAGAGCCAGACACCTTGGAATGTGAAGTCAGGTGGGCTTTAAGAAGCATCACTACGAACAAAGCTAGTGGAGGTGATGGAATTCCAGTGGAGCTGTTTCAAATCCTGAAAGATGATGCTGTGAAAGTGCTGCACTCAATATGCCAGCAAATTTGGAAAACTCAGCAGTGGCCACAGGACTGGAAAAGGTCAGTTTTCATTTAGATTCCAAAGAAAGGCAATGCCAAAGAATCCTCAAACTACCGCACAATTGCACTCATCTCACATGCTAGGAAAGTAATGCTCAAAATTCTCTAAGCCAGGCTTCAGCAATATGTGAAACGTGAACTTCCAAATGTTCAAGCTGGTTTTAGAAAAGGCAGAGGAACCAGAGATCAAATTGCCAACATCCGCTGGATCATGGAAAAAGCAAGAGAGTTCCAGAAAAACATCTATTTCTGCTTTATTGACTATGCCAAAGCCTTTGACTGTGTGGATCACAATAAATTGTGGAAAATTCTGAAAGAGATGGGAATACCAGACCACCTGACCTGCCTCTTGAGAAACCTATATGCAGGTCATGAAGCAACAGTTAGAACTGGACATGAAACAACAGACTGGTTCCAAATAGGAAAAGGAGTACATCAAGGCTGTATATTGTAACCTTGCTTATTTAACTTCTATGCAGAGTACATCATGAGAAACTCTGGGCTGGAAGAAGCACAAGCTGGAATCAAGATTGCTGGGAGAAATATCAATAACCTCAGATATGCAGATGACACCACCCTTATGGCAGAAAGCGAAGAAGAACTAAAGAGCCTCTTGATGAAAGTGAAAGAGGAGAGTGAAAAAGTTGGCTTAAGGCTCAACATTCAGAAAACAAAGATCATGGCATCCAGTCCTATCACTTCATGGCAAATAGTGGAAACAGTGGCTGACTTTATTTTTCTGGGTTCCAAAAGTCACTGCAAATGGTGACTGCAGCCATGAAATTAAAAGACACTTGCTCCTTGGAAGGAAAGTTATGACCAACCTAGACAGCATATTAAAAAGCAGAGACATTGCTTTCCCAACAAAGGTCTGTCTAGTTAAGGCTATGGTTTTTCCAGTGGTCACGTATGGATGTGAGAGTTGGACTATAAAGAAAGCTGAGCGCTGAAGAATTGATGCTTTTGAACTGTGGTGTTGGAGAAGACTCTTGAGAGTCCATTGGACTGTAAGGAGATCCAACCAGTCCATCCTAAAGGAGATCAGTCTGGGGTGTTCATTTGAAGGGACTGATGCTAAAGCTGAAACTCCAATACTTTGGCCACCTGATGCGGAGAGCTGACTCATTTGAAAAGACCCTGATGCTAGGAAAGATTGAGGGCTGGAGGAGAAGGGGACGACAGAGGATGAGATCATTGGATGGCATCACCAACACAATGGACATGGGTTTGGGTGAACTCTGGAAGTTGGTGATGGACAGGGAGGCCTGGTGTGCTGCAGTTCATGGGGTCACGAAGAGTCAGACACGACTGAGTGACTGAACTGAACTAAGTGACACCTGGCTGGCAGCCCTGCCACCACAAACTCAGTATTGATCTGAGTTTGCCCTGTGCCGCAACCTCGTAACATGCCCCCTCATCACAGCCTGGAGCAGCAGAGCAGCGTTTCCACCCTCAAACACAGCCAGTCACCACACCACACTGAGGCTCCCACAGTGGACATGTAGGTTGGTAGATGGGGGAGGGTGTTCAGTTGGGGGTGGATGGATGTACGGGTGGATGGACAGCTGGATGCCAAGCAGACAGAAGGCTGGGTAGATGGATGGATAGTGGTGGTTGGAGGCTGGTGGCCTAAGGAACAGAGTGGGTGCATAACTGTGGATGGCCGGAAGGGCAGGTGCAGAGCGGGCAGACCTGAGTTGATCTCTGCCCGAGTCTGCCCACAACTGCTAAGGTCAGCTGGGGGCTGTCCTGCCCCTGTGCTCTCCTCACCCCCTCTGCCCAGCTTGGCCAGGGAACTTCAGGGACCAGCAGGGACATTGAAGAACCGATAGAACAGCCCCGTCAGGCTCTAGAACCTTCTGTGGGGCTATGTAACAGGCAATCTTTGACCCTCACAGCCTCCATCTCCTCCCCTAGCCTCCCTGAGACCACTCAGGCAGGAAGCCACCCAGGGAGGGGGCTGAGGGTGACATCCAGGGTCCTCCAGTGCCGGGGTCCAGCCCCGGTAGATCCAGGGTGATTCGAAGGGGAGACGGATAGGCAAGGAAAACTTATTTATTTATTAGTATAAAATTAGATTAGGAAACAATAGTATAGTAGGAAAATTCAGTGGAGAAAAGAGGCTGAATAACTTCGTTTACATGGAAAGCCAATAAAGTTCCAGACAAGGAGCTTGCACCATCTACATTAGGCCACCGGCGTCTGTTTGAATATCGGAGAGTGCCCCGCCCTGGGCTCTCAGGGATCTTAGCAGCCGGGACAGGTAAGTAGACATGGCGAGCCTCCATGCCCCAAATGGGAATTCAGCCTGAAATTAGAGAAAATAGGAGACACAGGGGAAACCCGTCCTTCCCATGATTAGCCCCACCTCTGTTGTCAGAAGGCCTTTTATACCTTTCTGATTGTACATAGAGATCAATGGGTGATACACAATTATGCAGCGTTAGCAGCCCGGACTCTCAGCAAAATTGGGCTTTCTTTTTGCACACCCTCCCATACACAAAAGGTCTCAGGTGGTTTACATTATCTTCTGGCCAAGAGGCCTGTTAACATTTTTATGGCTCTCTTCCTGGGTAATTGTCTATCAACCAGAAAACTCCTTTTCCCTAGAAGTGTTTTTTCTTTACTCTGCATCACCTTCAAAGTACTAAATAAAGTTACATTCCTGTAGAAAAAAGGTGCAGTGGGTTATAACAAAGAAAGTACTTAACTCAAAGATCTAATATTGCTAATACCAGGTCTACTACCTGTTTTTCTATATACCAACTATATAAGATATGAAAATTTGGCAGCAAGTATTGGCTCAACAAATGAAACCTTTAATCAGTCCTATTCTAATGATTTTGACTCCTCAGAAGCCCCTACATTCCTAGGATGTTTTAAGCTTCCTGTGCCTCCCACCGGTCGGGAGGCCTCAAACAATCACATGCACAGCCTGCAGGCAGGCTAGAAAGCCATCAGAGAGGTTTTTGGATTGAAACACCCTTTCAAATGCAGAAGACTAAAGCCCCGAGTTGACTTTTCCAGAGAATGTCAGAAGAGTGGAAAAGCAGGCAGATTCTTATTTTGGGGGTACATGCTCAGGAAATACCAGGGGGAAACCCTGAGACTCGAATTGCCTTGCCCATCGAGGTCTCTTGCCGCATGACCTTGTCACGGGTGGAATTCCTCATGCTGGCTCCCAGCACTCCAGCACCAGAGTTGAGTGGGGCATCTGAAGTGGGGTGGAGGCTCCAATGACTCAGCCCTGCCCCAGGGCTCTAGCTTACGCCAAAGAAAATCCATGAGGCCCCCAACTGACCAGTGATGCTAGCAAGGGGAGCTGGCCAGGCAGGGTACAGGGGTCCTGGGGGAACAGGTGTCTCCCGGGGCCAGGGAACTGGCCTCTGGACACCCTGTCAGCCCAGTCCCCCACAGAGCCCTGAGGTCATCCTGGGGAGCAAGGAGGCGGCTAGAGTGTATGACCTCCGGTGGTGAGAGGACCCTCCATGGAAAGGAGGCTTCCAGCAGAGGCCACTGAGGACTTCCTCTGTGCAGGGGGCAATGCTGGGAAGTGGGGACCAAGAGCAGGAAGCCCAGGGTATGGGGTACAACCAGGCCATCAGCCCCGCTGGCAGCGGCTCCCATGGGCTCAGTCACCCAGGGGCAGAAGCAGATGTCCTGGAGCACCCTAGGAGTAGGGTTCAGTCTTCCATCCCCTCCCCCTGGTGCTGGCTCTGCTCCTCCAGGCACCTGCCCATCCCTTTCCTCCCCCACCCCTACTCTGTCTCAGTCTCTCCACCCTTTCCTGTCCCCCATCTCTGCCCAGAACCTTCTTCCTCTGTTGAGCCCACCTGTCCCTTCCTCATGGTTCCCTCCATTGATGCCCTGGTCATCACGTCCCCCTTAGCACTGCCCTCTGATCTCTGCAGGCATCTTTAACCCAAGGGTTCTTCGTTCAGGCAGGCAGAGGCTTGGGGCTGGAGGGGCCAGGCAGTGGGGGGGCAGGGTGGGGGCAGCAGGCCCACGCCTTGCAAGGACCTTGGCTGCCAGGGCAGCAGGAAGCCAGGTCAGGGGCTGGGAAGAGACCCATTCACCAGGCTGGCTGCCCCCCACCCGGGTTAAGGGCCCAGCTTCCCGAGAAGGGCCAGA
>SJXQ01006334.1:25936-64590 GCA_006408695.1 Aepyceros melampus | reverse complement strand
GTGGTCATGTATGGATGTGAGAGTTGGACTGTGAAGAAAGCTGAGCGCTGAAGAATTGATGCTTTTGAACTGTGGTGTTGGAGAAGACTCTTGAGAGTCCCTTGGACTGCAAGGGGATCCAACCAGTCCATTCTGAAGGAGATCAGCCCTGGAATTTCTTTGGAAGGAATGATGCTAAAGCTGAAACTCCAGTACTTTGGCCACCTATGCAAAGAGTTGACTCACTGGAAAAGACTTTGATGCTGGGAGGGATTGGGGGCAGGAGAAAAAGGGGACGACAGAGGATGAGATGGCTGGATGGCATCACTGACTCGATGGATGTGAATCTGAGTGTACTCCAGGAGTTGGTGATGGACAGGGAGGCCTGGTGTGCTGCGATTCATGGGGTTGCAAAGAGTTGGACATGACTGAGCAACTGAACTGAACTGATAGGTGAATTAATTAGAACATTTCCCTAGAGTTTTGACAGGAGATATAGGGTGGTTGAATAAAGCTTTAGTATCTTGAGTGCCTGAAGAAGGAGACTAAGACACTGAAAACGTTAAAAGCCCTAAGTCAGGAAAGCTAAAAATGCTAGATGGCACATGTCATCTACTTAGGATTTATGCCTGAGGCTCACCCCAAATGTTATCTCCTTTTTGATAGGCAGATACCCTAACTGCACTGGCAGCTCCTTTAAGGATGTTTTTACTCCTTCTGGGTAGAGAGGATAGCTTCATTTTTGTCACAGATGTTTTGGATGAAATAAATGTGTCATGCTATTGAAAAGAGTTATTAATTCTAAATAAATCAAAATCTTAAATGTGTTTAATTTCATTAGAATGACATTGGAGATAACAATAATTCTAAATTTTATATAAAATGAGACTGACAATTATGTCTGGTATACTTTGGATGCATTGGTTAAAATTCTTGTCCTCTTAACTCTAAGAATTGCATGATAAAGAAGAAAACTTTCAATATCACTTTCATGTGCCCAAAATAAAGATCTCCATATATATATATATATATATATATATATATATTTTTTTTTTTTTCTGGATAAGTGTGTAGGGCTTTGCTTGAACATGGTATGTATTCAATAAATGACTATAACCTGCAAGTCTATGTGGAAGAGCAAATTATGGTGTTTTGATATTTTGTTTTAGCTGCTATAGAGGAGTCAAAGAGCCAGACATAATTTTTCCTTGCTCTGCATTTACTAGGATCTCAGAAGATGAGTTTTATTTAGATTTTTGGTGAGAAAAGAACCCCTAGAAATAGAGAAAAGGGACAAGAGTAAGGAAAGAAGAAGCAAAGATGTCCTGATATAAGAAAAAGGTGTGTGTGTCCTTAAGACTGGGAGAGGACCAGAGATTTGAGAGTTTTTTTTTAAATCTCAAATTTAGTGTACAGTGTCCTGGATGGGAGAGATACAGATTGGCTTTCTATCTAAGGATGAGGTCAGTAGCAAAGACCACTGGGAGTTGCAGGAATATTGAATGCAGAAAAAGCAGAAGGTGGGACTCAACAGCAGCATTTGTAGCAGAAATAATAATCATATTGGCTCCAAACTTTCAGGAGAGGCATACTTTTATATAGTGATATACTGCATCTCATATTTTTCTTCAGTCTTGCAGTTTGCTTAGTAAGTTGTACTTCTAAGTTAAAATAAAAATCAGTAGTATTCAAAACCTATTCTGCACCTTGAAAATCATGGTCTGAGAAATAAGAGTATTGTATAAACACTATGACACATCTAAAACTACTGTGTAAGAACAACTAAGTAAACCCCTTTATTAGGATTAAAAGAAAAAAATACTCAGGAGGAGTGATTCACTGCACCAGTCCCCAGAAGCAAGGTTGGTGGAAAGCTTGAAGAGAGTCATACATGACATAAATTAGGATTGGGATTTGTTGGGAGAGTCTTAGAATTTTTAGAGTGTCTTTCTCAAAGGTTTAATCCTAGTTTAAGTATTAAAGTAATTTTAAGTTCAGTGAATGTGGGGTAGCTCAGTCTAAACGAATATGATTGTGGTATGTTTGAGGAAATGCAAGTAGCTTAGAATGGCTGAAGGAAAGGATGTTATCCTGTTAGCAGAGTATCTAAGTAACTCAGACCTGAGAGGCAGAAATGCTGGTGATGGTAGTGAGGAAATGAATTTTACTGTTATTTAGGAAGCAACCCTGAATGAATTTTAATCCTTAATCACATGCATATGTAAGAGAGAAGTAGTAATTTCAGATGATTTGCAGCTTTCCAGACTGGTAAACTATATCTTTTATCAATTTAGGGACTGCAGGAAGAGGAGTACTTTTGAAGGAGGATGTTTTAATCCACTGCTCTCTGAGAGGCCTTTTTTCAAGAGCTTATCCTAAGCCTCCAGATAATATGAATTGAATTTTCTACCTCTTGTGTTGCTTAAGGAAAAATACTACAGAAACTCAAAATTACCAAAACAATAGATGTTTTAGGTTTATCAGATTGGGTATGATGCAGCAGAAATATAGTATGTAGTAAATTGCATGTAATATAATGTTAGAAGACTCCTTCCCCTACATCATTACTGCCCAAGTAGCCTGAGTCTGCATGTGACTTTAGGAAATTAACTTGAAAAAGGAATTAGAAAGAGGCAAAGACTATAAATTCTGTGATGTGTATGAGTTAATTCTTGCTGCATGGTCCATGGATAGATCTGAGCATGTGCAAGGGCCTGTCTAGTTTCTAGTAAATTGAGAAGAGTAAGTCGGTTTTGAGTTGAGCATCAGACAGCCTTAAAAATCTTGTATTGTGACCCTTAACATGATCACAAATGAAATTGTTAGTCGCTCCACCTTGTTTGACTCTTTGCAACCCCGTGGACTGTAGCTTGCTAGGCTCCTCTGTCCAAGGAATTCCAGGTGAGAATACTGGAATGGGTTGCCATTTCTCTCCAGGGGATCTTCCATGGATTGAATCTGAGTCTCCTGCACTGCAGGAAGATTCTTTACCATCTGGGACACCAGGGAAGTCTAAGTGGATGTGAGCTATATGAGGGTAGATCACTTTCCCTGGATCAGGAAGATCTGGAGGAGGAAATGACAACTTATTCCAGTATTCTTGCTTGGCAAATGCTATAGATAGAGGAGCCTGGCAGGCTATAGGCCATGGGGTTGCAAAGAGTCAGACACAACTGAGCACACATAGACACACACAACTTTACATATATGAGGCCTGTATCTTTATCTTCAGTGTCTCTATCCTAACCTTGTTGCTGGTAGCCAGGTTGATTTTGCAGGTTATAGGGGCTTTTTAAAACAAACAAACAAACAAACAAAAACATTGCAGGCATGTTGGTTTGGGGAGAGATTCAGGGTGCAGTTGCAAATATAGGTCTGGAGTTCAAGCAGGTTTTCTGTGTTGGATATTTAGGGAAACTTTTCTATGTCTTGAGAATACTAAATTGACCACTTTGGAGATCTTGAATTCATTATTCCTCATATTAAATAATGTGATGGTTTAGTCGTTAAGTTGTGTCTAACTCTTGCCACCCCACGGACTGCAGCCTGCCAGAATCCTCTGTCGATGGGATTCTCCAGGCAAGAATATTGGAGTCGGTTGCCATTTCCTTCTCCAGGGGATCTTCCTGACCCAGGAAGCAAACCTGGGTCTCCTGCATTGCAGGCAGATTCTTTACTGACTGAGCTATGAGGGAAACCCAAACATATTAAATAATAGTCATCTACGAAGTATAGTGTTATAAAATCTTTAGATGACCTTTGAAAGTCCACTAAAGTTTTACCATTTTAGATTTAAATGCAATTAAATTATAAGTACTGAGTTTTGGATTTGCAATAGGACCTGTAACAAATACCAGCAACCTCAGATATGCAGATGATATTATGCTAATGGCAGAAAGTGAAGAGAAATGAAAAAACTTATTGATGAGGGTGAAAGAGGAGAGTGAAAAAGTTGGCTTGAAGCTTAACACTTAAAAGATTAGGATCATGGCATCTGGTCCCATCACTTCATGGCAAATAGAAGGGAAAACAATGGAAGCAGTGCAGATTTTATTTTCTCGGGCTCCAAAATCACTGCAGACAGTGACTGCAGGCATGAAATTAGAAGATGCTTGCTCTTTGAAAGGAAAGCTATGACAAATCTAGACAAATGCCATAGCAACTTTTAAATTAAGTTATCACACATTTCAAACTAAATTTTAGCTGAAAGTTGGCAAAATAACTTTCAAAAAGAGAGGAGGTTAAACTATTTGTTCCTGTAGAAGACAAACTCCCTATTCAGGGCCTGTTTGTAGAGACCTTTAATGTTTAATTACATCCTGGCATTTTTTGCAAACAGTGTGAAGATTATCATCTAGCTATTTATTTTTTTAATTAATTTTTATTTTTTAGTTTGTTTTGCTTTACAATACTGTATTCGTTTTGCTATACATTGACATGAATCAGCCACGAGTATACATGAACTCCCAATCCACCCTCTCCCTCTCCCACAGAGTCCAAAAGGCCGTTCTATACATCTGTGTCTCTTTTGCTGTCTTGCGTACAGGGTTATCATTACCATCTTTCTAAATTCCATATATATGTGTAAGTATACTGTATTGGTGTTTTTCTTTCTGGCTTACTTCACTCTGTATAATCAGCTCCAGCTTCATCCACCTCATTAGAACTGATTCAAATGTATTCTTTTTAATGGCTGAGTAATACTCCATTGTGTATATGTAGCACAGCTTTCTTATCCATTCATCTGCTGATGGACATCTAGATTGCTTCCATGTCCTGGCTATCTATTTAAAAAATTGAAGTATAGTTGATTCACATGTTGTATCAGTTTCAATTGTATAGCAAAGTGATTCAGTATATATATATGCATATATATATATATATGTATATATACACACACACACAAACACACACCTTTTGTTCAGATTCTTTTCTTTCCATTACAGATTATTACAGATACTGAATATTGTTCCCTGTGCTATACAGTAGGTCATTGTTGTTTATTTTTTATATAGTACATGTATCTATTAATCCCAAACTCCTAATTTGTCACTATCACCCTTTCCCCTATAGTAACCATAAGTTTGTTTTCTATGTCTATGAATATGTTTCTGTTTCATAAATAAGTTCATTTGCATCATTTTGTAAGATTCCACATATAAGTGATATCATATATTTGTTTTTCACTTAGTATGACAATCTCTAAATTCATCCATGTTGCTGCAAATGACATTATTTCATTGTTTTTTTATGGCTGAATAATATTCTATTCAATACCACATCTTTTTTATCCATTCATTTATTGGTGGACACTTAGATTGCTTCCATGTTTTAGCTATTGTAAATAGTACTGCTATGGAGACTGAGGTGCATACAACATTTTGAATTAGAGTTTTTACCTTTTATGGGAGTGTCAACATTTTAGGATATATCTAATCATGGGAGATTTGTAGTGTAGTTTATATATATATAAAGGCTTATAATTATAATTTCTTCAGGTCTTTTAGAGTCTGTGCAATGAAAGACTTTACTTCTAATTCCTTTTCATTTGCCTGTAGTTTTTGTTCCTGTTTGTGATCAAACAATCTGTTTAATTACACTTTTGTAATGCCTAATCTGCAGTGAATCTGGGACTATTGGCCAGGTAGAAACATGGGAGTCCTTTGAGTTATAAGAAAGCTTTATGAAAGAGTATCCTTTGGATACTCTTGGGCTCAATGATTTTATTTGAAGCAGGTAGAGGTAGGACACAAAAAAGGAACTGAGCTGAGTACACCGTCTTTGGTTAAATAATGCTACTTGCTGGTGATATTTTTCTTGAGGAAAATTACATGACTAAACAATTTTCTAATTTATTCTGAATTATTTTAGCCTTATTTTAGAGAAAATTAAGTTAACATAAATCAACTTTTTTTTTTAGCTTCTATAAGTATTCAATTAATAATATAGAGTTTCACTAAGTACCAAGAAGTGGTTTAGCTGCCAAGAACTAGCATTAAAGAAGACACAGTCCCTGCCTTTCTGATTAGTTTCTAGAACAAAGCCTTTTTGAGACTGTAGGCAAAGTTTTTCTTATTTATCACTTTTCCTCTTCTTTTTTAATTTTGTGAATGTTGTTGGGATTTGGGGAGAAAATGGGCATGTGAACTCACCTCACCTTTTTTCCCTTCTCTTGGGAGGCTTCAGCCTGGAGAAAAGACATTTCACACTACCTCTTTAAGGCACAGAGCACCCACCCTGTGTGAAGGAANATTGATTCTTGCATTTTCTCCATTTTGTTTTCAAGGTTTTTGATCATCTTTAGTATCATTATTCTGAAATCTTTTTCAGGTAATTTTCCTCTTCATATATTTGTATTTGTGTTTCTAGTTTGTTCCTTCATTTGTGCAGTATTTCTCTGACTTTTCATTTTTGTTTTAAGTTATTGTGTTTGAGGTCTCCTTTTCCCAGGCTTCAAGATAAGTTGAAGTATTTCCTTGAAGAAGGTTGAATTCTTTCTTCCTTTTGGCTTCTATCCTCCTAAGATTGGTCCAGAGGTTTGCATGATCTTTGTGTATGGTGAGATTTGTGCTTAGTTTTTGTTTGTTGGTTGGTTTTTCCTCTGATGGGCAAGGCTGAGTGAGGTGAGACAGGTACTCCTGTCTGCTGATGATTGGGTTTTTGTTTTTGTTTTGTTTGTTGTTTAGATGAGGTGTCTTGCATGGTGTGCTACTGGTGGTTGGGTGATGCTGTGTCTTGTATTGAGATGTTTTTCTTTATGTGAGTTCTCACTATTTGATACTCCCTAGGGTTGATTCTCTGGCAGTCTAGTGTCTTGGAGTCAGTGCACCCACTCCAAAAGCTCAGGATTTGATCTCTGGTGCCTGACCATAAGAGGCCTCAGAGCCACACCTGCATCACCGGGCAGGGTTCCCAGACAGGGTTTGAAATAGCTGCCTGCTGGGTATCCAGACTTTGTGGCCTCAGGCTCACACCGGGCTCAGACCAGCTCCTCCCACCCCTACTGCAGGTCTGCTAAGTCACTTCAGTCATGTCCGACTCTGTGCGACCCCATAGACAGCAGCCCACCAGGGTCCCCCATCCCTGGGATTCTCCAGGCAAGAACACTGGAGTGGGTTGCCATTTCCTTCTCCAGTGCATGAAAGTGAAAGGTGAAAATGAAGTCGCTCAGTAGTGTCTAACTCTTTACGGCCCCATGAACTGCAGCCTACCAGGCTCCTCCATCCATAGGATTTTCCAGGCAAGAGTACCGGAGTGGCGTACCATTGCCTTCTCAATTCTGAAGTACTAGGAGGGCCCAAAGTGGCCTTTAGCTGCACCGTGGTTGGACAGTGGCCACAGTGGCCCAATAGAGAAGGAAGTGCCTAAAATGACATTAATTTTTATAATTTAACCATCAGATAAACTTTTAAAATTTACATTTGTCAAAAAGTGTGTCTGAATAGGATAGCATCATAGACAAGAGTTGAAAATCTCTCATAATTATATGTAATATATGACTTTCTTTAAAGAGTTAACTTTTTAAAGGATCACTTTGGCCGCTCTGTGAGAACAGACACAGAGAAAGAATGAAGTCAGAGAAACCAATTTAATGGCTCTTGAGTAGGACCGTAGCTTGAAGGTGATGAGAAGTACTTGGATATTAGATGTATATTGATGGTGGAATCAACAAGATATCCAGAGGATTAAGTGAAGTCAATTAGTGTGTCTCAAGATTTGGTCTGAACAACCAGAAAAGTGAAGTTGCAATTTACCAAGATGAGAAAGATTGCAGAAGTGGATTTAGACCAAAGATCAACAGTTTTCTCTATCAACATATGTTCTTATTTCCTTCAAATTTTCTTTCTTTACATTTTTAGTTTTTATGAGCAATGTCCTTTTCACAAATAAAATAATATTATTTCAAATACAATTTTTTTTTTAGTTGTAGCATGGGGAGAAATTCAATATGACTATAGATAATCAATACAAAATAGTATTTATTCTGCTAAAAATTATAATAGAATCCATGTTGAGTAACAAAAACATTTAAAATAACACTTTATAAAGTCTCAACATGGATTCTATTATTTTATGTCTAACATTTTGTCAAAATTAAAGAAACTAAAGATCACAGGAAATGTACCTGTGGATACTGGTGGAGATCAGGTTCAGTACCAACTCTCATGACATAATTTTTTTGCTTTTGGAATAAATCATGCTATTTTCCCAACATTATCCTGTTTTAACTGTAATAATGCTCAGACAAGTATTTCTAGCTTATTTTCAGGTGATGACTTACTTCTACAGCATTTATGCTTGATAAATTTTTTGGTCACTAAAATAATTTTTTAGGATAGTTATATGGTATATTTTCTGAATTCCTGTATTATTGAGAATGCTTGCAAGCATGAAAATAATACAAAGCCAATTTTTTAGATATAAAAATTTAAATCATAATGTTACCATTAAAAATTTTTACATATATTATATTGACTTCTTGAAAAGGATAAATTTCATACAATTTTGATGCTCTTGTGTGTCTGTGCAAGTTTTTGGTTTGAATACACAGAATTTTCATTATATAGAGATATATAACAAATTGCCAGTATACTTTGAAATTTGGTCTTTAAAATTAAATTCAGTGATTTCATTCCTTCTTCACTTACTTAAATACAGAAATTTCATCACAGGGGGATTTTTCTTCTGTTCAGTTTTTTGTTCTTCTATTCATCTTTTTTCTCAATAACTGGATGTACTATCTGGTTTCAAATAGGAAAAGGAGTATGTCAAGGCTGTATATTGTCACCTTGCTTATTTAACTTATATGCAGAGTACATCATGAGAAATGCTGGACTGGAAGAAACACAAGCTGGAATCAAGATTGCTGGGAGAAATATCAATAACCTCAGATATGCAGATGACACCACCCTTATGGCAGAAAGTGAAGAGGAGCTAAAAAGCTTCTTGATGAAAGTGAAAGAGGAGAGTGAAAAAATTGGCTTAAAGCTCAACATTCAGGAAACGAAGATCATGGCATCTGGCCCCATCACTTCATGGGAAATAGATGGGGAAACAGTGGAAACTGTCAGACTTTATTTTGGGGGGCTCCAAAATCACTGCAGATGGTGTTTGTAGTCATGAAATTAAAAGACGCTTACTCCTTGGAAGAATAATTATGAGCAACCTAGATAGCATATTCAAAAGCAGAGACATTACTTTGCTGACTAAGGTCTGTCTAGTCAAGGCTATGGTTTTTTTCAGTAGTCATGTATGGATGTGAGAGTTGGACTCTGAAGAAGGCTGAGAACCAAAGAATTGATGCTTTTGAACTGTGGTGTTGGAGAAGACTTGAGAGTCCTTTGGACTGCAAGGAGATCCAACCAGTCCATTACGAAGGAGATTAGCCCTGGGATTTCTTTGGAAGGAATGATGCTAAAGCTCAAACTCCAGTACTCAGGCCACCTCATGCGAAGAGTTGACTCATTGGAAAAGACTCTGATGCTGGGAGGGGTTGGGGGCAGGAGGAGAAGGGGATGACAGAGGAGGAGAAGGGGACAACAGAGGATGAGATGGCTGGATTGGCATCACTGACTTGATAGGTGTGAGTCTGAGTGAACTCCGGGAGTTGGTGATGGACAGGGAGGCCTGGCATGCTGTGATTCATGGGGTCACAAAGAGTCGGACACGACTGAACAACTGAAATGAGCTGAACTGAACTGATATAGACCCATGGTCTGGGATTGTCACAATTAAGCTTCACTGAATTTTTTTTTTTCTGTTAGTTTTACTATTTATACGAGAAAATTTTCCCTCTGTGGCACAATTAAATTTTTTTTGCAGTATCAATTTTATTTTTTGTTCACTCTTTTGAAGTATTTAATTTCATTATTGTATCTATAATTTCTTTGCAGTGGTTTTTTTGGGGGGCAAACTTTTATGAACCCATGAGTGTTTAGTTTGGACCTAGAAGATATTTGACAAAGAATCTTGTGGTCACTGTTTTTTTTTTTTTTTCTGTTAGTTTTACTATTTATACGAGAAAATTTTCCCTCTGTGGCACAATTAAATTTTTTTTGCAGTATCAATTTTATTTTTTGTTCACTCTTTTGAAGTATTTAATTTCATTATTGTATCTATAATTTCTTTGCAGTGGTTTTTTTGGGGGGCAAACTTTTATGAACCCATGAGTGTTTAGTTTGGACCTAGAAGATATTTGACAAAGAATCTTGTGGTCACTGTTTAAACCAGCAAACATTTACTCTCCTTCACTCTATCCACTGGTACATACAAAACTTTAAAGTTTGAAAGACAAAAAAAAAAAAAAAATGAAAGAAAGAAAGAAAGAAGGAAAAAGAAAATGCAAACAGTTATAAAATCAGTAGTAGCAAAGGCCCATATCTACCAACATGATCTGTTAATCTTATAAAGATTCGTACCTTCCACAGGCAGTAGCAGAAGAACAAATGCAGGGCTGTATGGAGCAGCATATCATTGAGGAGGCTTCCTAAGCCCTGTTCACCACCTTATCTCTAACAGCTGAAAAATGAATTTATACAGTTTACAAAATTGGTAGAATGACAACCTGGGAAAAGGTTTTATTCTATCTTGGTTTTCTCTGTTAACAGTCTTTTATTAAAGAGAAACAGACTTTTCCCCCAAATATTTGAAAATTTTAAAAGTTTGCACAGAAATTTAAGAAAAACCTCTGAGCTGGCTCAACTATTTGATTAGCTGATTTTAGAAATAATATTTTATTTATATTTTTAAAATATATTTCACATATATTGAAAGAGGTAATGACTTGCCATACAATTCAGACAAGGAAATTGTTTCTACCATGCTATAACCCTGCATCTCATCTATCTATCTCCTATTGATCTAATGCTGCATGACTTTCATTTTCTTTCCTTAAGGCTTTCTGGTCCTGTTTCAAGGAGGCCATATATTTGCTGATTCAATTCAGGATGTCAAATACTTCTCTAAAATCTTCTATACATGTTCTCTTTTGGTTCTCCTCTCCCTGTGGTATCATTTGGTGTTTTTGTTTTGCTCATCCTATAACAAATCTAGAGCATGTTAATATGCCAATGCAGTGGTTTTGCAGAGCATACCAATGAATTGCCTTGGGTGCCCTTTTGGCTATTTGGCTGAATCAATTCCTTACTCATTTTACAGCTGGAAGGCAGATAACTGGGCTAGCTCCTGGCTTAGTATCTGACAGTCTTTCATTCATTTTAGCTTTTCTAGCCTAAAATAAGATGATCTACCTTCACTATCTGAACAGATGAGATGACATGAACAAAATGCCATAATTTCCAATATTCACTGCTACCAGATAGCTTCCAACTTTGTCTTCATGTACCACTCTTTATTTGTGGGCACTGAACATTCCAGGCTGTAATATATCACTACATATCTCATATATAATATTACATACTGCCATTTTTCCAGATATGGCTATTATTGAATACATACGGAAACAGAAGCCCAGAATCTTGACTATCTCAAAATCCAACTTGGTGAACTAAAGGAATAGTTGCCTTTTTCTAAACACTTTGGTGCCTTCCAAAGCTGTGTGACCTTCTCTTGCTGTTGCTGCAACTGCCACTACCACACATGTAGGCACCTATTTTGTACATACTTTTGACATAGCCATCACTGGAAAAAAGTGTCAAAATAGCCTTCTAAATTTAGGTAACTTTGATGATTGATTCAGTAAAATGTGGCAGAAGCTGAGTTGGTGAAAATCACATAGAGAGCTCTTTGGCTTTTTTTGTTTGTTTGTTTTGTTTAATTTTGGATGCCTCTGGTCTTAATTTCAGCACACTGTATCCTTGCTGTGGGATTTTTCATTATGGCATGTGGGCTTCTCTCCAGTTGTGGTGTGCAGGTTTCAGAGTGTGCGGGCTCTGTAGTTTGCAGCACAGAGGCTCAGTAGTTGTGGTGCATGGGCTTAGTTGCCCCATAGCTTGTAGGATCAAACCCATGTCACCTTCATTGGAAGGCATATTCATAACCACTGGACCATGAGGGAAGTCCTGGCTCTTTATTTTTGATATAACCCATCTCCAAATCAAAGAACCATGTTACATACACTCCTTAGAAAGAAGACATCTATATGTGTAATTCCCTAGTTTGTCTTTCCAACTGGAGACAGTTTTGGCAGGGTCCTAGTCAGGGTTTCAAATGTTTTTAATCTCACAAATAAAAGAATGCTGAAATTCTATGAGCAGCAGAGACACAAAGTCTTTAGACCCATAGTTTAAATGTTAGTGAGAGCCAGAAATTCTACTCTACCTAGCCTAGCCTCTGTTTATCAACAATTTCACATTAGCTTCCTTCTGTTGAGTACTTTCCTCCCTCTCCCACTTCCTTCCTTCCCCCTTTCCATGTCTTTCATTGTAGTAGGATCTTTGCTTTCTCTTACAGTTTATATAATGTCTTCAATATTTATGTAATATTTATATACACCATTTAAACATAGTATATAAAATTTATTAATATTAAATATTATATAGTATTTATATATTATAAATATAATATATATTTATTTAATATCATCAATAAACACATTGCTCTCATATGAGCTTATAATAACACTAGCAATTAACATTTGCAAAGGGTTGCCAAAAGGTTTCCTTATTTGTATTTTATTATATCTTCAGGTTCTGCAGATAAGCAAACAAAGGCTTGGAATAAAATATTTGAATAGGTTTCACATGGCTAGGAATTTTCAAAGTTAAAATTAGATCCAGAATGTATCATTTTACAATTATTTTTCTAGTTTTAGTGAGATATAATGTACATAACACTGCATAAATTTAAAGTGTATGTCCAACACAGTAGTTGGATTGGGCATCCCTGGTGACTCAGAAGGTAAAGCATCTGCCCAAAATGCAGGAAACAAGTTTGATCCCTGTGTCGGGAAGATCCCCTGGAGAATGAAATGGCAACCCACTCCAGTACTCTTGCCTGGAAAATCCCATGGATGGAGAAGCCTGGTAGGCTACAGTTCATGGAGTCTCAAAGAGTTGGACATGACTGAGCGACTTCACTTTCACTTATGCATGCAAAATGATTACATAACAAGTTTAGTTAATCTCTATCACCTCATATAGTCACAGTGTTTTTCTTGTAAGAGAACTTCTAAGATTTACTCTTTTAGCAACTTTCAAATATACAGTACAGTATGAGCATAGTCATCATATTGTACATTACATTTCCAGAATTTATTGTCCTTATAATTGGAAGTATGTACTGTGGAAAATTCTTAAAGAGATGGGAATACCAGACCACCTTACCTACCTCTGTACGCAGGTCAAGAAGCAGCAGTTAAAAGTGGACATGAAACAAGAGACTGGTTCCAAATCAGGAAAGGAGTACATCAAGGCTATATTGTCACTCTGCTTATTTAACTTATATGCAGAATACCTCATGAACATGCTGGACTGGATGAAACACAAGGTGTAGTCAAGATTTCTGGGAGAAATATCAATAACCTCAGATATGCAGATGACACCACCCTTATGGCAGAAAGTGAAGAAGAATTAAAGAGCCTCTTGATGAAAGTGAAAGAAGAGAGTGAAAAAGTTGGCTTAAAGCTCAGCATTCAGAAAATGAAGATCATGGCATCTGGTCCCATCACTTCATGGCAAATAGATAGGGAAACAATGGGAACGGTAGCAGACTTTATTTTCTTGGACTCCAAAATCACTGCAGGTGGTGACTGCAGCCATGAAATTAAAAGACGCTTGGTCCTTGGAAGAAAAGCTATGACCAACCTAGACAGCATATTAAAAGGCAGAAACGTTACTTTGCCAACAAAGGTCCATCTAGTCAAAGTTATGGTTTTTCCAGTAGTCATGTATCGATGTGAGAGTTGGACTATAAGGAAAGCTGAGCACTAGAGAATTGATGTTTTTGAACTGTGATGCTGGAGAAGACTCTTGAGAATCCCTTGGACTGCAAGAAGATCAAACCAGTACATCCTAAAGAAAATCAGTCCTGGATGTTCATTGGAAAGACTAATGTTGAAGCTGAAACTCCAATACTTTGGCCACATGATGCAAAGAACTGACTCCTTGGAAAAGATGCTGGGAAAGACTGAAGGTGGGAGGAGAATGGGACGACAGAGGATGAGATGGTTGGATGGCATCATCGACTCAATGGACATAAATTTGAGTAAACTCCCGGAATTGGTGATGGACAGGGAAGCCTGGCATGCTGCAGTCCATGTGGTCACAGAGTCGGACATGACTGAGTGACTGAACTGACCTTTTGACTACATTCAACATTTCTCCATCCCCACCCCCCACTTCTGGTAACCAAAAACTTAACCTGTTTCTATGATTTTTATTATCTTGAGTGAGTGAAGTTGCTCAGTCATGTCTGACTCTTTGCGACCCTGTGGACTGTAGCCTACCAGGCTCCTCCATCCATGGGATTTTCCAGGCAAGAGTGCTGGAGTGGATTGCCATTTCCTTCTCCAGGGAATCTTCCTGACCCAGGAATTGAACCCAGGTCTCCCACATTGCAGGCAGACACTTTACCATCTGAGCCACCAGGGAAGCCAATTATTATCTTAGATTAGGTAAAGTCACTCAGTCGTGTCCGACTCTTTGCGACCCCGTGGACTGTAACCTACTAGGCTTCTCTGTCCACGGGATTCTCCAGGCAAGAATACTGGAGTGGATTGCCATTTCCTTCTCCAATTATCTTAGATTACTCAAACAAATTAGATAATGCAGTATTTATTTTTCTGTCTGACATTTTAATTAGCACAATGCCCTCAAAGTTCATCCATATTGTTGCAAATGACAGGATTTCCCTCTTTTTAATGGTTGCATAGTATTATATATGTTTTTCTTTTATCTATTTTCACTATCCATTTATCAGTGGATGCTTAGATTGTTTCCATGTCTTGCCTACTTTCAATAGTGTTACAATAAACATGAAGATGAACCTGTCATATATCTTTGACAAAATGATTTCACAGAATTAGAATTGCTGGAGTATATGGTAGTTTTATTCAATTTTTTGAATCACCACTATACTGTTTTCCATAGTGGCTTGACTGTACCAATTCATGTCCATCTTAAAAATTTTCAATATGTATATCACATCATCTGCAAGAGCTAACAGTTCTTCCTTTACAAATTAGATGTTATGTTTTTTTTTTTCCCTGTGTGATTCCTCTACCCATTTTTAATTTGTATTCTCTGTCCCTCTGTGTCTCTCTTTCCTGCTAACTTTGCAATTATTAAATTCTAATCAATTACCTGGATTGAGGTGGTACTGTGAGGTTTCTTTTTTTAAAAAAATATTTATTTATTTTTGACTATGCTGGATCTTCATTTCTGCAAGGACTTTTCTCTAGTTGTGGTGTGTGGGCTTCTCATTGCAGTGGCTTATCTTGTTGCAGAGCTTGGCTTTAGTAGTTGCAGCATGTGAGCTCAGTAGTTGTGGCTTGTGGGCTCTAAAGCACAAGCTCAATAGTTATGAAACATAGGCCAAGTTGCTCTATAGCATGTGACACCTTCCTGGATCTCTTCTGCACTGGCAGACTCTACACTACTGAACCACCAGGGAAGCCCTATGATGTTCATCTTCTGGTGTCTTTCTAGTTATCGGAAACAAAATGCTCCTAAGTGATGACATTCACTGTTCCACAAGGAAATAAGTATACACAATGATCAGGTTTTTACTGTACATTTTCAGGTTCATTCTTAGATATGTTGGCTAAATTTCACTATTTCCCAAGGTAATATTAATTATTTATTTCTAGGCATCTTCTAGTGAGAGCTCTATTGCTGAGTCCCAGATCTTATGATTTTATTTTCCTCTGGCAGCAGTTAAGTGCCTTTTTTAAACTAAATTTACTTTCCAGAAACTATTCTATTTTGTGTATCCACCACAGTGGCTTTCCCCAGTCAATCTTTCCCCAGATTTTTGTACTGAGCTTATCTCACATCAACTAGTTACCTCTTTTCTACAACATGTTGAGACCCTAACTTTGATGAAATCACTACTCTTTTGCATTCCTAGTTCCTTTAAGTCTAACTGTGGTTCCTGAACCAGCAGAATCAATATCATCTGTGAATTTGATTAACGTACAAATTCTTCGGCCCCACCTCAACTTATTGAGTAAAAAACTCTTGGGATGGTGTCCAGAAATCTGTGTTTTAACAAGTTCTTCGGATGTGTGTTTAAGTTTGTAAATTCTCACTTTCCCAGGGCATTTCAGCTTTAAAAAAAGAAAGCTGCCTGAAACGCTAAACATTTTTTGAAAAGTTGATCTCAGGGTTTTTTTTTTTTTTTTTGATATACTGAAAAAGTGAAAGTGAAAGTCTCTCAGTCATGTCCAACTCTTTGCGACTACGTAGACTATACAGTCCGTGGAATTCTCCAGGCCAGAATACTGGAGTGGGTAGCCTTTCCCTTCTTCAGGGAATCTTCCCAACCCAGGGATCAAACCCGGGTCTCCCGCATTGCAGTCATATTCTTTACCAGCTGAGCCACAAGCCCAAGTATACTGGAGTGGGTAGCCTATCCCTTCTCCAGCATATCTTCTCGACCCAGGAATCAAACCGAACCAGAGTCTTCTGCATTGCAGGTGGATTCTGAGCTATCAGGGAAGCCCTTTGATACTCTAGTCTTATTTAATACTAATAACTCCAAACTGCTTCCCTTTTTTCAGCTTTAAAACTCTAGCCCATATTACCAGTTGGCCTTGTTCTTAGTAGCCATCTGTCAGTTTGCTGTGTCATTAGCATTTCCAGAGTTTAGTTTACATTGTATAGGCTTTTACCAACTGGGGAAATAGAGATGATGATAGATCATCATGATGAAATTCGGTGAGAGGAAGTATTTTTGCACATTTTCTCTCTTCTGTAAAATATGAAGAAATATTCCATCAGAGGTATCACAAACCAAGCTATATCTCATTGACATTTGCTTTTTATCACTGAATAATTTAGTGATACAGAATTAATGAGAACTATCTTTACCTGCTGGTTAGCCATTCTTTTATTCTTGCAGTATTTATGTTTGCTTTTGCAATGAAGAAGAGTTAAATTGTATTAAATCTCCAGGACCTTCTGGTCCAGTCTTCATGTGGACCTTCAATGATAACAGTACATTGTTCAAAGAAGTCTAACAGCATTCTTAATTAGAAATTTTAATTCTAATGGCATAAACCTCTTTTTAGACTGGTGGAAAACAACTTGTTTAGTCATTTGGTTTCATGTTAAATTCAAAAAGTATACAATTATAACTAAGCAACACATACCAAACCATAAATACTGGATCAATAGATTGAAAAATACAGCCATCAACCCCAGCTGAGTGCTCTGCATGGATGCCTCATATACATTTTTCACTTCCTTGTTTCCTTTTTCTTACTGATTTTCTACCACTTACAACATAATGTCTCAGAACAAAACAATAAAATCATTTGATCCCAAATATACTGCTTTTTATGTATCAGAAAAAACAATATGTGAAAAAAAATTAAATTGACAGTGCCTAACCATGGTGTTCTGCCAATTGACAGTAAAGAATCTGCATGCAATACAGGAGACCAAGGATTTGATCCTTAGGTCAGAAAGATCCCCTGGAGAAGGAAATGGCTCCAGTATTCTTGCTTGGAAAATTCCATGGACAGAGGAGACTGGTGGGCTACAGTCCACTGGGTTGCAAAAGCCAGACACAAGTGAGCAACTAAGATTTCCACTTTCACATAATTCCCTGTGCTCTATAATATAACCTTTCTGCTTATTTATTTTGTACATAGTAGTTTATATCTCTTAATCCCCTACCCCTAGTTTGCCCTTCTCCCTTTCCCTCTTTCCACAAATAATCTCTAGTTTGTTTTCTATATCTGTGAATCTGTTTCTGTTTTGCTATATACATTCATTTGTATTATTTTTTAGATTATACATATAAGTGATTTCATACAGTATTTGTGTTTCTCTGACTTTTTTCATTAAGTGTAACATTCTCAAGGTCTATCCACTTTGCTGAAAATGGCACTATTTCATTCATTTTATAGCCAAATAATATTCCAGTGTGTGTGTATAGACACACAAAACACACACACACACACACACAGATATATACATATGTGAGATATTAATCCAATCATCTATTGGCGGACAATTGTGTTGTTTCCATGTCTTTGCATTGTAAATAATATTGTGATGAACATTGGAGTGTGTATCTTTTCAAATTAATATTTTTACTTTTTCTGAATATATACTCAGAAGTGGAATTTCTGAATCACATGATAGTTCTATTTTTAGTTTTATGAGGAATTTCCATATTTTTTCCATAGTGGGTGCACCAATTTACATTCCCAACAACATAGAATTATCCCCTTCTCTATACATCCTTTCCAATATTGTTATTTGTAGAGTTTTTAATGATAAGCATTCTGAAATGCTTGAGGTGATATCTAGCTGTTTTGATTTGCATTTCTCTAATAATCCATGGGGTCTCAAAGAGTTGGACATGACTGAGTGACTGAACTGAACTGAATTAGTGATATTGAGCATCTTTTCATGTGTGTGTTAGCCATCTGCATGTATTGCTTTGGAAAAATGTCTACTTAGGTATTCTGCTCATGTTTTGCTTGGGTTTTGTTTTATTGGATACTGAATTGTATGAATTGTTCATTAATATATATTTTGGATATTAATCCCTTATTGGTAATTTCATTTGTAAATATTTTCTCCAGTACCATAGGGTGACTTTTCTTTTGTCAATTGTTTTGTTGCTGTGCAAAAGCTTTAAAGTTTAATTAGGTCCCAGTTGTTTATTTTTGCTTTTGTTTCTTTTTCTTTCAAGACAGATTAAAAAAAATATTGCTGCATTATGTTGTCAGTGTAAAGCTTGTTTTCTCTTTCAAGAATTTTATGGTCTTTAATTCATTTTGAGCCCAGCTTTGTATATGATGTGAGGAAATGTCTTAATCTCATGTTTTGTATGCTGTTGTCCAGTTTTTCCAGCATCATTTATTGAAGAGACTGTTTTTTCTCCATTTTATAATTTTGCCTCTTTTGCCATAGATTAATTGACCATAGGTGTGAAGGCTTATTTCTGGGCTCTCTGTTTTGTTCCATTTATTTATGTGGTGGGTTTTGTGCAAGTACCATGCTGCTCTGATTACTGTAACTTTGTAGAATAGTCTGAGGTCTGACAGAGTATACCTACAGGTTTTTTTTTCCCTAAGATTAATTTGGTAGTTTGGGTTCTTTTGTGGTTCCATGTGAATTGTAGGATTATTTATTCTAGTGCTGTGAAAAGTGTCATTGGCATTTTGATAAGGATTTCACTAAATTTATAGAATGCTTTGGGTAATATGGCCACTTTAACAATATTAATTTTCCCAATCAAAGAGAATTGGCTATCTTTCCATTTACTTGTACCACCTTAAATTTCCTTCATCAGTCTTTTGTAGTTTTCTGAGTATAGGTCTTTCACCTCCTTGGTCAAGTTCATTCCTAGGTATTTTATTCTTTTTGGTGTGATTTTAAATGGGATTGTTTTCTGGCTTTCTCTTTCTGATAGTTCATAATCAGTGTATAGAAAAGCAAAAGATTTCAGTCTATTAATCTTGTGTACTGAAACTGTTGAACTCACTTGTTATTTCTAATAGTTTTGGGGTGGAGACTTTACAGTTTTCTATATAAAGTGTCATGTCATCTGCAAACAGTGATATTTTTCCTTTTTCCCTTACAACTTGTATGCAGTTTTTATTTACTTGTATGATTGCTGTGGCTAGGACTTCTAATATTATGTTAAGTGGTGTGAGTGGACATCCTTGTTTTGTTCCAGATTGTAGAAGAAAGGGTTTCACTTTTTCATTGTTGAGTATGATGTTAGCTGTGGATTTGTCATTCATGGCCTTTATTATGTTGAGTACTGTGTCATTTAAGATCACTGTTGCCTTATTGATATTTCTTTGTCTATTTTTGTAAGTAGGGAGTTAAAATTTCCTACCCTTATTGTATTATTGTCAACTTTTCCTTTTTTATAATTTGATTAACTCATTCATTTTTGGCTGTGCTGGGTCTTTGTTGCTGCATGGGCTTTTCTCTAGTTCTGGAGAGTGAGGACTACTCTATAGTTGCTGTGTGCAGGCTTCTCATTGTGGTGTTATGTTTTGCTGTGGAGCACATGCTCTAGGCACATGGGCTTCAGAGGTTACGCTTTGGGGCCCTAGAGATAGACTCAATAGTTGTGGCATATGACCTTAGCTGCTCCCCAGCATGTGAGATCTTCCTAGACCAGGGATGAAATCTGCAACTCCTGCATTGGGAGGCAGATTCTTTACCACTGAGCCACCAGAGAAACCTTCAATTTTTCCTTTTTTGTCTCTTAGTATTTGCTTTATATATTGCTGTTTTTTTCAGTTGCTCTGTCTGGCTCTTTGTAACCCCCTGGACTGCAGCACTCCAGGCTTTCCTGTCCATCACCATCTCCTGGAGCTTGCTCAAACTCATGTCTATTGAGTAGGTGATGCCATTTAACCATCTCATCCTCTGTCATCCCCTTTTCCTCCTGCCTTCAATCTTTCCCAGCATCAGGGTCTTCTCCAAGGAATCAGTTCTTTGCACCAGGTAGCCAAAGTATTGGAATTTCAGCTTCAGCATCATTCCTTAAATGAATATTCGGGTTTGATTCCCTTTAGGATTGACTGGTTTGATCTCCTGGCAGTCCAAGAGACTCTCAAGAGTCTTCTCCAACACCATAGCTCAAAACCATCAATTCTTTAGTGTCCAACATTTTTTATTGGCCCAACTCTCACACCCATACATGACTACTTGCAAAACCATAGCTTTGACTAGATGAACTTTTGTGGGCAAAGTAATGTCTCTGCTTTTTAATATGCTGTCTAGGTTTGTCATAGCTTTTCTTCTAAGGAGCAAGCATCTTTTAGTTTCATGGCTGCAATCACCATCTGCAGTGATTTTGGTGCCCCCCAAAAGAAAGTCTGTCACTATTTCCATTGTTTCCTCATCTATTTGCCATGAAGTGATGGGACTGGTTGCCATGATCTTCATTTTTTAAATGTTGAATTTTAAACCAACTTTTTCATTCTCAAATTGGTGTGAGCTTTCAAAATTACCTAAAGGGAGAATTAACAGTCTTGTTACTAACAGGTCAGATTCAAGCTGCAAGACTACAGATTCCTTTATTTTTTTAAGAGTTTGACCTATATATGATTTATAAAATTTTCAATTAGTTATCAGATTTTTAAACTTATTTTTACAATATGGAAGATTTTCTTTAAAACATGGATCTACAATGCAATAATACACCGTAACTAAGTAGTTGCTGATTTCTTTTAATAGGGTACATGATTTGAATTTTACCTCAGTGCTCAGCATATCTGTTTCAGTCATTTACACTGCCTTCCTAGATTCCATTGAAATACTCCTGCACTTTATATTAAAGGCTTAGAAGCAGCCTGTTTCAGGAGGTAGAGAACAGGGCCATGTCAAGGTGATAATTGCTTTCAAAGGACACATAGAACCCCAAACAACCTATTGTGGCTCCTTCACCTTGCTCCCTGCTGTGTGGTGATATTTTGTAGGAAAAATGACTGACTGACTGAACTTCTCAAAAATTACTGTGATAATTTGATAAACCTCTGAAAACTCAGCAGGGCTAGTGTGAAATTTGCAATCCTTTGAGTCCTAGGGACTTAGCAGTTATGATGTAATCAGTTCAGTTCAGTTCGGTCGCTCAGTCGTGTCTGACTCTTTGCAACCCCATGAATCGCAGCATGCCAAGCCTCCCTGTCCATCACCATCAAGTGTTCTTATTTAGGCACAGTATTCACATATGAGACCAAGGGCAGACTCATGGAGTTATATTGTTTATTCAACTGGCAATTATTTCACTTTTTCACTTCTATTGGATTAACTGTTTCCTAAGAATGGAGCCATTAAAAGTAAAAAAAAAGTACAGAAGTCAATATAAATAACTTTATATCATGATCTTGAATAATGGCCTTCTATGCTGCTGCTGCTGCTGCTGCTGCTAAGTCACTTCAGTCATGTCTGACTCTGTGTGACCCCAAAGACGGCAGCCCACCAGGCTCCTCCATCCCTGGGATTCTCCAAGCAAGAACACTGGAGTGGATTGCCATAGATCTTCATAATTATATGGATCCCCATATTTAACTTATATGCAGAGTACATCATGAGAAATGCCAAGCTGGATGAAGCACAAGCTGCAACCAAGATTTCTGGGAAAAATATCATAACATCAGATGTGCAGATGACACCACACTTATGTCAGAAAGTGAAGAGGAATTGAAGAGTCTCTTAATGAAAGTGAAAGAGGAGAGTGAAAAAGCTGGCTTAAAGCTCAACATTCAAAAAACTAAGATCATGGTCTGATCACTTCATGACAAATAGATGGGAAAACAATGGAAACAGTGGCAGAGTTTATTTTCTTGGGCTCCAAAATCACTGCATGATGACTGCAGCCATGAAATTAAAAGACACTTGGAAGAAAAGCTATGATCAACCTAGACACCATATTAAAAGGCAGAGACATTACTTTGCCAACAATGTTCCATCTAGTCAAAGCTATGGTTTTTCCAGTAGTCATGTATGGATGTGAGAGTTGGACCATAAGAAAGCTGAACACCAAAGAATTGTGACCCCATGTGACTGAACTAAATTGATGGATCCCTATTGCCCTTGAGTAATATTGAAATTCCTTTTTAGGAGCTCTCATTGCTTTACATCCTCCCCCATTGTAGCACCTGCCTAATCTTGTATTACTCTATCCCATTAATTTTGCATCATGCACACTTGTAGGTTTCTTTCAGATTTTGGACATCTATATTGAAGCCTTGGAAGCAGCTCACATCAGGAGGTGGAGAATAGGGACATTTCAAGGTGATAATTTGCCCTGTCTCCTTCAGATTCCTTCAACATATCATTTTCTTTGTTGCACAGGGTATTAGCATTTGTTGTCTCTCTGGTTTTGTCTTGTTCCATCCCTTGATTTGTGCTTTTCTCATCTTTTAGGCTTCACTTAAATGTGTGATTTTCTAAAAGGTCTTTGATTATTTTATTCAAAGTAAGTCTACTTGTTTCTGCTTCATTTTATTTATTTTTTGGTTGCCATTTATCACAGTTTGGCATTATCTTTTGCTTATCTATTTTTATTATCCCTCTCTCTTTCTACCTCTGTGACCACAGCAACATTTTGTTTTCTGATTGATATATTCCTAGCACCAAAGCAGTGTCTGACAAAGACAATGAAATAAATAATGTGTTCCACATGTTGAGTTTCTTTTGGTACTTTGTCATTTCTGGCTCCAGTTTCTGGAAGCAAATTATATTACTGGAACACATTATACTAATTATTTTGTTTATTCATATAAACTAAAGTGAGAGCACCAAAGTATTGATGTTTGAAGAAGAGTGTAAGTAGTTAAGTGTTAGCTGCTCAGTCGTATCTGACTGTGATCCCATGGACTGTTGGCTCCTTTGCCCATTGGAAGAATACTGGAGTTGGTAGCCATTTGCTTCTCCAGGGGAATCTTCCTGACCCAGGGATCAAACCAATGTCTCCTGCATTGCAGGTGGATTCTTTACCACCTGAACAATCAGGGAATAATTTATTGTAATTAAATACTATTTTTTCTTAAAATATGATCAATTACTGTTTTTAACACTCCTCTCCCATAACTCTTTACAAAATTATTGGAGTATAGTTGATTTACAGTTGTGTTAGGTGTATGGCAAAGTGAATCAGATACATGTACATATATCTACATTTTTTATTTTTCAGATTCTTTACCTATATAGGCTATTACAGAGTATCAAGTAGAGTTCCCTATGCTATACAGCAGATTTTATTAGTTATCTATCCTATATATAGTAGTGTGTATATGTCAGTCCCAATCTCCCAATTTATTAATATCCCTCCCTCTTTATCCTCTGGTAAACATGTTTGAGTTCTGCATTAGTGACTCTACTTCTGTTTTATAAATAAGTTCATTTACCTTTCTTAAGATTCCACTTATAAGCAATATCATATGATACTTGTCTTTCTATGTCTGACTTACTTCACTGAGTGTGATAATCCCTAAGTTTATCTATGTTGCTGTAAATGACATTATTTTGTTCTTTTTTTGTGACTAATATTCCATAGCATATATTTACCATATCTTTTTTATCCATTCCTCTGTTGATGGATATTTAGGTTGTTTTCATGTCCTGGCTATTGGAAATTGTGCTTCAATGAACATTGAGGTGCATGTATCTTTTTATATTATGGTTTTCCTATACTCCTTTTGAAGTTGATAACTTTAAACAGAAAAGAGTAAACTTATGGGGCAGATTGTGTCAAGGCAACTTAATTTGAACTACATTTATTTGAGAAGTATGATCACTGCCAGTCATTGAGCAACATGATTATCAAGTAGCTTTTAACACATACCAAAAATTAGTCAGTGGGCTGTGATATCACAATATCCAGTAACTTTTTCCCTTGGTTTCACTGGCATTTTAAAATCTGCCTTCAATTTTTCCCAGCATAAAGTTCTTTTCCAATGAGTCGGTTCTTTGCATCAGATGGCCAAAGTATTGAAGCTTCAGCTTTAGCATCAGTCCTTCCAATGAATATTCAGTTGATTTCCTTTGGGATTAACTCATTTGATCTTGCTGTCCAAGGGACTCTCAGGAGTCTTCTGCAACACCACAATTTGAAAGCATCAGTTCTTCAGTGCTCAGATTTTTTTAAGGTCCAACTCTCACATCTGTACATGACTACTGCAAAAACCATAGTTTTGACTATCTGGACCTTTGTCAGCAAAGTAATGTCTCTGCTTCAGGTGCTCTTATATAGGGCGCACAGGCTTCCCTGGTGGCCTAGATGGTAAGGAGACCTGGGTTTGATCCCTGGGTTGGGAAGATACCCTGGAGAAGGGCATGGCCACCCATTTCAGTATTCTTGCCTAGAGAATCCTCATTGACAAAGCCCTGGTGGGCTACAGTCCATGGGGTCGCAAAGAGTTATATAGGACTGAATGACTAAGTACAGCACAACACATATAGTGTGTACATATGTTAACAAATATAACGTCCTCTCGTATTGATCCTTTTATTATTATATAATGTCTTTCATTTTGTTGTTGTTGTTGTTGTTATAACCTTTGTTTTAAAGTTTAGTTGTGTCTTGCTACCCTCATGTTCTAGTCATTTCTATTTTCAGGCAGTATCTTTTCCCACTTCCTTACTTTCAGTGTCTTTAACTCTGAAGTGTCTCTTGTTGGCATTGTGTAGAAGAGTCATTTTATGATGCAATCGCCACCCTAAATCTTTTGTTTAGGCCATTTAGTACACTGACATTAATTATTGACAGGTCTATATTGTACTTATTGTCACTTTATTACTTGTTGACTAGTTCTTATAGATCTTCTTTGTTCATTTCTTTGTTTCTTGCTTTGTGATTTGATACTTTTTGTAGTATATGTTTATTCTTTTTTTTCATTCTTTTGGATTTTGCAGATTTTTGTTCTGTGGTTACCATGGGGTTCATAAATGTTAACTTAAAACTATAATCACTTGTTTTTTATTTTTTTAATTATGAAAGAAAGGTAACATATTTAAAGGAGACTTGGAGAATACAGAGCAAATATACATATATTTTCATATATATTGCAATTATTTTAAGTAGATAAATTAAAATTTTTAGTTGGAGTTGCAATATCACTCAAAAATTAACAGAATAAATGGACAGAAAACTATGAGGATATAGTAGACCTGAAAAGCACTGTGAACCAATTCAAGATTTATATAATTTTCATGCAACAGTAGGATACAAATTCTACTCGAGTTCCCAAAGATTATAAACTGTGAGACACTGGAATATATCCAGGTACATAAAACAAAGTGCAAAAATTTCATGGTCTAAAGGTATTGAAAGTGTACAGAGTCTGTAGTCTTATCACTGTGGAATATGTTAGAAATAAATATCAAAATATATTTTAAAATAAACCACATATTTTCAAGTGCAATGTGACATTTACCAAGAGAGCTCTCTGACTTTGCCATCAAAAGTCTCAACAAAGTTAGAAGACTGAAAAAACACAGAGGTTGAATGTAGAGAGGAAATAATTTTTGTTTTTCTTTTTTCCCCCTGCATTTCTAAGGCAGAGAAATTAACATCAAAATGAGAAATTAATATCAAAGATACTTAAAAAAACCCATGTATTTGCAAATCAAATGTCCACTTTAAAAAGATATATCTAAAAAAATCATAACAAGGGAAATTAAAAATATTTGTATAAATGAATAAAAATGTAAAAAGAATTTATCAGAATTTTTTCATGCAGCTGATCAATGCAACTAAATATAATGTGCAACATTAAATAAAATATGAAAACCTTATACTTCATAATACTGAAGACCAGCCTAAAATTTTATAAAATTTGAACAAAATCTGTACCTTATTAATAACACAGTAATACATGTGGATTTCCTGTTTCTGTTTTACAAGTATTTCTTTATATTTTCAGCATTGGATTGGAAGATTCAAGCCTCATTCATAGTAAAAATAAATCACTAAGATAACAAAATTTCTGGGCTTTTAGCAGTAATATGAGATGTCAAAATACATGGAACTATATCAAAGTTTGAAGTGAATATAAATTAGCAATCTAGCATTCTATTCATATTAAGTTAAACAAATATAATCAAAATGTCACAAATTTTTTAGCTAGGAAAAAATTCATGTTTTCTAAAATATATATGTTATACTATACATGCTGTTTATATGTGTGTGTGTGAAAAAGTTTTTCAACTACAGTTGGTTGATAGCTTGATAAAGGCTTGAGAAAAACAACAACAAAAAAGAGATAGAGGAAATGGAAAACATAAACTAAATTAAATCAGAGCTACGACAATGAAAGAGAAAAATGAAACAAGCTAGATAAAATAAAAAATTAATCATATAGTCCAGTTATTTTTAAACATGGACGCTCATTAGAAACATATATGATCACTGAAGAAAAAAAATACCTGGGAATTTGCATTTTTTCAAAAATATTTCAAGATAATTCTTATATGCATCTAGATTTTAAAAAGTGATTACAGGTTGTTCTATTAAATGATAGTTTTAATAATATAGAATTCTATCATTTTCTGTTGACCAATTATAATGTAATAGATAAATATTAATAAAGCAGATAATAGTTCAGTTCAGTTCAGTCACTCAGTTGTGTCTGACTCTTTGTGAACCCAAGGACTGCAGCATGCCAGGCTTTTCCGTCCATCAACAACTTCTGAAGCTTGTTCAAACTCATAGCCATTGAGTCACTGATGCCATTCAACCATCTCATCCTCTATAGTCCCTTCTGCCTTCAACCTTTCCCAGCATCAGAGTCTTTTCTAATGAGTCAGCTCTTTGCATCAGGTGGCCAAAGCAGTGGAGCTTCAGCTTCAGCATCAATCCTTCTCAATAAAAGCTACATAATCACAATAATTATTCTGGATATTCTTGAAACCTCTTCTTAATATCTTCTGTTTCTGTTAGGTCCATATCATTTATGTCCTTTATTGTGCCTATTTTGCATGAAATGTTCCCTTGGTATCTCTAATTTTCTGGAAGAGATCTCTAGTCCTTCCCATTCTATTGTTTTCCGTTATTTCTTCACATTGATCACTGAAGAAGGTTTTCTTATCTCTCCCTGTTATTCTTTGGAACTCGGTATTCAAATGGGTATATCTTGCCTTTATTATTTTTTTTTTCCTCTTAGTTTCTCTTCTTTTCTCAGCTAATTTTAAGGCCTCCTAAGACAATCATTTTGCCTTTTTGCATTTCTTTTCTTGGGGATGTTCATCGCATCCTGGAATGCAAAGTCAAGTGGGCCTTAGGACACATCACTACAAGAAAAGCTAGTGGAGGTGATGGAATTTCAGCTGAACTATTTCAAATCTTAAAAGATGATGCTGTTAAAGTGCTGCACTCAATATGCCAGCAAATTTGGAAAACTCTGTGGTGGCTACAGGACTGGAAAATTTTTCCAGCCAGTTTTCATTCCATTTCCCAAAGAAAGGCAATGCCAAAGAATGTTCAAACTACTGCACAATTGCACTCATCTCACACACTAGCAAAGTAATTTTCAAAATTCTCCAAGACAGGCTTCATCAGTACATGAACTGTGAACTTTCAGATGTTCAAGCTGGTTTTAGAAAAGGCAGAGGAACCAGAGATCAAGTTGCCAACATCCGTCGGATCATTGAAAAAGAAAGAGAGTTCCGGAAAAACATCTATTTCTGCTTTCTTGACTATGCCAAAGCCTTTGACTGTGTGGATCACAAGAAACTGGAAAATTCTGCAAGAGATAGGAATACCAGACCACCTTACCTGCTCCTGAGAAATCTGTATGCAGTTCAAGAAGCAACAGTTAGAACTGAACATGGAACAAAGACTGATTCTAAATGGGAAAGGATTACTTCAAGGCTGTATATTGTCACCCTGCTTATTTAACTTCTATGCAGAGTACATCATGAGAAATGCCAGACTGGATGAAGCACAATCTGAAATCAAGTTTTCCTGGATAAATATCAATAAACTCAGATACATAGATGACATCTTTCTTATGGCAGAAAGGAGAAGAATTAAAGAGCCTCTTGATGAAAGTGAAAGAGGAGACTGAAAAAGTTAGCTTAAAGCTCAACATTTAGAAAATTAAGATCATGGCATCTGGTCCCATCACTTCATGGCAAATAGATGGGAAAACAGTGGAAACAGTTCAGTTCAGTCGCTCAGTCGTGTCCGACTCTTTGCAACCCCATGAATCGCAGCACGCCAGGCCTCCCTGTCCATCACCAACTCCCAGAGTTCACTCAGACTCATGTCCATTGAGTCCGTGATGCCATCCAGCCATGTCATCCTTGGTCGTCCCCTTCTCCTCCTGCCCTCAATCCCTCCTAGCATCAGGGTCTTTTCTAAAGAGTCAACTCTTTGCATGAGGTGGCCAAAGTACTGGAGCTTCAGCTTTAGCATCATTCCTTCCAAAGAAATCCAAGGGCTGATCTCCTTCAGAATAGACTGGTTGGATCTCCTTGCAGTCCAAGGGACTCTCAAGAGTCTTCTCCAACACCACAATTCAAAAGCATCAATTCTTCTGTGCTCAGCCTTCTTCACAGTCCAACTCTCACATCCATACATGACCACAGGAAAAACCATAGCCTTGACTAGACGGTCCTTAGTCAGCAAAGCAATGTCTCTGCTTGTGAATATGCTGTCTAGGTTGGTCACAACTTTTCTTCCAAGGAGTAAGCGTCTTTTAATTTCATGGCTGCAGTCACCATCTGCAGTGATTTTGCAGCCCCCCCAAATAAAGTCTGACACTGTATCCACTGTTTCCCCATCTATTTCCCATGAAGTGATGGGACCAGATGCCATGATCTTTGTTTTCTGAATGTTGAGCTTGAAGCCAACTTTTTCACTCTCCTCTTTCACTTTCAACAGGGGATTTTTTAGCTCCTCTTCACTTTCTGCCATAAGGGTGGTGTCATCTGCATATCTGAGGTTATTGATATTTCTCCCAGCAATCTTGATTCCAGCTTGTGTTTCTTCCAGTCCAGTGTTTCTCCTGATGTACTCTGCATAGATATTAAATAAGCAGGGTGACAATATACAGCCTTGACGTACTCCTTTTCCTATTTGGAACCAGTCTGTTATTCCATGTCCAGTTCTAACTGTTGCTTCCTGACCGGCATACAGATTTCTCAAGAGGCAGGTCAGGTGGTCTGGTATTCCCATCTCTTTCAGAATTTTCCACAGTTTATTGTGATCCACACAGTCAAAGGCTTTGGCATAGTCAATAAAGCAGAAATAGATGTTTTTCTGGAACTCTCTTGCTTTTTCCATGATCCCGCGGATGTTGGCAGTTTGATCTCTGGTTCCTCTGCCTTTTCTAAAACCAGCTTGAACATTTGGAAGTTCACTGTTCACATATTGCTGAAGTCTGGCTTGGAGAATTTTGAGCATTACTTTACTAGCATGTGAGATGAGTGCAATTGTGCGGTAGTTTGAGCATTCTTTGGCATTGCCTTTCTTTGGGATTCAAATGAAAACTGACCTTTTCCAGTCCTGTGGCCACTGCTGAGTTTTCCAAATTTGCTGGCATATTGAGTGCAGCACTTTCACAGCATCATCTTTCAGGATTTGCAACAGCTCACCTGGAATTCCCTCACCTCCATTAGCTTTGTTCGTAGTGATGCTTTCTAAGGCCCATTTGACTTCACATTCCAAGATGTCTGGCTCTAGAATAGTGATCACATCATCATGATTATCTGGGTCGTGAAGCTCTTTTTTGTACAGTTCTTCTGTGTATTCTTGCCACCTCTTCTTAATATCTTCTGCTTCTGTTAGGTCCAGACCATTTATGTCCTTTATTGAGCCCATCTTTGCATGAAATGTTCCCTTGGTATCTCTAATTTTCTTGAAGAGATCTCTAGTTTTTTTCTGGGGCTCCAAAATCACTGCAGATGGTGACAGCAGCCAAGAAAGAAAAGACGCTTTTTCCTTCAAAGAAAACCTATGACCAACCTAGACAGCATATTAAGAAGCCAAGACATCATTTGCCCACAAAGTTTCATCTATTCAAAGCTATGGTTTTCCCATACATTCACATGTATGGATATGAGAATTGGTCTATAAAGAAGTCTGAGTGCCAAAGAAATGATGCTTTTGAACTGTTTGCCAGAGAAGACTCTTCAGAGTCCCTTGGACTGCTAGGATATCAAACCAGTTAATCCTAAAGGAAATCAAACCTAAATATTCATTGGAAGTACTGATGCTGAAGCTGAAGCTCCAATAATTTGGCCACTTTGTGAGAACTGACTCATTGGAAAAGACCTTAATGCTAGGAAAGATTAAAGGCAGGAGGAGAAGGAGCCGCAGAGAATGAGATGGTTGGATGGCATCACTGACTTGATGGATGTGTTTGATCAAGGTCCGGGAGTTGGTGGACAGTGAATCCTGGCAGTACATGGTGTCACAGTCAGATACGACTGAGTGACTGTACTGAATAGTAAAAGATGTTTATCAGTTTTCACAATCAATAGCCAGACCAAAAAAAAAAAAAAAAAGATAATTATAATTGCAAGCTATAGTGGAAACATGATTAACCTAACAGTATAAAATAATTACATACAATTTGGGCAGTTAAGTAGAGTGATGTCTTAAGTAGAAATGTATACATGCACATGTTTTCATTCACCCAGTCAGTCTATGTCTTTTTGTTGGCCATTTAATCCATTTACATCTATGGTGGTAATTGATATGTATGATCCTATTACCATTTGCTTAATTGTTTAAAGGAGAAGATCATCTTCTCTTGTGTTTCCTGCATAGAGAAGTTCTTTTAGCATTTACATTAAAGGAGGTTTGGTAGTACTGAATTCTCTTAACTTTTTTGTCTGAAAAGGTTTTGATTTCTCTATCAAAAGTCTTTCTCAGTACAATATTCTTGGTTATAGGTTCTTCCTTTTCATTACTTTAGATATATTCTGCCATTCCTCTGGCTTGTATAGTTTATGTTGATAAATCAGCTGATAAGCTTGTGGGAGTTCCCTTGTATATTTTTCCCTTGTCATTTTTTTTCCCCTTGTCATTTTTCCCTTGTTGATTTCAATATTTTATCTTTGTCTTTATTTTTTGTCGGTTTGATTACTATGTGTTGATGTGTTCCTCCTTGGGTTAATCCTGCCTGGTACTCTCTGCTTCCTGGACATGGTTGACTATTTCCTTTCCCATGTTAGGGAATTTTTCAGCTATTATTTCTTCAAAATTTTTCCCCCAAGTTTCTTTTTTCTCTCTTCTCCTTCTGGGATCCCTGTAATGCAAATTTTTGTACCTTTAATGCTGTCTCAGAAGCCTTTTAGACAGTTTTCTTTCTTTCTTTCTTTCTTTTTAAAATCTTTTTTTTTTTCTGTATTCTGTTCTGTGGCATGATTTCCACTATTCTGTCTTCCATGTCACTTATCTGTTCTTCTGACACAGTTATTCTGCTAGTTATTCCTTCTAGTGTATTGCTCATCTCTGTTCCTTTGCTCTCTAGTTCTTCTTCTTCTTTGTTGTTGTTGTTGTTCAGTTTTTAAGTCATATCCAACTCTTTGCGACCCCATGGACTGCATCAAGCCAGACTTCCCTGTCCTTCACTATCTCCAGAGTTTGCTCAAACTCATGTCCATTGAGTTGGTGATGCCATTCAATGATCTCATCCTCTATTGTCCCCTTTTACATCTATCCTCAATCTTTCCAAACATCAGGGTCTTTTCCAATGAGTTGGTTCTTTGCATCAGATGACCAAAGTATTGTAGCTTCAGCTTCAGCATCAGTCCTTCCAATGAATATTCAGGGTTGATTTCCTTTAGGATTGACTGGTTTGATCTCCTTGCAGTCCAAGAGACTCTCAAGAATCTTCTCCAGGAATCTTCTCCAGCACCACAATTCAAAAGCATCAGACCCTCAGCCTTCTTGTCGTTGGTGAACATTTCTTGCATCTTTTCCATTATTTTTCTGAGATCCTCAATCATTTTCACTATCACTATTCTGAATTCTTTCTGGAAGGTTTCTTATCTTCGCTTCACTTAGTTATTTTCCTGGGGTTTTACCTTGTCCCTTCATCTGGGATATAACCTCCTGGTTTTTCACTGATTAACTTTCTGAGATGTTTTTTTCATTGTAGCTGCTGAAGGATTTTGGTTCTTCTTGTTTTTCTGTCTGCCCTCTGGTGGAAGAGGCTAAGAAACTTGTGTAAGCTTCCTGATAGGAGGAACTAGTGGTGGGAGAAACTGTGTCATGCTCTGGTGGGTAGGGCTGTGCTCAGTAAAACTTTAATACAATTATCTGCAGATACAATTATCTATCTGCTCTTTAGCCTGAGGTGACCCAGCCTGGGGTCTAGGGCTCTGTGGTAGGGTTAATGGCAACCTCCTAAGAGTTCATGCCTAACCTAACCCTACCCCTAACCCTAACCCTAACTTCTCAGTACTACTGCTGACAGTGCCCCCATCCCTGTAGTTGCAAGCTACTATCAACCCACACCTCCACAGGAGACCCTCCAACACTAGCAGGTAGATCTGGTCCAGTCTCCCGTGGAGTCACTTTTCCTTCCCCCTGAATCTTGGTGCACATAAAATTTTATTTGTGCCTTCCAAGAATGGAGTCTCTGTTTCCCCCAGTCCTGTGGAAATCCTGTAATCCCTAGGGGCTTCAAAGTCAGATTCCATAGGGATTTTCTGGTCCCTTTGCCAGATACCCAGGCTGGGAAGCCTGATGTGAGGTTCAGAACCTTTACAACAGTGGGAGAACTTCTTTAGTATTATTGTTCTCCAGTTTGTGCATTGCTTACCCAGAGGGTATGGGATTTGATTTTATTGTGACTGTGCCCCTCCTATCATCTAACTGCAGCTTCTCTGTTTTAGACATTGGGTATCTTTCTTTGGTGAGCTCCAGAGTCCTCTTGTCGATGTTTGTTCAATAGCTGGTTGCAATTTCAGTGCTCTCTACTTTATTATTATTATTATTTTTAAATAATGATTTGTAGTCATTTATATTCAAACATCTTCTAAAAGACCTACATTTTTTACTCTCTTACCCCCACCCCCGTTTCATGTGTTGATGTCATATTTTACATTTTCATGTTTATCCCTTAACTTTTACAAATTTTGTCTTTTAATCTTCATATTGGCTTATTTAAGTGTTTGATCCTCTGTCCTTGCCTTTCCTAGTATATTTTCCCCTTTCCTATAGATTCTTACTTCTTTTCCACTTAGACAATATCTTTCAACATTTCTTTTAGAGTAGGATTTCTATTGATGAATCCCTTTAATTTTTGATGTCTGAGAAGTTTATTTAATCTGTCCTTCTTTTCTAAATGATAATCTTGCTGAGTAGACTATCCTACATTGAAGGTTTTTCCCTTTCCTCACTTTGAATGTAATGTGCCATTCCTTTCTGCTTATAAAGTTTCTACTGATAAATTAGTTGATAGCCTTATGGGGATTCCCTAGTATGTGATTCTTTCTTTTTGTCTTGCTGTGTTTAGAATTCTCTCTTTAATTTTTGCCATTCTAATGATCATATTTCTTATTGTGGATCTATTTGGGTGCATCTTTGCTTGGTACCTTCCCTTATTCTTGTACCTGAATTTAAATTTCCTTCTTTAGCTTTGGGAAGTTTTCAGCCATAATTTCCTCAAATACATTTTCATCCCCTTTCTTTCTCTCTTTATTTTGGAAGTCCTATAATGTGAATGTTGGTATGCTTAATGTTATCCCTGAGAGCTCTTAAAGTGCTTTCAATTTTTAAAATTTGTTTTTCTTTTTGCTATTCTGTTTGGGCAATTTCCATTTTTCTATTTTCCAGGTTTCTTCTGTGTTCTTCTATATTACTTAGCTTGGTATTCATTTTTCTAATGTGTATTTTTTAATTTCTGCTATTGAATTATTAATTTCTGATTGAATCTTTTTTATATTTTCTGGTCTTGCTGAAGTATTCCCTGCTTATATCAGTCTTTTTCTTAATTCAGTTAACAATTTTGTTACCAATATTTTGAATTTAGTAGATTATTGATTTGTCTCATTATTTATTTTTAGGGGGCTTTCTCTTGCTGTTTCAATTGAGAGTAGTTCTTCCACCTTTTCATTGTGCTTAACTAGCTCTGCCTTTATGAATTTAGGTGAAACAGTTGTTTATTGTGGTCCTGAATGGATATTTGTATGTGGAAGCATCCCTATACAAACTGCATGTCAGATTTGATGTTGATGCCATTCATGTCTTTCCTCAGGGTGTGCTGGTAGCTTTCACCTTGGTAGGAGGTGGGGCTAAATATAGACTTCTTACTTGCTCAGTGGTCATTGCCACACTTTCAGGAATGGGGTCTGATCATAAATTGCTGGAACAGAAGTTCTGAGGTTGGTTCTGAGCTGGCACTTTCCCCTTTACGTGTGTCTTTCTCCCTCTTCTTACACTGGATTCTGCCCAAGAGATGGAGGGTGTCCTAAAGCAAAGAGGGTTTGTATACAGACAGAACTTCCATAGCTCCTCAGGTGCTGCTCCTTTTTGTCCCTCAGGGTCAATCTACCTCCAACCTCTTTTTCTTCTGTCCTGCTTTGAAAGTGCTTCACAAAACAAACAGAGACCATGTGGACTCTCACCATATATTGGAGTGTGAGCTATGGTGGTACAGCAACCATCAGAGGTCTGAACTATTTCTGAGGTACTGCTTGAATAAAAGCCAACAATGGCTGTGGCTTCCCAGCAGGTTCTGCCCTGGGAGCAGGTTGCCTCTGCATTCCACAATCAAGTATTTTCCCCGTCTTAACTGCCCCTGATCTGGTGCCACATTGCAACATGGAGTAAGTAGGTCTAGAGTGTTCACTCAGCTCAGGATGCAGTGTATGGTGAGGAAAGCATGAGAAATCTGGCAATCACTAGAGCAGATGCCGGGGTCCAACCCCGGTGGATCCAGGGAATTCAAAGGGGAGACAGCATTGGCCTCTTAGAAGGAATTATTTATTTAGATATATAAGATTAGATAAGGAAATGATATAGTAGGAAAATTTTAGATGGAGAAAAGGAGGCTGAATAACTTGGTTTACGTGGAAAGCCATTAAAGTTCCAGACAAGGAGCTTGCACCATCTACGTTAGGCCACCGGCGTCTGTTTGAATATCAGAGAGTGCCCGGCCCTGTGCTCTCTCTCTTACGATCTTAGCAGCTGGGACAGGTAAGTAGACATGGCGAGCCTCCATGCCCCAGATGGGAATTCAGAAATTAAAGAAAATAGGAGACACGGGGAAACCAGTCCTTCCAGTGACTAGCCCCTTCCAATGACTGGCCCCTTCCAGTGACTGGCCCCACCTCTATTATCTTAGAAAGGCCTTTTATACCTTTTTGATTGTACATAGAGATCAGCATTAGCAGCCCAAAAACCAGGCTTTCTATTTGCATATCCTCCCCTGTACAAAAGCTCTCAGGTGGTTTACATTATCTTCTGGCCAGAGGCCTGTTAACATTTTTATGGCTCTCTTCCTGGGTAATTGTCTATCAACCAGAAAATGCCTTTTCCCTAGAAGTGTTTTTTCTTTACTCTGCATCACCTTCAAAGTACTAAATAAAGTTACATTCCTGTAGAAAAAAGACGCAATGAGTTATAACAAAGAAAGTACTTAACTCAAAAATCTAATATTGCTAATATCAGGTCTACTACCTGTTTTTCTATATACCAACTATATAAGATATGAAAATTTGGCAGCAAGTATTGGCTCAACAAATGAAACCCTTAATCAGTCCTATTCTAATGATTATGACTCCTCGGAAGCCCAGACATTCCTAGGATGTTTTAAGCTTCCTGTGCCTCCCGCGATTGGGAGGCCTCAGTCACATGTGCAGCCTGCAGGCAGGCTAGAAAGCCATCAGAGAGGTTTTTGGATTGAAACACTCTTTCAAATGCAGAAGACTAAAGCCTTGAGTTGACTTTTTCCAGAGAATGTCAGAAGAGTGGAAAAGCAGGCAGATTCTTATTTTTAGGGGGTACATGCTCAGGAAATGCCAGGGGGAAAACCTGAGATCTGACTTGTCTTGGCCCATCAAATCTCTGCCACATGACACTGTCACGGGTGGGATTCCTCCCGCTGGCTTCCGGCAAGCAGACATCTCCCTGCTCAGCCTCAGGGCAAGCATGCATATACTCTCTATGAGTCTCCCAGCCATCCTCCAAATAGCAAAAGGGGCTTGTTTCCTTTGAGTAGAAACCTAGGGCTTGGGTATCTAGACTATGGTTCAAGCTGTACACTCACCAGGGCAGGTGTTGTTCTCATACTTCAGTTGCTAAGTCATGTCTGACTGCAATCCCCTGAACTGCAGCATGTCAGGCTTCCCTGTCCGTCACTATCTCCCAGAGGTTGCTCAAGCTCATGTCCCCTGAAGCGGTGATACCATTTAACCATCTTATCCTCTGCTGCCCCCTTCTCCCCTTGCTCTCAATATTTTCCAGTATCAGGATCTTTTCCAATGAGTCAGTCTTCCCATCAGGTGGCAAAAGTATTGGAGCTTAGGCTTCAGAATCAGTCCTTCCAATGAATATTCAGGATTGATTTCCTTTAAGATTGACTAGTTTGACATCCTTGCTGCCTCAAGAGTCTTCTCCAGCACCACAATTCAAAAGAATCAGCCTTCTCTATGGTCCAACTCTCACATCTGTGCATGATTACTGGAAAAACCATAACTTTGACTATATGGACCTTTGTTGACAAAGTGATGTCTCTGCTTTTTTATGCATGGTCTATGTTTGTCATAGCTTTTCCTCCAAGGAGCAAGTGTCTTTTAATTTTGTGGCTGAAGTCATTGTCCACAGTAATTTTGGAGTCTGAGAAAATAAAACTTGTCACTGTTTCCATTTATACTCCATCTATTTTCCATGAAGTGATAATATCAGAGGCCATGATCTTAGTTTTTTGAGTGTTGAGTTTTAAGGCAGCTTTTTCATTCTCCTCTTTCACCCTCATCTAGAGGCTTTTTAGTTACTCCTCACTTTCTGTCATTAAAGTGGTATCATCTACATGTATGAGGTTAAAGATATTTCTCCTGGAAATCTTGATTCCAAGTGTGAATCTTCCAGCCCAGCATTTGGCATGATGTACTCTGCATATAAGTTAAATAAGCAGGGTGACAATATAAAGCCTTGTTGTACTCCTTTCTCTTTTTCTTTTTTTATCAATATTATTTTATTTTATTTATTTTTAATATAAATTTATTTATCTTAATTGGAGGTTAATTACTTTACAATATTGTATTGGTTTAGCCATAAATCAACATGAATACACCAGGGTGTACACGTATCCCCCATCCCGAACCCCCATCCCACTTTTCTCCCCATACCATCCCACTGGGTCATCCAAGTGCACCAGCGCCAAGCATCCTGTATCCTGCATCAAACCTGGACAGGCGATTCATTTCAAATATGATATTAAACATGTTTCAATGCCATTCTCCCAAATCATCCCACCCTTTCCATCTCCCACAGAGTCCAAAAGACTGTTCTATACATCTGTGTCTCTTTTGCTGTCTTGCATACAGGGCTATCATTACCATCTTTCTAAATTCCATTTATATGCATTAGTGGGAAAGACTAGAGATCTCTTCAAGAAAATTAGAGATACCAAGGGAACATTTCATGCAAAGATGGGCTCAATAAAGGACAGAAATGGTATGGACCTAACAGAAGCAGAAGATATTAAGAAGAGATGGCAAGAATACACAGAAGAACTGTACAAAAAAGATCTTCATGACCCGGATAATCACGACGGTGTGATCACTCATCTAGAGCCAGACATCCTGGAATGTGAAGTCAAGTGGGCCTTAGAAAGCATCACTATGAACAAAGCTAATGGAGGTGAGGGAATTCCAGTTGAGCTATTTCAAATCCTGAATGATGATGCTGTGAAAGTGCTGCACTCAATATACAAGCAAATTTGGAAAACTCAACAGTTGCCACAGGACTGGAAAAGAGTCAGTTTTCATTCCAATTCCAAAGGCAATGCCAAAGAATGCTCAAACTACCGCACAATTGCACTCATCTCACATGCTAGTAAAGTAATGCTCAAAATTCTCCAAGCCAGACTTCAGCAATATGTGAACCGTGAA
>SJXQ01006334.1:0-24806 GCA_006408695.1 Aepyceros melampus | reverse complement strand
TTGCCTATGTTCTCCTCTAGGAGTTTTATAATTTCTGGTCTTACTTTTATATCTTTAATGCATTTGAGTTTACTTTTGTGTATGGTGTTAGAAAGTGTTCTAGTTTCATTCTTTTACAAGTGGTTGCCCAGTTTTACCAGCACCACTCGTTAAAGAGATTGTCTTTTCTCCATTATATATTCTTGCCTCCTTTGTCAAAGATAAGGTGTCCATAGGTGTGTGGATATATCTCTGGGCTTTCTATTTTGTTCCATTGATCTATATTTCTGTCTTTGTGCCAGTACCATACTGTCTTGATGACTGTGGCTTTGTAGTAGAGCCTGAAGTCAGGCAGCTTGATTCTTCCAGTACCATTCTTCTTTGTCAAGATTGCTTTGGCTATTTGAAGTTTTTTTTTTTGTATTTACATACAAATCTTGAAATTATTTGTTCTAGTTCTGTGAAAAATACCGCTGTAGCTTGATAGGGATTGCATTGAATCTATAGATTGATTTGGCTAGTATACTCATTTTCACTATATTGATTCTTCTGATCCATGAACACAGTTTATTTCTCCATCCATTAGTGTCCTCTTTGATTTGTTTCACCAGTCTTTTATAGGTCTGTTGTTCCACATCAAGTTCTAATTGTTGCTTCTTGACCTGCATATAGGTTTCTCAGGAAGTAGACAAGGTGGTCTCGTATTCCCATCTCTAAGAATTTTCCAGTTTTTTGTGATCCACACAGTCAAAATCTTTAGTGTAGTCAATGAAGCATAAGTAAAAGTGTTTTTAGAATCCCCTTGCTTTTTCTTTGATTCAGTGAATGTTGGCAATTTGATCTCTGGTTCTCCTGCCTTTTCTAAACCCAACTTGTACATCTGGAAATTTTCAGTTTACATATTGTTGAAGCCTAGTTTGGGATTTTGAACATTACCTTGCTATTATGTGAAATGAATGCAATTTTATGGTAGTTTGAACATTCTTTGGCATTGCATTTTTCGGAGATTTAAATGAAAACTGATCTTTTCAGTTTTCTGATGTCCACACACATAGTATGATTCCCCTTTCCTCTGAGTTGCCACCCAGAAGCACAGGTTCCAACTCATTGCTTTTCTCCCCCTTCGTACCGGATTACATGTGTAACTTTATTACTGTCTTGCTTGTGCAGAAGTCCCCATCCCCTGCCAGTTTCCAGTAGTTTTTCAATGGGAATTTTTCACACATGGATGTATTTTTGGTGTTTTCATGGAGGGATGTCACCTCCATGTCTTCTTACAGCACCATCTTGCTCCTTCCTCTCAACTTCACACTTCTAATTTCCAAGATCTTAATCAAGATCTGAGGCCAGATCTTCTAATTTATAAGATCTTAACTTTGTGTTTTTTAAAACTCAATTTTGTTGGTAATTTGCTGTAGCAGCAATCAGAAAGTAACACAGATTTGAAGTGGAAAAAAGTCAACATTCCCACCACCCTCTAACTTTATAGAAATGAACTTCTAATCTCTATTCCTTGGATAGGTATGAGAGAAGGGGAAAGGTGAATTAGGAACTGTGAAATATCAGATGTGAAGTGTGACATCTGAAAAGGAATGTATTAATTCTAGTCTCTGACAAAATAAGAATGCAAAGTGTTAGCCCTGGAGCCAATAATAACATAATAATAAATTGAGATACATGTAGCAATCCAGTATAAAAAATAATAAGAAATAAAATGGAATACTAAAGTACATTTGGTTAATCACAAGTAATGTGAAAAAGCTGCAAAGGAAGGGAAATAACAAAAAGGAAAAATAAGAAGGTAGTCAGATGATAAGCTTAAACCTAACAATACCAATAATCTCACTAAATGTGAATGAATGCAATAACACCAAAATTCATAAAATAAAACCTAAATGAATTAACTAAACAAGGTTACCATTAAAACTGAATATTTTAACAAATCTCTCACAGTGATTGATAGACCATGTAGAGAAATTAAGTAACTATATAGATTTGAAAATCATTACAATCATCTTAATCTAATAGATGTTTAGAGAGTGTTACATACAGTAACTTCAAAATACAGAATATTTTAAAGTACAGATGAAACATAGTCTAAATATTGTACATAAAATTCTCAATAAATATAAAATAATGAAATTTAACAAAGCTTAGATAAAGAGGATATCTGGATAATTCCATAGCATACAGAATTCAAGAATTCTAAACAACCTGCAAGGTGAAAAAATATTGTGAAAAGAATTAGGAAATATTTCAAACCAAATGATAATTAAAACTGAACATTTAAAACAAATTAAAATTTGTGGAATGCAGCTATAGAAATACTTAAAGAGAAATGTAAATTAAAAAATGCTTATACTGGAAATAAAAGACTAATTGAAAGAAAATGATTTATATTTCAACTTTAAGAACTTAGAATAAGATGAGCAAATTAAATCCCAAATAAACAGAGGAAATAGCTAGCATGATAATAGAAGAAAACAATAAAATTGAAAAATGACAAATAAATAAATGTGATTAGTTAAGACTTATCAAAAAATAATAAGAAGAAATAGACTGTAATAACAGTAATGAAAGGGATTTTATTGCCATAGATTCTACAGGTAGTAAACATATAAGAGCCCAGTGTAAACAACTTTATGACAGTAAATTTGACATATCTGATAAAATGGAGAATTTCTTTGATATATATACATTATCAGAACTGACACATAAGAAAACAAAAAGTTCAGTGTCTTTATATATTAAAAGTATTTAATTTTTAATTACATTTTTACAAAGGAAACACTAGACCTGGATAATTTCATGGATGAATTCTCCCAATCATTCGACCAACTCCTTTGACCTTTAATGGATAGAACAGTCCTCAGAGGTTTCTAAGAGATTGTCTCCCAGGTTATAATTCACAGTTCAGTTCAGCCACTCGGTTGTGTCCGACTCTGCGACCCCATGAATCGCAGCACGCCAGGCCTTCCTGTCCATCACTAACTCTCAGAGTTCACTCAGACTCACGTCCATCAAATCAGTGATGCCATCCAGCCATCTCATCCTCTGTCGTCCCCTTCTCCTCTTGCCCTCGATCCCTCCCAGCATCAGAGTCTTTTCCAATGAGTCAGCTCTTCACATGAGGTGGCCAAATACTGGAGTTCAGTTTCAGCATCATTTCCTCCAAAGAAATCCCAGGGCTGATCTCCTTCAGAATGGATTGGTTGGCTTTTCTTGCAGTCCAAGGGACTCTCCAGAGTCTTCTCCAACACCACAGTTCAAAAGCATCAATTCTTTGGTGCTCAGCCTTTTTCACAGTCCAACTTTTCCATGATCCAGTGGATGTTGGCAATTCGATCTCTGGTTCCTCTGTCTTTTCTAAAACCAGCTTGAACATCTGGAAGTTCACGGTTCACATATTGCTGAAGTCTGGCTTGGAGAATTTTGAGCATTACTTTACTAGCATGTGAGATGAGTGCAATTGTGTGGTTGTTTGAGCATTCTTTGGCATTGCCTTTCTTTGGGATTCGAATGAAAACTGACCTTTTCCAGTCCTGTGGCCACTGCTGAGTTTTCCAAATTTGCTTGGATATTGAGTGCAGCACTTTCACAGCATCATCTTTTAGGATTTGAAATAGCTCAAATGGAATTTCATCACCTCCACTAGCTTTGTTCCTAGTGATGCTCTCTAAGGCCCACTTGACTTAACATTCCAGGATGTCTGGCTCAAGTAAAGCTTTCTATTTCTTTCTTAGATTGACTCTTGCTTACTTTTTTCATCAACAGAATCATCTGGCAAGTTTTAAAATGAATTAACTTTTTTCAATATCATTTTTCAGTTTTCCTGCTCTGAGTCTGGGCTGGCTTATCATGTAGGTGACCATACATTTAGTATAATTTCACAGGTATAAAGAATTTTATTTCCATCCAAAATAATTCACTTTTTTTTTTACTAGCAATACGTAACTCACACTGCTCCCCAGCCCCCCAAAAGAGCATCCACACTTCTCCATTAAAGATAAAGCTTAAAATGCAAATACTCGCATGAAAGGAGAAGTTTGGTTTCCTGAGAGTTTAAGCACTGTTTGAGCATTTAAACAAGAAAGGGACAAATCGCCAAAAATGGAAGAGGCAAGGTCACTGGGCTACTCAACACATAATTTTTCCTTCATAATTTTGCCATAACTAGTCTGGTCTACAAGGCAGAAAATATTTTGCAGAAAATGTTAATGGATACAGATTGTTGTTACAGGTAAGGGAAATAAACAGTGTCTGCCATCCGTGAGTTTATGATTCAGTAGAAATGAAGGGCTTCTAGGAGTTATGGAATTTAGAGAAAGCATGTGAAATCAATGCTTGGCCATTAGTTGTTCTTGATCTGCAAAATTTGTCTCTATAATCCATGAAGTTTTTTCTAGAAAAATTGACTCTGCTTTGTGGAACCTGCATGTCAAGGGTCATCTGGATTCTAAGAAAGTAAGAGAATTAAAAGACACAATTCTTTGTATAATATGTAATTAACTAGAGAATTGAGGAAGGCTTGCTATGCCTATAGTTGTTGATAAAGTGCAAATATTTTTACCCTACTATTAGGAAACCATTGACTGAAACCACTTGCCTTGGCCAAATGCCATAATAATCACTTGCTTGAGCTGTCTCACAACAGGAGGTCTCAATAAGGAACACGGTGCTGCCATGGAAAACTAACTGGGAGAATTTGGGAGGGGCCAACAGAAGGGAGAAGATGCAGCTTATAATATGTCTTGCCAACCTTCCAGAAACTCTCACACTGGAATCCATCTTGGCTTGGAGAGATGGCTGAGAGATGTGAGTGCCACCAGGAAGGACCCTGAGTTAGACCAAATATCGGAATATGATTGGCTAGAAACAATCAGTAATTTAAATCATTACCAAAAAATTTGAGACTGTGAGCCACATGGCAAAGCAGTTCTCCAAAGTTCTCTTACCGTGCTGCTCTTGAACAAAAGTTCAAGAAATCTTTTCCGGTAATTTTTTTTTTCTTTTTCTGTCAGTATGTATGTCTTCTAGGACAATTCATTTCTGAGTGTTAGACAAGAGCCCACTCTCAGGCTCTGATAGGGGCACTCCTTCTGGCAACACTAAAATGAAAGTGAATCTCTTTATGCTCCTAATTTGAGCAAGTCTCAAAACCACATAGGAGATAAAATAGTGCCTGAATGTAGCCGAGAATTAAAAGTTGAGTTAAGGACCAATCTGAGACCTACTGATGAAAACAGTGCAAGTTACTACAGTTATTTTAGACCGTGGTCTTCAAAGTGAGAGATAGGTGAAAGTGTTACAGCACATTTATTTTTATGCACATCTAAGAAAGGATTTGAACAAGCTCTGGGAGATGATGAAGGACAGGGAATCCTGGTGTGCTGCAGTCCATGAGGTTGCAAAGAGTCCAATACAACTGAACGACTAAGCAACGGCAACAGAAAGGAGGCTTTACTAATGTCAAATTGAGAGTAATGAATCTGTGATATGAATAATGTGAAAATACTTTTATACATTGGTTGAAAAAGTTGTTACTCTTGACTTGCATGATTAAAAAATTTAGTGATTTAGAAGGAGTGGAGCCAAGGTGGTGCCAAGGGAAGACATTCCATGTCTCCTCACACCTAAGATAGTCTCCAAACACTCATGGGGGATCTCCCATGGCCAGGCTGATGGAAGGAGTCCTGGGGGCAACCAGGTACCATGTAGGGAGGAGTAGGGAAGACAGAGACTAGGAAACCAGCACTATTGAGGGCCTGCTGGAGAAGTGGAAGTGGTTTCATCCAGGATAGGTGCACTTGCTCCGTGGGGAAAGGGAGGGATCCCCTGGGATCTGAAAGTCCATTAGGAGAAACCCCAGAGGTTCCCTTTACACTTGGCCCTGGGGAGCCTCCCGAGCCTGGTCCTCCACCCTTGGGGGCTTTTCTGGCCTCCAGGGCCCTCTTCTACCTCCAGGCTGAGCCCTCCAGGGCATCCTCTGCTCTTCAGGGCTCAGGTGGGTCCTGTGGGCATGAGAGGGAGAGAGGAGGAGAAAAAGCCAGGCCAGCCAGGGAGGTTCCTTGGGGGTTTGAGGAGCCAGGAACTGTGTGGTATTCCCCTGCGCATACATTCCGAAGAGCCCTCTACCTGAGAACCCCTCCGGCCTTTCAGTTCTACATTTGCCCTTTGAGACCGCCTCTGTATTCTGGGCCCCCTTGGTCCTCCAGGCCCTCTCTGTCCCTCAGAGCTCACTTGGCTGGGTGTGTCTTGTGGGTGTGAGAGGGAGGGAGGAGGAAAAAAAAAAGGTGGCTGGGGGAAGCTCCTGTAGGTCTCCAGGAGCAGGGAACTGCCTGATGGTCCTCCACACACATGGCCCTGAGGAGCTTCCTGAGGCCCCAGCTGAAGCTCTCCACTCTTTGGGACCCCCTCTGCCCTCTAGGGGCCACCTCCAACCTCTGGGCTATACCCTCCACTCTCCAGTCTACTCCTCACTCTGGGGCTCCATCCTTTGGGGTACCCTCATCCCTCTGGGAACCTTGGTCTACCATCTGGACCAGGGCCTCTGGGGCCCCCTCTGCACTCTGGGGCCCCTTTCTGCCCTCCAGAGCCTGTTCTCTCTCCAGGGCCCACTTCTCCCTCGAGGCTGAACCCTCTACCATCTGGGGTCCCCCTCTGCTCTCTAGTTTTCTCCTTCTCCAGGAACCCCATCCTCTGGGGTCTCTTTCATGCCTATGGATCTCTCCTCCTTCCAGGGGCCTCTTCTATCCTCCAAAGCCCCCCTCCTCCCTCGGGGCCCCACTCCACTCTCCAGGCTGAGCTGTCAACCCTCTATGGATTCACCTACTCCCACCTGGGTCATCTCTGTCCTCCAAGGCCCCCTCTGAGGGCACCCTCTGCCCATGTAGGTCCTGTGGAGCTGGAGACAAGGCAGCTGGGGGAGAGTGTCTCTAGTGTGGAGGAGTGGAGAACCAGTCTGGTGCTCCCTCATCAACTTGACCCTGGGGAGCCACTTGAGGACCTGGGCCTGCTTCTTCACACCCTGAAGACAGAGGCACAGCAGAAGACCCTCTTAACTGGGTAGAACCTAAGTTGTCCCCATCCCCACCCAGGGCCTTTTCTGGAGGCATAGATTCTGAATCAGGACCCTTCTCCTGCCTTAATCTCACCTAAATCTTATCTTCACAGCCAAGGTAATTTTCTGCTTATTTTAGGTTTTTTGTTTCTTTATTTTGCATATATATATATATATAATATATATATGTATTTCCCAGTGGAGTTCAGTCTTACCCTCCAGTGGTTGTTTCATATATGTTCTTATTTTCTTTACTATTCCTGTTAGTTTTCTTAACATTTTATTTTTTATTCCTTGTAATTATTTTATACCTTCTTACTTTTATTTTTTATTATATATATAGTGTTTATATATTTATGTTTCTTCTATTTTCTATTTGGAGTTTGAGTTTACCCTCCAAGGGTTGTTTCAAATATATCATTATTTTTTCTAATATATCTGTTGCTGTTCTAAATTTATTATATATTTTTATTTTTATTATTGTTCTGCTTGCTATATTTTTTTCCTGCATCCCTTGGCTTGTGGGATCCTGATTCATGGGCCATAGTACAGGCCTAAGCCCTGTGATGAGAGTGCTAGTTTGAATTGCTGGAGTGACAGAGAATGTCAGGCCCCAGGGGATATTAATCAGAGTGAGGTATCACAGAAGTCCACATTTCAACACCAAGACCTGGCTCTACTCAACTGCCTGCAAATTCCACTGCTGGAAAGCTCAGGTCAAAGAAGTAGTAAAACAGAAACACTGTACTACCCATCAAAAGAAACAAACAAAAACAAGTAAAAATATGATACAGACAAAGGCACCAGGTAAAAAGCTACAAGACCAAATAAATGGAAAAGAAATAGGCAATCTATCTGAGAAAGGATTTAGAGCAATGATAGTAAAGGAGTTTCAAAATATTGAATATAGAATGGAAAATGCAAGAGACGTTAATAAAGACCTGGAATAAATAAAGAATATTAAAAAAATCAGTGAACAACACAAGTAGTGAAATTAAAAATACTCTAGAAAGAATCAATAGAATAACTGAGACAGAGGAATGAATAAGTGAACTGAAAGATAAAATGATAGAAATAACCCCCAAGGAGCAGAATAATAATAATAAAAAAAAAAATGAACAGAATTGAGGAGAGTCTCAGAGACCTCTGGAACAAAATTAAATGCACTAACATCCAAATTACATGGATCCCAGAAGAAGAATAACTTTCTTTAAGGCTATGAGAAAATATTGCAGGAGACTATAGTCAAAATCTTCCCTAATATGGGAAAGGAAATAGCCATCCAAGTTCAGGAAGCCCAGAGTCCCATACAGGATAAAAGCAAAGATAAATACACCAAGACACATATTAATCAAACTAACAAAAATTAAACACAAAGGAAAAAGTATTAAAAGCAGCAAAGGAAAAGCAGAAAGTAACATACAAAGGAATCTGCATAAAGCTAATAGCGATTTTTCAGCAGAAACACTGCAGGCCAGCAAAGAGTGGCAGCATATATTTAAAATGATGAAAGACAAAAACTTATAGCCAAGATTACTATACCCAGCAAGGATCTCATTCAGATTTGATGGTGATATCAAAAGCTTTACAGACAAACGAAAGCTAAGAGAATTCAACACCAAGAAGCCTTAAAACAAATGCTATCAGATATATATGGAATTTAGAAAGATGGTAACGATAACCCTGTATGTGAGACAGGAAAAGAGAGACAGGTGTATAGAACAGTCTTATGGACTCTGTGGGAGAGGGCGAGGGTGGGATGATTTGGGAGAATGGCATTGAAACATGTATAATATATGTGAAACAAATCGCCAGTCCAGGTTCAATGCATGATACAGGATGCCCAGGGCTGGTGCACTGGGATGACCCAGAGGGATGGTATGGGGAGGGAGGCAGAAGGGGGGCTCAGGATGGAGAACACGTGTACACTAGTGGCGGATTCAAGTTGATGTATAGCAAAACCAATACAATATCTTAAAGTAATTAGCCTCCAATTAAAATAAATAAATTTATATTAAAAAAAAAAAAACAAAAACCAATGCTAAAGGAAATTCTCAAGGTAGAAAACACAAGAAAAAGACCACAAAAAAAACCCTCTCAAACAATTAAGAAAATGGCAATAAGAACATACATATCAATAGCTATGTTAAATGTAAATGGATTAAATGCCCCAACCAAAAGACACAGACTGGCTGTACACATAGAGAAATAGGATCAATGTATNAAAAAAAAAAAAACAAAAACCAATGCTAAAGGAAATTCTCAAGGTAGAAAACACAAGAAAAAGACCACAAAAAAAACCCTCTCAAACAATTAAGAAAATGGCAATAAGAACATACATATCAATAGCTATGTTAAATGTAAATGGATTAAATGCCCCAACCAAAAGACACAGACTGGCTGTACACATAGAGAAATAGGATCAATGTATATGTTAACTACAAGAGACAGTTCAGACCTAAGAACACATACAGACTGAAATTCAAGGGATGGAAAAAGATATTCCTTGAAAATGGGAATCAAAAGAAAGCAGGAATACCAATATTCATATCAGAATAAATACACTTTGAAATAAAAACAGTTACAAGAGATAAGGAAGGACACTACATGATGATCAAGGGATCAATCCAAGAAGAAGATATAGCAATTATAAATATCTATGCACCCAACATAGGAGCATCTCAATACATGAAGCTTATGCTAACAACCAAAAAACGAGAAATCAGCAGTAGCACAATAACAGTAGGAGACTTTAACAACCTACTTACACCATCAGACAGGTCATTCACTCAGAAAATTAATTAGGAAACAGAGTCTTAAATCATACAGTAGACCAGATGGATCAAATTGATGTCTTTAGGGTATTCCATCCAAAAACAGTAGGATACACTTTTTTTCTCAAGTGCATATAGAAGGTTAGCCAGGGTAGATCACATTTTGGATCACAAATCAAGCCTTAATAAATTTAAGAAAAACGAAATCATATCATGCATCTTTTCTGAACATATGCTATAAGATTATATATCAATTACAGGGGAAAATTACTTAAAAAACGCAAAAACACGAAGGCTAAACAACATGCTTCTAAATAACCAAGAGTTCAGTGAAGAAATAAATAAAAAATAAATAAATAAAAAGATACCTAGAACCAAATGATAATGAAAACACAATTACCCAAAATCTGTGGGATAGAGCAAAAGAAGTTCTAAGAAGGAAGATTATAGCAATACAAGCCTACCTCAAGAAGCAAGAAAAATGTCAGATAAACAACTTAACCTTACACATGAAGCAACTAGGAAAAGAAAAACAAAAAACATCCAAAGTTAGTAGATGGAAAGGAATCATAAATACCAGAGAAGAAATAAATGAAAAAGAAATGAAGGAAATAATAACAAAGATAAATAAAACTAAAAGCTGTTTCTTTGAGAAGATAAACAAAATTGACAAACCATAAGTCAAACTCATCAAGGAAAACAAGGAGAAAACAAATCAATAAAATTAGAAATGTAAAAGGAGATGTTACGACAGACAATGAAGAAATACAAAGAATCATAATAGACTACTATGAGTAACTATATGCCAAGAAAATGGACATCCTGGAAGAAACAGACAAATCCCTAGAAAAGTATAACCTTCCAAAACTGAACAAAGAAGAAATAGGAATCAAGAGCAGACCAATCAGAAGCACTGAAATAGAAACACTATGATCAAAAATCTTCCAAGAAACAAAAATCAAGGCTAGAAGGCTTCACAGGTGAATTCTATCAAATATTTAGAGAAGAACTAATACCTATCCTTCTCAAATTTTTCCAAGAAATTGCAATGGGGGGAACACTCCAGACTAATTCCACAAGGCCATCATCACCTTGATAGAAAAACTAGACAAAAATATCATACACAAAGAGAGAAAATTGCAAGCCAATATCACTGAGGAAAATAGATGGGAAAATCCTGAACAAAATACTAGCAAACAGAACCCAACAACACATTAAAAGGATCATACACCATGGATGTTTTTCTTGGCAGGAAGTGATGACAAACCTAGACAGTATGTTGAAAAGCAGAGACATTATTCTGCCAACAAAGGTCCATATGGTCTTCCCAGTGATCATGTACAGTTGTGAGAGATGGACCTTAAAGAAGGCAGAAGGCCAAAGAATTGATTCCTTTGAACTGTCCTGCTGGAGAAGACTCCCTAAAGTGCTTTACACCGCAAGGAGATCAAACCAGTCAATCTTAAGGGAGACCAACCCTGAATATTCACTTGAAGGACTGATGCTGAAACTGATGCTCCAGTATTTTGGTAATCTGATGCAAAGAGATGACTTTTTGGAAAAGTCCCTGATGCTGCAAAAGATCAAGGACAGAAGAGGGTATTCAAAGGATGAGATGGCTGGATGACATCACCGATTCAATGAACATGAACTTGGGCAAAGTCCGGGAGTTGGTGAGGGACATTGAGGCCTGGCGTGCTGTAGTCCATGGGATTGCAAAGAGTTGGAAACAATTGGATGACTGAACAACAATAACACATCATGCAAGTGGGATTTATCACAGTGATGCCAGTATTCTTCAATATATGCAAATCAGTCAATGTGATACAGCATATAAACAAACTGAAAAGTAGAAACCATATGATAATTTCAGAAAATGCAGAAAAAATCTTTTAACAAATTTCAACAACCATTTAAGATAACAGAAAATGAGCATAAAGGGAATCTACCCCAATATAATAAAAACCATATATGATAAGCCCACAGTAAAAATTATTCTCAGTGGTGAAAAACTGAAAACATTTCCTATAAGATAAGTAATAAGATAAAGATGCTGACTCTCACCACTATTGTTCAAAGTAGTTTCAGAAGTCTTATCCACAGCAATCAGAGAAGAAAAAGAAATAAAATGATCCAGGTTGGAAAATAAGTAAAACTCTCACTGTTTGCAGATGACATTATACTATACAAAGAAAATTGTAAGACACCACCAGAAAATTCATAAACATTGAGAAAATGACTGTACTACACAAAGCAATCTACAGCTTCAGTGCAATCATATCAAATTATCAATGGTATTTTCACAGAACTAGAACAAAAAATTTTCACAATTTATATGACAAATACAAAAGACTCCGAATAGCCAAAGCAATCTTGAGAAAGAAGAATGGAGTTGGAGGAATCAACCTTCTTGACTTCAGACTATACTACAAAACTACAGACATCAAGACAGTATGGTACTGAGAGGGTAACAGGCAGCAAGGTCAGGGTCTCCAAACGGAGGAAATAGGCTGCAAGTGTCAGACATTTTTTTTATCTCTCTTAAGTGGGAGGAAACAAACAAGTGTTAGAATTTTCCCCCTTTTCTATACAAATTTAAAAGGAAGTTTCTCTTAAAATTCTGTGTTGCCATGATGACTCCTGGTTCCACCCGAACTTAACTTTTCTCAAACCTTGAGGTAACCAATGTTTTTTTTCTTATGGAAATGTTTGTCTTAAACTATGTTAATGAAAGTGAAGAGGAACTAAAACCCTCTTGATGAAAGTAAAGAGAGTGAAAAAGTTGGCTTAAAGCTCAACATTCAGAAAATGAAGACATGGCATCCAGTCCCATCACTCCATGGGAAATAGATGGAGAAAGAGTGGAAACAGTGTCAGACTTTATTTTGGGGGGCTCCAAAATCACTGCAGATGTGATTGCAGCCATGAAATTAAAAGACGCATTCTCCTTGGAAGAAAAATTATGACCTACCTAGACAGCATATTCAAAAGCAGAGACATTACTTTGCTGACTAAGGTCCGTCTAGTCAAGGCTATGGTTTTTCCAGTAGTCATGCATGGATGTGAGAGTTGCACTGTGAAGAAGGCTGAGTGCCAAAGAATTGATGCTTTTGAACTGTGGTGTTGGAGAAGACTCTTGAGAGTCCCTTGGACTGCAAGGAGATCCAACCAGTCCATTCTGAAGGAGATCAGCCCTGGGGTTTCTTTGGAAGGAATGATGCTGAAGCTGAAACTCCAGTACTTTGGCCACCTCATGCGAAGAGTTGACTCATTGGAAAAGACTTTGATGCTGGGAGGGTTGGGGGCAGGAGAAGAAGGGGCCGACAGAGGATGAGATGGCTGGATGGCATCAGTGACTCAATGGATGCAAGTCTGAGTGAACTCCGGGAGTTGGTGATGGACAGGGAGGCCTGGCTTGCTGCGATTCATGGGGTTGCAAAGAGTCAGACATGACTGAGAGACTGAACTGAACCGAACTGTAGACTGTCTTTCTTCACACTGGTTCTGCCTACAACTCAGAACCGACTTGACAAACCTGTATGTTTTACTCATACATTGTTCCCCTAATCTACACTAAGGAAACTATATATTTACTTAGAAACCTGCCTTTCTTCAAGATTCATGTCAATCATTTTATTGCCCAGGTGACTTGCACAGTGCCAACGTTATCTCAAAATGCATGTTGTGGATGAGGGGGTCTGGTTCCACTCTGAGTTTTGAGACATCTCCTGTCTCTAATTAACAGCTGGCTGATAGGTACATAACATACTACTAAAGACTAGAAGGGGGGTACTCTCTCATCTCCCTTCTGATATATATGTCAGAAGCTTTCTATGTCTTTTTTTTTTACTTTAATCAAACTTTATTACCCAAAAGCTCTGAGAGATCAAGCCTCATCACTGCCCCCAGATTGAATTCCTCTCATCCAGAGGCCAAGAATCTCAGCATCTTTTCACAGCTCAGCAACAACCTTTCAGTACTAGTAGAAAAATAAATAAATAAATAAATAAATAAATATAGATCAATGGAATAAGATAGGAAGCCCAGATATAAAGCCACACACTTACAAGTACCTTATCTTTGACAAAGGAGGCAAGAAAATACAATTGAGAAAAGACAGCCTCTTCAATAAGTGATGCTGTGAATACTGGACAGCCCATGGTAAAGAATAAAATTAGAACACTTTCTCACACCATTCACAAAGTAAACTGAAAATGGATTAAAGACTTAAATGTAAGGCCAGAAACTGTGAAACTCTTAGAGGCAAAATACTCTGACAGAACTTAGAGAAAAAATAGTCTGACACAAAACACAGCAATACCTCTTTGACTCACCTCCCAGAGTAATGAAAATTTAAAAAATAAATAAACTAAACTTAAAAGGTTTTGCATAGCAAAAGAAACTATAAACAAGATAAAAAGAAAAACTCTCAGAATGGGAAAAAAAAAAATAACTGAAAATGAAAAACAAACGGACAAAGGATTAATCTCCTAAGCATACAAGTAGTTCAATACTAGGAAACCAATCAACACAATAAAAAATTGGGCAGAAAATCTAAATAGACATTTCTCCAAAGAAGACATACAGATGTCCAGGAAACACATGAAAAAATGCTCAACACCAGCCATTATTAAAGAAAGGCAAATCAAAACTACATTTAAGTATCACCTCATATGGGCAGAATGGCTCTCATCAAAAAACTACAAACAGTAAATGCTGGAGAGAATGTGGAAAAGGAAAACTTCTTACACTGTTGGTGGGAATGTAAATTGGTACAACCACTATGGATAGCACGATGGAGATTCCTTTAAAAAGTAGGAATGAAGCTACCATATGACCCAGCAACCCCACTACTGGGCATATACCCTAGTTGAAAAAACAATAATTTAAAAAGACATACAAGCCTCAATGTTCAATGCATTACTATTCACAAAAGCTAGGACATGGAACCAACCTACATGTCCACTGACAGATGAATTGATAAAGATATGGTACATGTCACTCAGCCATAAAAAGGATTGCATTTTAGTTCTGGTGAAATGAAAGGACTTATAGCTTGTTATGCAGAGTGTAGTAACTCAGAGACAGAAAAACAGATATCATATATTAGTGCAGACATATGGAATCTAGAAAAATGGTACTGATGAACCTATTTGCCTGGCAGGAATAGAGACACAGGCATAGAAAACAGATTTGGACATGGTGGGAGAAGGTGAAGGTGGGACCAATTGATAGAGTGTCATTGAAACATATATGTTACAATAAGCAAAGTACATAGCTAATAGGAACTTGCTATATCAGAGGGAGATCAATGAAATACTCTGTGACGACCTAAAAGGGTGGATTGGGTAGAGGTTGGGGGGGTGGAGTTCAAGGTACAGGGGACTCATGTATACTTATGGCAGATTCATGTTATTGTATGGCAGAAGCCAACGCAATATTGTAAAGTAATTATCCTCAAATTAAAAAATAAATACACTCATGGTGGATTTATGCCAATGTATGGCAAAGCCACTACAATATTATAATCAGCCTCCAATTAAAATAAATAAATTTATATAAAAAATAAAAGCAAACAGTAAATAAATTAAAAGAATAAAAAGTAGATGCTACCAAAAATAATTTCGTGATTGAAATTATTTTGAAAAATAAAAATTTTTATTTTGGGAGGACTACTTTACATACTGCTACCTTTCATTAATGAAAATTATGGCTTTGTGAATGGTGGTGGTAAAAATTCATTTGTGAGTTACTTTCTTTTCTTACCTGGATCATGAATGAATTTCTTCTATGATTTTCAACTATAGACATTTAGAGTGGCTTTTGTATCTCATCTGTGATTGAAGTTTTGTTTCATAGGTGATCTCTACTTAGGAAGCATCTCAGAAAGTCACAGGTGAAAGGGACCTCAGATATTTGTTATCCCTCCTTATTGTAAAGATTAAGAAACTGAGCCAAAGACGGAGGCAGTGGAAAGATGCTTAAAATTATTCAGCTAAGTCAAGAGTGCTCCTTGATACTACAAACAGTTCTAATTTTCTCATTTTGTGTTTTCTAGGAGATGGTAACAATTAAAAATAAAGTGGTATCCACTTTCCAAATTTCCTGACAAAATGAAACATTGGTTAGTATATTTCTGACAATGGAAATTGTTATCTGCCTGGTAGGAGTGCAAAGAATCTATAAATCTTTTTGTTGTTGCTCTGCCAACTTGTGTCCAACTATTTGTGACCCCATGGACTGTAGCATGCCAGGCTCCTCTGTCCTCCACTATCTCCTGGAGTTTGTTCAAATTCACGTCCATTATATCAGTGATGCCATCTAACCATCTTATCCTCTACCACCCTCTTCTCCTTTTGCCTTCATCTTTCCCACAAAAAGGAGAAGTTTTTGTCAGGAGATAGTAACTATTAGCATTAAAGTGACATCCACTTTCCATATTCCCTGACAAAATGAAATATTGGGTGTAATCACTGTTTAGTATATTTCTGACAATGACAATGCTATCTGGCTGACAGGAGTGAAAGGAATCTACAAATCTTTAGCTATTTAGTAAGAGGAAAGGGAAAGTGAGTTTATTTTTTATCTCTGGCAGAAAATAGAAACATTTTACACAGAGATTTTTTAAAATTTTATTTATTTAATTGGAAGCTAATTACTTTACAATACTGTGGTGATTTTTGCCATATGTTTACATAAGTGTACCCGTGTACATGTGTCCCCCCCGTCCTGAATCCCTCTCCCACCTCCCTCCCCATCCCATCCCTCTGGGTTGTCATAGTGTACAGGCTTTGAGTGTCTTGTTTCATGCACTGAACTTGGACTTGTCATCTATTTCACATATGGTAATATACATGTTTCAATGCTATTCTATCAAATCATCCCATCCTTGCCTTCCCTCACAGAGTCCAAAAGTCTGTTCTTTACATCTGTGTCTCTTTCTCACAGAGTCCAAAAGTCTGTTCTTTACATCTGTGTCTCTTTTTCTGTCTTGCATATAGGATCATCATTACCATCTTTCTAAATTCCATATATATGCATTAATGTACTGTACTGGTATTTTTCTTTCTGACTTACTTCACTCTGTATAATAGGCTCCAGTTTTATCCACTTCATTATAACTGATTCAAGTGCATTCTTTTATATAGCTGAATAATATTCTGTTTTGTATATGTACCACAACTTTCTTATCCATTTATCTGCCCATGGACATACAGGTTGCTTCCATGTCCTAGCTATTGTAACAGTGCTGCAATGAACATAGCAGTTACATGTGTCTCTTTCAATTCTGGTTTTCTCCGTATGTATGCCAGCAGTGAGATTGCTGGGTCTTATGGCAGTTCTATTCGCAATTTTTAAAGGAATCTCCACATTGTTATCCATAGTGCTGTACTAGTTTGCATTCCCACCAACAGTGTAAGAGGGTTCCATTTTCTCCACACCCTCTCCAACATTTATTGTTTGCAGGCTTTTTGACTGCAGCTATTCTTACTGGTGTGAGATGGTACCTCATTGTGGTTGTGATTTGCATTTCTCTGATAATGAGTAATGTTGAACATATTTTCATGTGTTTATTAACTATCTGTATGTCTTTTTTGGAGAAATGTCTGTTTAGTTCTTTGGCCCACTTTTTGATTGGGTCATTTACTTTTCTGGTATTAAGCTTCATGAGCTGCTTGTATAAATTGGAAATTAGTTCTTTGTCAGTTGTTTCATTTGCTATTATTTTCTCCCATTCTGAAGGCTGCCTTTTCACCTTGCTTGTGGTTTCCTTTGTTGTGCAAAAGCCTTTAGGTTTAATTAGGTTCCATTTCTTTATTTTTGCTTTTATTTCCATTATTCTAGGAGGTGGGTCATAGAGGATCTTGTTGTGATTTATGTCAGAGAGTGTTGTGCCTATGTTTTCCTCTAGGAGTTTTATAATTTCTCCTCTTACATTTAGATCTTCAATCCATTTTGAGGTTATTTTTGTGTATAGTGTTAGAGTGTGCTAGTTTCCTTCTTTTACAGGTGGTTGACAAGTTTTCCCAGCACACTTGTTTAACAGATTGTCTTTTCTCCCTTAAATATTTCTGCTCCCTTTGTCAAAGATAAGGTGTCTAGAGGTGCCTGGATTCATTTCTGGGCTTTCTATTTTTTTTTCTTTTCCATTGATCTATATTTCTGTCTTTGTGCCAGTACCATACTGTCTTGATGACTGTAGCTTTGTAGTTTAGTCTGAATTCTAGCAGGTTGATCCCTCCAGTTGCATTCTTCTTTCTCAAAATTGCTTTGGCTATTTCAGGCTTTTTGTGTTTCCATACAAAATTTGAAATTATTTGTTCTAGTTCTATGAAAAATACCATTGGTAGCTTGACAGGGATTGCATTGAATTTATAGATTGCTTTGGGCAGTATACTCATTTTCACATATTGATTCTTCCAATCCATGTACATGGTATGTTCCTCCATCTATTTGTGACATCTTTGGCTTCTTTCATCAGTGTTGTATAGTTTTCTATATAAAGATCTTTTTTTTTTCTTTAGGTAAATTTATTCCTAGGTATTTTATTTTATATTTTTTGTTGCTGTTGCAAAGGTTAATGGGACTGTTTCCTTAATTTCTCTTGTTTTCTCTGGGTTAGTGTATAGGAATGCAAGGGATTTCTGTGTATTAATTTTATATCCTGCAACTTTGCTATATTCATTAATTAGCTTTAGTCATTTTCAGGTGGTGTCTTTAGGGTTTTCTATGTAGAGGATCATGTCATCTGTAAACAGTGAGAGTTTTACTCCTTTTTTTTTTTTTTTTGCCAATTTAGATTCTTTTTTTTTTTCTTCTCCAATTGCTGTGGCTAAGACTTCCAAAACTATGTTGAGTAGTAGTGGTGAGTGTTGGCAACTTTGTCTTATTTCTGACTTTAGAGGAATTATTTTTTTTTAACTTAAAAAAATTAATTTTTTATTTATTACTTTTCAATATTGTATTGATTTAGCCATATATCAACACGAATCCACCACAGGTATACACGTGTTCCCCATCCTGAGCCTCCCTTCCTCCTCCCTCCCCGTACCATCCCTCTGGGTCGTCTCAGTGCACCAGCCCCAAGCATCAAGTATCATGCATCGAACCTGGACTGGCAATTCATTTCATATATGATACTATACATGTTTGCTTTCAATTTTTTGCCATTGAGGATAATGTTTGCTGTGGGTTTATCGTGGATGGCTTTTATTATGTTGAGTTATGTTCCTTCTGTGCCTGCTTTCTGGAGAGTTTTTTTTTTTTTTTAATCATAAATGGATGTTGAATTTTGTCAAAGGCTTTATCTGCATCTATTGAGATAATCATATGGTTTTTTGGTTTGTTTTGTTTTTTAATTTTTTAAATATAAATTTATTTATTTTAATTGGAGATTAATCAATTTTCAATGTTGTATTGATTTTGCCATTATCAACATGAATCCACCACAAGTATACACGTGTTCCCCATCCTGAGCCTCCCTCCTCGCTCCCCGTACCATCCCTCTGGGTCATCCCAGTGCACCAGCCCCAAGCATCCAGTATCATGCATCAAACCTGAACTGGTGATTCATTTCATATATGATATTATACATGTTTGCTTTCAATTTTTTGCCATTGATGATAATGTTTGCTGTGGGTTTATCATAGATAGCTTTTATTATGTTGAGTTATGTTCCTTCTATGCCTGCTTTCTGGAGAGTTTTTTTAATCATAAATGGATGTTGAATTTTGTCAAAGGCTTTATCTGCATCTATTGAGATAATCACATGGTTTTTTGTTTGTTTTGTTATTTTTTTAATATAAACTTATTTATTTTAATAGGAGGTTAATTACTTTACAATATTGTATTGATTTTGCCATACATCAACATGAATCTGCCACGGGTATACACGTGTTCCCCATCCTGAAACCCCCTCCTTCCTTTCTCCCTGTACGTGGGAATGCAAACCACATGGTTTTTATCTTTCAATTTGTTAATGTGGTGTATCACATGGATTGATTTGTGAATACTGAAGCATCCTTCCATCCTTGGGATAAAGCCCACTTGGTCATGATGTATGATTTTTTAAATATGCTGTTGGATTCTGTTTGCTAGAATTTTGTTGAGGATTTTTGCATCTATGTTCATCAGTGATATTAGCCTGTAGTTTTCTTTTTTAGGGTGATCGTTGCCTCATAGAATGAGTTTGGGAATTTACTTTCCTCTGCAATTTTCTGGAAGAGTTTGAGTGGGATAGGTATTATTTTGTTCCTAAATTTTTGATAAAATCCATTTGTGAAACTATCTGTTCTATTTGAAGAATTTTGATTAGTTTCTATTTCCATGCTTATGATGTGTCTATTAAATTTTTCTATTTCTTCCTGGTTCATTTGTTTGCTAGAATTTTGTTGAGGATTTTTGCATCTATGTTCATCAGTGATATTAGCCTGTAGTTTTCTTTTTTAGGGTGATCGTTGCCTCATAGAATGAGTTTGGGAATTTACTTTCCTCTGCAATTTTCTGGAAGAGTTTGAGTGGGATAGGTATTATTTTGTTCCTAAATTTTTGATAAAATCCATTTGTGAAACTATCTGTTCTATTTGAAGAATTTTGATTAGTTTCTATTTCCATGCTTATGATGTGTCTATTAAATTTTTCTATTTCTTCCTGGTTCATTTTTGGAAGGTTATACTTTTCTAAGAATTTGTCCATTTCTTCCAAGTTGTCCATTTTATTGGCATATAGTTGCTGATAGTAGTTTCATATGATCCTTTGTATTTCTTACACAGAGATTTTTTAATTAACTCAAAGCTTCCTGTATTATATTTGCTTGTGTATATCTTGAGAGCTGTATCTGTAGATTGCTTCCTCAGCAAGATGTATTTGTTATTGTTCCAATATTTTCCTATCATTTATGTTGACATACAAAGATATCCTTGGGAAATCAAGACTAAAGCATGTTAAATATTGATATTTAATTGAGAACAACATACCCAATTACATTCTATTTCAGAAGATACAGATGTTCTTAGAAATCAATTTGCCTTTCAAATTGATGTTTCCTCAAAGAAAATTAGAGAAAATGTTTTAGTGTTTTATCTCCCTGGCCTCTGACTCCTATAGCTTTTCAGCCAGACTTTGTGACAATAAGCATTTAGGCAGCTGTAGCTACTTCATTTGAGGTTTAGTATTAGTTTCCCTCAGGAAGCCTTTTTGTCTGATGCCTTTCTCTAATCATTCTTTCTTTATAATCAGGCTTTCAATCTGTAACTTTTGTGAATTATGCTGGGTTCCTGTATTTCCCAAAGCTATTCTTTGTCTAGTCCTCCTGTGTGCTATGTTCTCAAACTAAAAATTTTGATTAGCTTTATGCTACTCTGTCTTGTATTTTTAGTTGCTTTTCCAAGAGCTGCAATGTGATCTTGGAAACAGAAATGGCTAAGATTTTCTACTGCATGTTCATAAGGTTATGGTCTGCCTGGTGATCATTAAAGGCTCTCAACACAGAAGTGTCATACAGTATTGTCCATATTAAAATACATTTACTAAATGTCTACAGTGTTCTTCACTCCATAAGAGAGCCTTTAATGATCCTTGTAGAAAGGAGGATAGAAGCTTGTTTCTTCTTGTTATAAAACCATGGAATTTGGCTTTTGCATGCAGGGTCACTTTCAGGGAAAGATAATTAGTACTGGATAAATGAAAACTAGGCATGGACATATTCTATTGTTGATAACCACTCTGAGTTACAAAAAATTAAAGCAGATATAAAGGTTTTAGCATAAAACTCAAAACACAACACAGTGCACCTTCCCAGTACTGAAGTAGTAGCTTGAGAAGAAAGCATCTGATTATCTTGGCATGTTGGATGCTGGGCCCTGTGTTTCATAGCCTGGGAGAAGATGCAGCAATGCATTTGTCAGCTACAAACCACCAAGCAAATGCAACAGTTCCATTTTAACTTTTTTTTAGAAATAATGTCCAATTGCAAAACAGAACAGTTGAAGTCACAGAGAAAACTCTTATATACCCTTACCCATATTCCACATTTCCTTTTAACACTTCAGTGTATATTTACTATGAACAAAGATATTCACTATCATAGTCATAGTGCAATTGTAAAATTAAGGAAATTTAATGCCAGTGAAATCATTTTATGAATATTTCATGTACTTTAAGAAGCATATTGCAGCTTTAACATATATCCATAAGGCCAACCTTATTGCTTTTTCAGTTTAGCTTTTCTACATATTTATATTCATTTATTTATATTTTGTTCCATTTAATTTCTTACTGAATGTGTGTTTTACTATTAACATGGTATATTTTTTTCTTATATTTCATGAATTTTTGGCTTTATGTAGGTGGTTGCCAGTTTTTGTGTTTCTTCACTGTAAATTGTATCATTAACCATTGTAAGATAATTTTAGTTTCAATTAATGATTTTTGGCCCAAATTCTACATTGTCCAATATGGAGATCACAGGTGCTTTATTACTCTTACAGTAAATGTTTGCCTATTCTTTTATATTTTGTCTTTTTGAACTCTTCTATTTTAGGTGTCTCCTCACAGCTACCCTTCCTGACCTTGAACGTGGAGTAGCTCCTTGCAGCCCTCCTTTGCCCTCCTTACTTAACTTATATGCAGAGTACATCATGAGAAACGCTGGACTGGAAGAAGCACAAGCTGGAATCAAGATTGCTGGGAAAAATATCAATAACCTCAGATATGCAGATGACACCACCATTATGGCAGAAAGTGAAGAGGAACTTAAAAGCCTCTTGATGAAAGTGAAAGAGGAGAGTGAAAAAGTTGGCTTTAAGCTCAACATTCAGAAAACGAAGATCATGGCATCTGGTCCCATCACTTGAATTCAAATAGATGGGGAAACAATGGAAACAGTGTCAGACTTTATTTTTTTTGGGCTCCAAAATCACTGCAGATGGTGATTGCAGCCATGAAATTAAAAGACAGTTACTCCTGGGAAGGAAAGTTATGACCAACCTAGATAGCATATTGAAAAGCATAGATATTACTTTGCCAATAAAGGTCCATCTAGTCAAGGCTATGGATTTTTCCAGTGGTCATGTATGGATGTGAGAGTTGGACTGTGAAGAAAGCTGAGCACTGAAGAATTGATGCTTTTGAACTGTGGTGTTGGAGAAGACTCTTGAGAGTCCCTTGGACTGCAAGGAGATCCAACCAGGCTATCCTAAAGGAGATCAGTCCTGGGTGTTCATTGGAAGGACTGATGCTGAAGCTGAAACTCCAATACTTTGGCCACCTCATGTGAAGAGTTGACTCATTGGAAAAAACCCTGATGCTGTGAGGTATTGGGGGCAGGAAGAGAAGGGGATGACAGAGGATGAGGTGGCTGGACGGCATCACTGACTTGATGGACATGAGTTTGAGTGAACTCTGAGAATTGGTGATGGACAGGGAGGCCTGGCATGCTGCGATTCATGGGTTCGCAAAGAGTGGGACACGACTGAGTGACTGAACTGAACTGAACTGATTTTAGGTGTGCCTTTATTGATAGAGTTGAATTTTACTCTTTGAGTTAACTTCAATATCTGAATAGATAAAGAAGCCCAACAACACATACTAAAATAACTGACTGACTAATTTGGTATCAACTAACCAAAATGTTCTTTTGTGTTTGTTAATTTATACATCACTTACCATGTGTATTTTGTTATATATACAACTTTTCTAAGTGTGATCATTTATTTTTTGAAAAAAAAAATTCTTTTCTTGTTTAAGAAGGATTGTACTAAAGTCTTCTAGCTATTTTAACCTTACTTTTAAACTTCAACTTCTGGTTTGTAAATTTCAAGTAGTATACCTTAGAAGACTTTCCAGAAATAACACTAAAAATAAGTCCTTTTTATCTCAGGGGACTGTAATGCAAAAGTAGGAAGTCAAGAGATACCTGGAGTAATAGGCAAGTTTGGCCTTGGAGTACAAAAAGCATGGCAAAGACTAACAGAGTTTTGACAAGATACGCACTGGTCATAGAAAATACCCTCTTCCGAGTTTTGAACATCCCTAGGACTGCAAGGAGATCCAACCAGTCCATTCTGAAAGACATCAGTCTTGGGTGTTCTTTGGAAGGACTGATGCTAAAGCTGAAACTCCAACACTTTGACCATCTCATGCGAAGAGTTGACTCATTGGAAAAGACTCTGATGCTGGGAGGGATTGGGGGAAGGCGGAGTAGGGGACGACAGAGGATGAGATGGCTGGATGTCATCACTGACTCGATGGACATGAGTTTTAGTGAAATTTGGGAGTTGCTGATGGACAGGGAGGTATGGCATGCTGCAGTTCATGAGGTCGCAAAGAGTCGGACATGACTGAGTGACTGAACTGAACTGAACTGATGTGTATCAATCTTGATGTTGTGTGCAAATTTACACAAAGTTGTATGTTTATTATATGTCCATAAAGTTGTGAACAGTAAAAAAAAAAAAAAAAGAAAGAAAATACCCTCTTCCAACAACAAAAGAGACAACTATACAAATGGACATCACCACATGGTCAATACCAAAATCAGACTGATTATATTCTGATTATATTCTTTGTAGTCAAAGATGGAGAAGCTCTACAGTCAGCAAAAACAAGACTGAGAGTTAACTGTGGCTCAGATCATCAACTCCTTACTGCAAATTTCAGATTTAAATCAAAGAAAGTAGAGAAAACCACTAGGCCATTCAGATATGACCTAAATAAAATCTCTTATGATTATATAGTGAAAGTGACAAATAGATTCAAGGGATTAGATCCCCATCCTGGAGAAAAAGAAATACAAAAAGGCAAAAAGGTTGTCTGAGGAGGACTTACAAACAGCTGAGAAAAGAAGAGAAGCTAAAGGCAAAGGAGAAAAGGAAAGATATACCCATCTTAATAAAGAGTTAAAAATAATAGCAAGGAGAGATAAGAAAGTTTTCTTTTTCTTTTTTTTTTTAAATTGATTTTTATTTTTTAATTTGTTTTGCTTTACAATACTG
>SJXQ01006333.1:115606-173883 GCA_006408695.1 Aepyceros melampus | reverse complement strand
GAATCAAGATTGCTGGGACAAATATCAATAACCTCAGATACGCAGATGACACCACCCTTATGGCAGAAAGTGAAGAGGAGCTAAAGAGCCTCTTGGTGAAAGTAAAAGAGGAGAGTGAAAAGGTTGGTTTAAAGCTCAACATTCAGAAAACGAAGATCATGGCATCTGGTCCCATCACTTCAAAGGCAAGTAGATGGGGAAACAGTGGAAGCAGTGTCAGATTTAATTTTTTGGGCTCCAAAATCACTGCAGATTGGTGACTGCAGCCATGAAATTAAAAGACACTTACTCCTTGGAAGGAAAGTTATGACCAATGTAGATAACATATTACAAAGCAGAGATATTACTTTGCCAACAAAGGTACATCTAGTCAAGGCTATGGTTTTTCCAGTGGTCATATATGGATGTGAAAGTTGGACTGTGAAGAAAGCTGAGCGCTGAAGAATTGATTTTTTTGAACTGTGGTGTTGGAGAAGGCTCTTGAGAGTCCCTTGGAATGAAAGGCCATCCAAGCAGTCCATCCTAAAGGAGATCAGTCCTGGGTGTTCATTGGAAGGACTGATGCTGAAGCTGAAACTCCAGTACTTTGGCCACCTCATGCTAGAGTTGACTCACTGGAAAAGACTCTGATGCTGGGAGGGATTGGGGGCAGGAGGAGAAGGGGATGACAGAGGATGAGATGGCTGGATGGCATCACCGACTCAATGGACGTGAGCCTGAGTGAACTCTGGAGTTGGTCATGGACAGGGAGGCCTGGCATGCTGCATTCATGGGGTCGCAGAGAGTCAGACATGACTGAGCGACTGAACTGAACTAAGTTACTCTTGTGTATAAAATTTAAAGTCATCCATTTGATTTCTTGTTATTCCAGAAGGACTTCTAAATTGTATAACGATCTTTTTTCTTATGCCAAGTACTTAAGCTCTCATAATCTAGATTGAATATTTTATCTTTGGTGTTATACACAGATTAAATCATCATCCCTGTTTCTTTACTTCTTTCCAAGCCCTTTTCCTTTAATGACTTGCAGCATGTTTCATAGACATATGGTATACTCTGAACCACATGATATATTTGGTCATGTGACTTGATTCTTCAAATAGTATATTAGTAGACATGATGCCTTGAATGGGCTGGAGATTTGCTTGCATGTTTTGGTTTGCTCTCTTTTGTGTCTGCCTTTGCCATGAAATAAGCACACTCTGGCTAGCCTGCTAGTTTAGAGAGAGTAGAGGAGACATTGGGAGCCAACCAGTACTGAACCCTGAATTACCTGCTGCTGCTGCTGCTGCTGCTGCTGCTAAGTTGCTTCAGTCGTGTCCGAGTCTGTGCAACCCCAGAGATGGCAGCCCACTAGGCTCCCTCGTCCCTGGGATTCTCCAGCCAAGAACACTGGAGTAGGTTGCCATTGCCTTTTCCAAGGCATGAAAGTGAAAAGTGAAAGTGAAGTCTCTCAGTCATGTCCAACTCTTCACAACCCCATGGACTGTAGCCTACTAGGCTCCTCTGCCCATGGGATTTTCCAGGCAAGAGTATTGGAGTGGGTTACCATTGCCTTCTCCCTGAATTACCTGCCAATGTCAATTTATATCAGCAAAGCCACTCCAAGTGATCTGAATAAAACTGATATATACATGATTACTATTTTTTACCACTGCTTATGTCTGTGTGTATGATTGGTAGTAAACTCTGATTGATACACTGATCATATATACAAACTGAATGAATTCATGTTCTCCTCATTTTCAACTATAGCACGGGGACAGCCAAATGTAAATTTTCTATTTTCTGTGATAATTTAATTCAACAATTGGTTCTCACTATTTGTACTGATGACTTCCTCTCCTTTCTTGCCTCATTTCTTTTTCAAGAAGAATTTATTTTTCCGTGTTGTTGTAGTCCCTTTTTCTTTTTTCCCTCCATTTTTCTAAAGAAGGGAATTGTGTCAAAAATTACCTCATTTCAGTTGACTGTCCCACTATTGTGAGAACTGTGTTAGCTTCTCCATAGAATTATAATTAAAAGGTTGAAGAGTGCATACTGTGTTTATTGTAATGTAGTCTGAGGGAAAGCAAAGATCAGCTAAAGCAATGATCAGTTTTGGTTGATAGACGTGCTATGTATTCTTTAAGCTCTGATTTTATTAAATGAGCCATATAGGATATATTCAACCTAATAAAAGTATTTTTTATTCTAATTTTAGGGAAGCCCATTAAACTTTAAAGCTGGAGAACAAGTCATCTTTGGCTAATTTTCCCCGAATTTTAAATGTCTTTTGTACATTTTATTGACCTCTCTCCCCTTCTCTCTCTCTTTCCTCTCCTTAACCCTTCCTATCCTTCCCTGTTTTTCTAGTCCCTTGGTCCTGGATGAAGGAATCTGGTCAAAGGGTCCTCAGCCTCAGCTGAGGATTGGAGACTGACTACCTCCTCTTGGCAGAGAACTCGAATTCTGGTTCTGATTTCTGGTAGGGCCGAGTTCCAGTCCTCTCTTCTATGAAGGCCCAGGGAAAACTCCCGTAATGCCTGGGTATCTGTAGGTGGCAGGAGACGTCTGTAAGTCCACCCCTTTCGCCCCCCTCTCCCGCCTCCTCCCGGCTTCCTTTACTCCCTTGAAATCTTTGATGTTAGTACTTGGATCTGAAGTTCAATGTCTCTATAGGAGGTTTTCTGAGAGACTGTATTCTTATATTTAAGGGCTTCCCTGGTGGTGTAGAGGTTAAAGTGTCTGCCTGTAATGTGGGAGACCTGGGTTCAATCCCTGGGTCAGGAAGATCCCTGGAGAAGGAAATGGCAACCCATTCCATTATTCTTGCCTGGAGAATCTCATGGATGGAGGAGCTTGGTGGGCTACAGTCTACAGGTTGCAAAGAGTCGGACATGACTGAGCGACTTCACTTTCACTTTCACTTTGTACATCAGCATTTTTTCTTCACTCAAACTCAAAACAAGAACATGAAATTAATAAGCGGGTCTTTGACTTTGTTTACCATTGGAAGAGAGGAGCCTGGGGGAAGGAGAGTTTGAATGTCCCTAAATTCTACTTCCTTTTAAGACAGTCTCCAATTTTCTTTTTTGTTCTTCCAATGGTTCATGTTGCTTAGGTTTCTTTATTGCTGGGGATAGTTTGCAAGTTTCCCTTATTATTTTTCTAAATAGCATTAACTTGAAGAATCAATTCTATGATAACTGTTAGAGAAATCTACTCTTCGCATTTTTATTATTTTCATATTGAACTGCTTTCCTTCTCTGCTAATTTTAGAAAACTGTTGTATAAAGTTATTCCTCTTTCTTGCTTTCTGTTGTTTAAGATTTGCTAGGCTTTTATTAATTTGTTTGCATTTTACATACTGTAAAACAATATGCTACTATTGGACTTCACTATGTCACCTTGAATTTCTGCATACTATTTAGGATTTTCAGTTGCTTTTGCAATTAAAACTGAAATTAAAACTTTCTATCATATTTAATGATTTATATGTTAATTCACCAACATTTCCAATTAAGGCTCTAGCATTAAGTTTGGAATATAAGTCTTTCAACTGTGGGCTTATTTGATACACAGTATATATCTCAGTTTTCATTAGTCTTTCATTCCAAATGATTTTTTGCCTTGTATTCTTTTTACTTACTATATTAACAGATATTTTATCTTTGTAAGGTAAGAATGCTTCACTAAAGTCATTTTTTATAAATGGTGAATACGTTAAATATGCTCAATGTCTTTTCTGTGGCAGCAGGTCAAATTAGGACTAGACGTATTTGTGTTTCATTTTCTATAACTCCTAAGTTTTGTGTCCTTTACAACTGAAACTATATTCCATTCTCTCTATGACTATTTTTAAAATCTGTATTAGTATGCATTTTTTCTGTCTCCTCTGCTGAATTCTAGTTAAAACAGGTGGTTACTTTTTCAGACTGAAGGTCTCAAATCTCCAGAATAGTGCATTAGAAAGCTTCAGAAGCATAGTTAATTGAATAATTGAACCAACTGTACTAATTGCTAAACCCCAGTATTTGTACCTTTTGAAAATTCTCACAAGTGTACATTAGATGAAAAATGCAAGCTCTGCATAGATACAAAAGGAATCTCCAGTCCCTGATGTATTTTTGTTTCTCTACAGCAAGAACATAAGTGAATTTGCAAATAATCTTCTTAAATTAATTGATTTATTAATAACATATACTGCTCTCTTTCAAACAATGAATAACTATGAATGCTATACTGGGAATCACAATCATACTAAAGCATAATTTAATAACAAACATTTCAGGCTTTTCTTACCTACAAAAATACTCAAGTAGATTTTATACCAGATGTTAAGTTTGTGGCCAAACTACACACATTCAAGAAAATAAAACTTTTAAAATAACTATAAAGAGAAAAGAATGCTAAGTGGGGCTGTGTGTTAGTCTTCAGTTGTGCCCCACTCTTTGCAACCTCAAGGACAGCAGCCCACCAGGCTCCTCTGTCCATTGGATTTTCCAGGCAAGGATACTGGAGTGGTTTGCCATTTCCTTCTCCAAGTGGGGGTAACTTATATAACAGAATAAATACTGACCACTTAATATTCAGCTTTATAATGATTTAATTTATATTATTAAGAGAAAAATAAGAAGTGTGATACATTTTAAATATTAAAATTTGTATTCAACTATTATTTTTATGTTTGTATTAACCTAAAATCATATTCCAGTTGATCAATAAAAGTGAAATACAACTGGAGATGTAGAAAAGAGAACATATTTGTAAAGTTACCAAAATGCCATGGATACAGTAAATCTTCAAATTTCCCAAAAGATAATATGACAAATAGCTCCAGATATTTATTGAAACCACACTAATACTGTTGTTTCTCCAGAAATGTAAAGGTTAATGTAATAGTGGGAAAAATAATATTTTATTTAAAAGATAGCATATGATTGAGTTGATGAGCTATTTGTTCAATTTCAAAGCACCTTCTTATACTTCAGTTTGGTTACTGTGGCTGAGACTAAGAAAACAATTCTGCTTAGTCAACTGACATCCTGCGAGGCAAGCCATTAAATATAGCACCCTTAATTTTATACACTACTAAAAAAGAATATTTCATGGTCTACCTGGAAAACCAATGTGGTCCCTTGGTAGATTAGGATTCTAATTTCCAGAAACTCTATTTATGAGGTGAGACAACAGAAGAAAGAGGATGAGACATGTCAGCTGAATATGAATCTTAGAAATGCATTGTGGACTCAAAGGGAGCAAGGGGTGAAACTGCCTCAGGATGTGATCTTCCTCTCATTTGTCCATTTTCTTTTGAAATCATTCATCTCACAAAGAGGACTTAACTCTTATATGTCTAAAGTCAAATAAGAAGCAGAGATTGCATACTGAGCAATTGTTAGGTATGAGGAGGTAAGGTTTTCAACAGATATGTGGACATAGAAAAGATTTGAGCACTTTTTTAACAAATCTGTTTTCTTTTCTATTTTTTTTTTTGCCACACCTCACAGCAAGCAGGATCTGTGACATGCAGGATCTTGGTTCCCCAGCTAGTGATAGAACTTGCACCTGCTGCAATGAAAGCATAGCCTCTTAACCACTGAACCACAAGGGAAGTTCAGCATTCATGGTTGTAACTGTTATCTTTGGAGGGAAAGGTGGTTTCTATCATCCATGTTCTCTTAAAGGAGTATATAAAGGTCAGCAACCATTGGAATGCACAAGCCTGAAAATACAGGCATAGTAATACCATGTTTTCTAATAACTTTCCCTCTTTCCCTCTAGATTTTACCATTTATTAAAATGGGGGGTTGGGGGGGGGGAAGGTCCTTTAAGCACACTCACACACAGAAAGAGAGTTAATACAATTTTTAGAAGTGATGAAATCATTCCTTAGCAACTCATTTACTGAAAATACCCTGTAGTGACTTTATTAGCCTATATTGTCCCTGGTTATCAATCCATTTGTTTCTGTGCAATAAGAAGCCTTGCAAAACTCAAAATACTAAATTATTTATTTCTAATTTCTACAATTTAAAAAATTTTATTATTCTGTTTCAACATGGGTCCATTATTCCCCCTTAATATTTCTCTTTGCTTTGTCCTTTTTAGCAAGGTCTCCCTTTGACATTATTAAAAATTATCATACTTAAATGACTGTCTTTATTTTTTCCTTCATCTAGTGTTATACAAGAAAAAAGAGGCTAGTGGAAAATAGTGTAACAAAATTAAAGTATGTATTTCTACTAATACTTTATCATTTTTTAAATCACAGGTCACCAAGTAAAAGAGTGAGAGAGAAAGTCTTCAAGTCAACTCTTCCCATCAGTCATTTTTTGAGAACTCTTTTTATGCCAGACACCATGTTAGACTGTTTTGTCAAAATAAATGAGATATACTTCTTTTGTCTGATAACTACAATTTAGATAGGAATCTACTGTGCTAGCAAATACAATAATGCTACTGCTATACTAACAATGACGGAGAAGGCAATGGCACCCCACTCCAGTACTCTTGCCTGGAAAATCCCATGGATGGAGGAGCCTGGTAGGCTTCAGTCCATGGGGTCGCTAAGTCGGACTTGACTGAGCGACTTCACTTTCACCTTTCGCTTTCATGCATTGGAGAAGGAAATGGCAACCCACTCCAGTGTTCTTGCCTGGAGGGTCCCATGGATGGAGGAGCCTGGTGGGCTGCCATCTTGGGGTCACACAGAGTCGGACACGACTGAAGTGACTTAGCAATACTAACAATGAAGACATTTAATGATACAAGAGTAAAGACAGCTCAGAACTTGAGATAAAACTTTTACTAATTACCAAAAAAATGATCTGATAACATTTTTCGTAGTTTAAGATGATTAAGTAGTTAGGCAGTAAATGATTAATGGGGGCTGTGAGTAAGTCTTCCCAAACTAGAATTATTTTTGGCTATTCATAAGCTGTAAGATAATGGACACATTACTTACTCTCTTTAAGCATATTTCTATGGCTGTGAATTCAAAGTGATTATGGAACCAAATTTTTTGTACTTTTATAAGTATCAACTTCTTTTTGCCACAATTTGAAACTGAAAACCGATTGTACATCTTTATCTTTCCAAGTAAATGATGGACAAACGCCACTCTTAATTATTGCTATGGTATTTCTTGACATTTTTTTTTCTAAGTTGCAGTTCTGCAACTTGTTTTCCAACTAAATGCTTCCTCTGTACTAGAAATACCATATGACAAACAGTCTCTTTATTTTGGCAACACAACGATACAGCACTGTACTTGACATTTTGTATTATCAAAGAAATAAACTTGCATATTATTAAATTATCATATTTGTCATATTCTGGGCTTTCCTTGGTTAAAACTGTCAGGGCGAGATAGTGTGATTCTTGTGTGAGGGAAAAAAAAGCTCTCCAACTTCAATCTTTAAAAAAAAAAAAAAACTGAAAAATTATCAGAGTATAAAAATGATGCATCTCAAAGACCTTCTGTTCAAAGAGAAGATCCATATTATCACTTCGGTCTATGATGAAATTGGGTCTCTTTTTCCTTTATGGGTCAAAATAAATTTTGATTTTTAAAAATATTTTACTGAATGAAACAAATAGACAGCAAGGGAATAATATTAGTCAAGTTTTCACTCTTTCATATTCCGTCTGGTCTCTAATCTTTTGTTTGAGGTGGGAATCCTTCATCTCTAAGCAGTCCAGAATTTTGTGTTTGGCCAGTTACTCAGAGATGAGGACAAAGACTATGTCTTGTCTTTTTGTCTTTGTCTTGTCTTTGTCAATTTGCTACAGAGTGACTTTAGATTTGTTATTTGCTACAAATTGACCTCCAGTATTATACTTTAGGGGCCAGGGATTGAAGACTAGCTCAGGAGTGCTTACTGTTTATTCAGGTTGGAAATTACAGGCATATGATGACATCTAAACACACACACACACACACACACACATCTTTATTTACATTTTTCCAGATGCTTATTTGCATTTTCCTTAATCTACTAAAGAAAAGAAAGTAAAGTTTTCAATGAGAAATTTGGAAACTTTGACATATCAATATTTATATATTATATCTTAATTTCAGATATTTAGATATTGAGAATTCAAATTATCCACAGGAAAGAGGTAAATTTTCATTCCACTGGAGCTCAAAGACATTAGCACACTTTAAAAGCAAAAATCAGGTAGTCTGTTTTCTTTTCCAGGAGAGAACAAGGTGATACCCAGAGTATCCGATACAACACAGATTTATTTCTGAAAGATATTCCATAGCAACTGGACAATCTAAATTAGAAAAATCAATATAAATTTAAATTACCTGACCTCTGCTGAAAAGATTAAATATTCCTTTCATATGTATATATGTATATGTGTATATATATATGTGTATATATGTACATATATATATTAAACTGGGTAAGCAATAAACAACAAGAAAATCATCATAATGTCATGAAGCTAATAGTATATTTTAGAATTAACAGACAAGTCACTACATGTTAGGGTAGGAAGACCACAGAGTATAAAGGTAGCATATAGAAAGTACAGGCTATAAAAGTAAAGGACACTACTATTTCAGACAGTAGAAATCTATACGTAATGGGACAGACTTTAAAGAAGGTGTGATGCAGTTAGAGATGTAAAGAACATTTAGTATGATTCCATTTGTAAATGAGGTGGTATTTAGAGGTAAACAGAAAAGATAAATTGAGTAGAGAACATCTTATAGGATATCATTAGAATCTGGGCTTTTACCTTAGCACAGTAGGGAATCATTTCAAAGGTTTTATAAAAGAGAGTGACATGGTTATATTTGCATTGACAAAAATCATTCTGATCTCAGTGTGAAGTGTGTGTTAGAGGGAAGTAAGACTAGAGAGAGTGGGATTGTTTAGAAAGCTGTTGAGATAGTCCAGGGACAAAAACAGTTTTCTGTTTTCAGATACATATGTGGGCAATGAATAAATCTGCCTTTGTAAATTATTGATATGATTTGTGATTGAAAAATCTATATGAATGAAACTAACATAAAGATGGTAATGACAGAAGAACTTCTGAAAAGGGAAATTCCACTCATTTTTGTAATTGTGATTCATAAAGATTGTAAAACAAATAATTGCACCTGGCAAAAGTTGCTAGATTTGTGGGTTTGAACATCAGTAGAAATATTACAGTTGATGTTTACAGCTTGATTAGAGGTCGTCAGGGTATGGATAATTGCTGAGGCCACCATGTTACTGACTGATTGTATCCAGGAAATGTAAAATGGAAATAAAGCTTGAACAGAACTGTGAAGATCAATATTTAAAACAGGTGTTTAGGAAATGAAGCCCAGAAAAGGGAACTGGGAAAGGAAAAATAAAAAAACATGGACTGATAGCCAGAATTACATAATTAGTCATGTCAATGAAAAAGAAAGTTCTGGAGAAGTGGTAAAGAGTTACAATTGCTAGACAGATAAAGTAGGAGTAGTACAGAGAGAAGTTAATTCGATGTACGGATCAAGAGGACACTGATGTCTTACAGTTATGTGAGTTAAGTACAATAAATCAGATTCTATCAGTTTCAGTGGAGTTAAGTGAGAATAACCTCAGATATGCAAATGACAACACCCTTATGGCAGAAAGTGAAGAGGAACTAAAAAGCCTCTTTATAAAAGTGAAAGAGGAGAGTGAAAAAGGTGGCTTAAAGCTCAGCATTCAGAAATGAACATCATGGCATCTGGTCCCATCACTTCACGGCAAATAGAAGGGGAAACAGTAGAAACATGTCAGACTTTATTTGGGGGGGGGGCTCCAGAATCACTGCAGATGGTGACTGCAGCCATGAAATTAAAAGATTCTTACTCCTTGGAAGGAAAGTTATGACCAACCTAGACAGCATATTGATAACCAGAGACATTACTTTGCCAACAAAGGTCCCTCTAGTCAAGGCTATGGTTTTTCCAGTGGTCATGTATGGATGCGAGAGATGGACTGGAAGAAAACTGAGCACGGAAGAATTGATGCTTTTGAACTGTGGTATTAGAGAAGACCCTTGAGAGTCCCTTGGACTGCAAGAAGATCCAACCAGTCCATTCTGAAGAAGATCAGCCCTGGGTGTTCTTTGGAAGGAATTATGCTAAAGCTGAAACTCCAGTACTTTGGCTACCTCATGTGAAGAGTTGACTCATTGGAAAATACTTTGATGCTGGGAGGGATTGGGGGCAGAAGGAAAAGGGGATTACAGAGGATGAGATGGCTGGATGGCATCACTGACACGATGGACATGAGTTTTAGTGAGCTCCGGGAGTTGGTGATGGACAGGGAGGCCTGGCGTGCTGCAATTCATGGGGTCGCAAAGAGTCGGACACAACTGAGTGAAAGATCTGAAGTGAGTATTTAGATCAAATATAAACAGTTTTTTCATGGTGGTTGTGAAGAAAAGGAGTTGGTACATAGTTGTCAACTACAAATTGGCACTTACCAAGAGCACTGCCAATCACTGAACAAAGGCATTTGCCATCTGCCTCTATGGAGACTGAACCCCATGCTGCCATGGCTGTTGACCTTCAACAACTCCTGAGGGAATTCAAGGTGGAGTGAGGCACTCTGTGCTCCAGGGAATCTGGTGGGACAGGTCTTTCAATTCAGTTCAGTCGCTCAGACGTGTCCGACTCTGTGACCCCATGAATTGCAGCATGCCATGCCTCCCTGTCCATCACCAACTCCTGGAGTTCACCCAGACCCATGCTCATGGAGTCAGTGATGCCATCCAGCCATCTCATCCTCGGTCATCCCCTTCTCCTCCTGCCCCCAAATCCCTCCCAGCATCAGAGTCTTTTCCAATGAGTCAACTCTTCGCATGAGGTGGCCAAAATACTGGAGCTTCATCTTCAGCATCACTCCTTCCAAAGAAATCCCAGGGCCAATCTCCTTCAGAATGGACTGGTTGGATCTCCTTGCAGTCCAAGGGACTCTCAAGAGTTTTCTCCAACATCACAGTTCAAAAGCATCAATTTTTCGGTGCTCAGCCTTCTTTACAGTCCAACTCTCACATCCATACATGATCACAGGAAAAACCATGGCCTTAACTAGACAGACCTTAGTCGGCAAAGTAATGTCTCTGATTTTGAATATGCTATCTAGGTTGGTCATAACTTTTCTTCCAAGGAGTAAGTGTCGTTTAATTTCATGGCTGCAGTCACCATCTGCAGTGAATTTGGAGCCCAAAAAAATAAAGTCTGACACTGTTTCTACTGTTTCCCCATCTATTTCCCATGAAGTGATGGGGCCAGATGCCATGATCTTCGTTTTCTGAATGCTGAGCTTTAAGCCAACTTTTTCACTCTCCCCTTTCACTTTCATCAAGAGGCTCTTTAGTTCTTCCTCACTTTCTGCCATAAGGGTGGTGTCATCTGCATATCTGAGGTTATTGATATTTCTTCTGGCAATCTTGATTCCAGCTTGTGTTTCTTCCAGTCCAGCATTTCTCATGATGTACTCTGCATAGAAGTTAAATAAGCAGGGTGACAATATACAGCCTTGTCGTACTCCTTTTCTTATTTGGAACCAGTCTGTTGTTCCATGTCCAGTTCTAACTGTTGCTTCCTGACCTGCATACAGATTTCTCAAGAGGCAGGTTAGGTGGTCTGGTATTCCCATCTCTCTCAGAATTTTCCACAGTTTATTGTGATCCACACAGTCAAAGGCTTTGGCATAGTCAATAAAGCAGAAATAGATGTTTTTTTGGAACTCTCTTGCTTTTTAGGAACAGATTTTATGATCTCAATCCTTGCATCTCCTCATATCTAGAGAAGCACTAAATCTCTTCATGGTGACATCAGGGACTAACAAAAAACCTTTTGTAAATCAAGTGCTTCATGGTATTGAACTCCTCCTTCACCAAAATGTTATATATTGACCTTCCCCCACTGCAGCTTTGGAGCCGTCTCTCACAGATGAGATGCTGCCTCCCAGTCTGCAGTCCTCATTTTGCCCCAAATAAAATTTAACTCACACTCTCAAGTTGTACATCTTTTTAAATTGACATTGTGAACAGCAATGTGTTTAAAGAAATTCGCTTAAGGTAGAGAGAGTTAGTTCAGTTCAATTCAGTCACTCAGTTGTGTCAGACTTTTTGCGATCATCCACCAGGCTCCCGTATCCAGCACCAACTCCCAGAGTTTACTCAAACTCATGTCCATCGAGTTGGTGATGCCATCCAGCCATCCCATCCTCTATCATCCCTTCTCCTCCTGCCTTCAATCTTTCCCAGCATCACGGTCGTTTCAAATGAGTCAGCTCTTTGCATCAGGTGGCCAAACAACTGGAGTTTCAGTTTCAGCATCAGTTCTTCCAATGAATATTCAGGACTGATTTCCTTGAGGATTGATTGGTTCGATCTCCTTGAAGTTCAAAGGGCTCTTAAGAGTCTTCTCCAACACCACAGTTCAAAAGCATCAATGATTTAGTACTCAGCTATCTTTATAGTCCAACTCTCACATCCATACATGACTATTGGAAAAAACATAGCTTTGACTAGATGGACCTTTGTTGGCAAAGTAATGTCTCTGCTTTTGAATATGCTGTCTCGGTGGTCATAACTTTTCTTCCAAGGAGTAAGCATCTTTTAATTTCATGGCTACAGTCACCATCTGCAGTGATTTTGGAACCCCAAAAATAAAGTCTGTCACTGTAGAGAGAGCTGAGTATGTTTATATAATCACAGGAGACATCTCCCAGAAAAGGCATACTATACAGGAGGAAGAGTGAGGTCCAGAGGGTGGTCTTGTCTAGTGGTTTAGATACAGAACACAAGTCAAGGAAGCTGCTTTGAACAAATAGGTTCAAGGACATATACCATAAACAAAAGGAAATATAAAATAATGAATAGAAGTGCAGATACTTTTGCAAATTGAAGAAAAAGTTGAGGAAGTTTCCATGCACTGTTTTTGTTATTCTGTAAAACTAGAGGAAAGAAGATTTTGTATCTAGATGATAACCTAAATGTTCTTATTGAAAATAAAGTCTGTCACTGTAGAGAGAGCTGAGTATGTTTATATAATCACAGGAGACATCTCCCAGAAAAGGCATACTATACAGGAGGAAGAGTGAGGTCCAGAGGGTGGTCTTGTCTAGTGGTTTAGATACAGAACACAAGTCAAGGAAGCTGCTTTGAACAAATAGGTTCAAGGACATATACCATAAACAAAAGGAAATATAAAATAATGAATAGAAGTGCAGATACTTTTGCAAATTGAAGAAAAAGTTGAGGAAGTTTCCATGCACTGTTTTTGTTATTCTGTAAAACTAGAGGAAAGAAGATTTTGTATCTAGATGATAACCTAAATGTTCTTATTGAAATACAAACACAACTTATCAGACATTCTAGGTTACAGTTATTTTTGTTTCTTCTTTTAGCTTATATCACTAAATACTAGGGACAGCAAAAAAATTTGAAAAATCCAATAGGCCAACATGTAGGTGAGTGAAGTCTAGCCCAAGGCTTTCTAACATGCTGACTACAACATTATAAGCAAAAGCTTCAAACTTTTGGGCTTTCTTTTACTCATTTGTAAAATGAGTGGCTGGAGGAAATATTATATATATGATCTTTTACAGCACAAAATTTTTTAGCTCTAGTTCATTTTTAAATTTAGAAGTCTGATCGATCATATCTATTAACTAAACCACACAAAACTTCACCAACTTTGGCAGTAATACACAACATACAGTCCTGATACCCACTTATTCCATGTAGGGGATTCCAGCTTACAGAAGCTAATACTTATTATCTGTTAGGTTTTAAAAGCATATTCAATATTAAATAAAATTTAGAAAGGTTTAATGATTCAAGATGTCCCTGAAAAACACCACAAAAATAAAAATAAACACTGCAAGAATCATGCCATTTCTTTTATATTAATCGTGAGATGACCAAATAGTCATGAGCTAAGCACACTCACGCAGCCAAAGCATATGAGACAAAATTCCTAGAAAACTACTCCTGTTGTTGCATATTAAATAATGAATGCAGATATCAAAATACAGGTTCTTGCAACTGAGAGGAAGAAGAAAGGACTCTCAAAAGGAAAAGATCAAGACTCACATATTACAGTGCAAAATTAATTTATTTCATCTCATCACTAGAGGAAAAATATTTTCATTCATTTAATATCTTAAAAGATGAGGAAAAACTGCAGAGTGCATACAGGAAAAAAAATCATGAATTAAAAATAGGATATAAGAAGATACCATTTTGTCCTTTCATGTCAAAAGGGTCAGAAAGCTGAGAAGCTATTATTTCACAAATATGCACTTTAGGAAATAATGTACCCTGTCATACAGTTACAGTCCTATAATAGTAAGCATTCCAAAACAATTGGATGACAAATCCACTTAATAGTGAAATTCTAACATGATATTACTATTCAAATAATACTGAGGATTGACTTCAGTATATTTGTTCCAGAGAATACATTTTTAAAGACTATATATATATATATATATATATATATATATATATACACACACACCAATTAAATGAGCAGAGAAAAGAAAGTCTAGTAGCTTTACTAATTTGTATCTGTTCTACATAATTTGAGATGGTCTAGTCCACTTCAGTATTACTAAGTAAGTGAATTTACTCCAGGGCTTTAATGAGAGTCATACATATGTAGTTTTAGAAAATTTGGAAGTGACTCTCACAGTGTAAATGCCCATTGAAATGGAGTTAGGAAGAAAGAACAAGTTAATTGGGAATTAGTCAGATTATAAACAACCCAATCAAAAAATAGGCTGAAGACCTAAATAAACTTTTCTCCAAAAAATACACATAGATGGCCAACAGGCACATGAAAAGATGCTCAATATCACTAATTATTAGAGAATAAAAGAAAACTATATTGAGATTTCATCTTATACCAGTTAGAATGGCCATCATCAAAAATTCTACAAAGAATAAATGCTAGAGAAGCTGTGGAAAAAAGGAACCCTCCTACACTGCTGGTGGGAGTATAAATTGGTACAATCACTATGGAGAATAGTAGGAGGTTTCTTCTAAAACTAAAAATAGAACTACCATATGATTCAGCAATCACACTTCTGAGCATATACCAAGAGAAAAACTTAATTCAAAAAGACATGTGTTGTAATGTTCATTGTAGCACAATTTATGATAGCCAGGGCATGGAAGCAAGGTAAATGTCCATCAGAGGATTGGATAAAGAACATAAGGTCCATATACACAATGGAATATTAGTCATAAAAAGAACAAAACAATATAATTTGTAGCAACATGAATGTACCTGGAGATAATCATACTCAGTGAAGTAAGTCAGAGAAAGACAAACACCATATGATGTTACTTATGTACAGAATCTTTTAAAAAAATGATGCAAATGAGCTTATTTACAAAACAGAAACAGATTCACAGAGGTAGAAAATAAATTTATGGTTACCAAAGGGTAAAAGTGAGTGGGAGGTATAAATTGGAAGTTTGGGACTGACAAATACATTCTGCTATATATAAAGTAGATAACCAACAAGGACCTAATGTACAGCACAGTGAACTCTGCTCAATATTCTGTAATAACATGAATGGGAAAATGATTTAAAAAAATATATATATATATGTATAACTGAATCACTTTGTTCTACTCTTGAAATTAGCACAATACTATAAATCAACTATTTTTTGCTAAGTCACTTCAGTCGTGTCTGACTCTGTGCGACCCCATAGATGGCAGCCCACCAGGCTCCCCCGTCCCTGGGGTTCTCCAGGCAAGAACACTGGAGTGGGTTGCCATTTCCTTCTCCAATGCATGAAAGCAAGAGGTGAAAGTGAAGTCACTCAGTCAGGTCCGACCCAGCGACCCCATGGACTGAAGCCTACCAGGCTCCTCCATCCATGGGATTTTCCAGGCAAGAGTACTGGAGTGGGGTGCCATTGCCTTCTCCGTCCAATATAAAATAATGCCCATCCTGGGTTCTGCCTGCTCACATCTGCATGCAGTTAGCAGCATATTCACTGGCTCAGCAGGTCAGTCTTGTCCCTCCTGAAGCAACCCTTCCCACAGTTACTCCACAAAATTTCCTTGGAATAGCTCCAATTCAGTTGGTTTGGGGAAATGTAAGCCACTCCCCTAATCTAACTTATGAAAAATGGAGAGACTAGGGAAATTCAGTCCCTTTTCTCCCTATCATACTGATTATTTGTGACCTCACTCCTCTGCTTTTATAGACAAGGTCTGTATTTGACTAGTAGAAAGGGGGCACTCTTGGCATGATAGCTTAGATTGCATAGTCACAGAAAATGCTTCCTCAATACTCCCCGAAGAAGCTGATTCTTTACAGCTTATTTTCTCAGTTGCATAATACACAAGGACATAACTGGAGAAGAGTCTTCATTATATCATTTTTATATAAAAAACAAGCATGCAAAAACAAGTAAATGCTATTAATTTCAAATTAAAGATTAGAAATAAATATTCAAATTTCTATTATATGAAATTATAGATTCTTGGGAGAACATACAGTGTTTCATAAATACTTAAAAATATTTCATCAATTAGAGTATTTAGAAGTCATTTCATAGTTTAGAACATCTATAAGGCAATTCCTAAAAACACCAGTCAGTTAACACAACCAATAATAACACAAGAGAAGACTCTACACAAGGACATCACCAGATGGTCAATACCAAAACCAGATTGATTATAGTCTTTGCAGCCAAAGATGGAGAAGCTCTATACCGTCAGCAAAAACAAGACCAGGACCTGACTGTGGCTCAGATCAAGAACTCCTTATTGCCAGATTCAGACTTAAAATGAAGAAAATAGGGAAAACCACTCAACCGTTCAGGTAGGACCTAAATCAAATCCCTTACAATTGATTATACAGTGGAAGTGAGAAATAGATTTAAGGGACTAGATCTGATAGACAGAGTGCCAGATTAACTATGGATGGAGGTTCATAACACTGTACAAGAGACAGGGATCAAGCCCATCCACAAGAAAAAGAAATGCAAAAGGCAAAATGGTTGTCTGGGGAGGACTTACACACAGCTATGAAAATAAGAGAAGAGAAAGGAAAAGAAGAAAAGGAAAGATATACTCATTTGAATATAGAGTTTCAGAGAAGAGCAAAGAGAGATAAGAATGCCTTCCTTAGTGATCAATTCAAAGAAATAGAGGAAAGCAATAGAATGGGATAGATAGAGATCTCTTCCAGAAAATCAGAAATACCAAGGGAATTTTACATGCAAACATGGGCACAATAAAGGACAGAAATGGAAGGGACCTAACAGAAGAGAAAGATATTAAGAAGAGGTGGCAAGAACACATAGGAGAACTATACAAAAAAGATCATGACGCAGATAATCACACTGGTGTGATCACTGACTTAGAGCCAGACATCCTGGAATGTGAAGTTCAGTGTGTTTTAGGAAGCATCACTATGAACAAAACCAGTGGTGGTGATAGCATTACAGTTGATCTATTTCAAATTATGAAACATGATGCTCTGAAAGTGCTAGACTCAATATGTCAGCAAATTTGGAAAACTCAGCAGTGGCCTCAGGACTGGAAAAGGTCAATTTTCATTCCAATCTCAAAGAAATGCAATGCCAAAGAATGCTCAAACTACCTCACAATTGCACTGATCTCACATGCTAGCAAAGTAATGCTCAAAATTCTCCAAGCCAGGCTTCAACAGTACATTAATCGTGAACTCCCATATGTTCAAGCTGGATTTAGAAAAGGTAGAGGAACCAAAGATCAACTTGCCAACATCCATTGGATCACTGAATATTTTGTATATATATTTTTTGCTTTATTGACTATGCCAAAGCATTTGATTATGTAGATCACATTCAAAAAAAAAAAAAAAAAAACAATTCTGTGGAGAATTCTTCAAGACATGGGAATACCAGACAACCTGATCTGTCTCCTGAGAAATCTGTATGCAGGTCAAGAAGCAATGGTTAGAACTGAAGGTGGAACAACTGACTGGTTCCAAATTGGGAAAAGAGTACATCAAGGCTGTATTTTGTCACTTGCTTATTTAACTTATATGCAGAGTACATCATGCAAAATGCCAGGCTGGATGAACCACAAGCTAGAATCAAGATTGCAAGGGAAAAATCAATAACCTCAGATATGCACATGACACCACCCTTATGGCAGAAAGCAAAAAAGAACTAAAGAGCCTCTTGATGAAAGTGAAAAAGGAGAGTGAAAAGGCTGACTTGAAACTCAACATTCAGAAAACTAAGATCATGGCATCTGGGCCCATCACTTCAAGACAAACAGATGAGGAAACAGTGGAAAAAGTGACAGACCTTATTTTGTGGGTCTCTTGTTGAAAGTGAGAGAGGAGAGTAAAAAAGTTGGCTTAAAGCTCAATATTCAGAAAATGAAGATCATGGCATCTGGCCCCATCACTTCATGGGAAATAGATGGGGAAACAGTAAAAACAGTGTCAGACTTTGTTTTTGGGGGGCTCCAAAATCACTGCAGATGGTGACTGCAGCCATGAAATTAAAAGGCGCTTACTCCTTGGAAGAAAAGTTATGACCAACCTAGATAGTATATTCAAAAGCAGAGACATTACTTTGCCAACTAAGGTCTGTCTAGTCAAGGCTATGGTTTTTCCTGTGGTCATGTATGGATGTGAGAGTTGGACTGTGAAGAAGGCTGAGTGCAGAAGAATTGATGCTTTTGAATTGTGGTGTTGGAGAAGACTCTTAAGAGTCCCTTGGACTGCAAGAAGATCCAACCAGTCCATTCTGAGGGAGATCAACCCTGGGATTTCTTTGGAAGGAATGATGCTAAAACTGAAGCTCCAGTACTTTGGCTACCTTATGCGAAGAGTTGGCTCATTGGAAGAGACCCTGATGCTGGGAGGGATTGGGGGCAGAAGGAGAAAGGGACGACGGAGGGTGAGATGGCTGGATGGCATCATGGACTCAATGGACGTGAGTCTGGGTGAACTCCGGGAGTTGGTGATGGACAGGGAGGCCTGGTGTACTACGATTCATGGGGTTGCAAAGAGTCGGACACGACTGCGCGACTGAGCGAACTGAACTGAAATCAGTGCAGATGGTGACTGCTGCAATGAAATTAAAAGACGCTTACTCCTTGGAAGAAAAGTTATGACCAATCTAGTTAAGTTCTGTTTAGTTGCTCAGTCATGTCCGACTCTTTGTGACCCTATGGACTGCAGCACAGCAGGCCTCCCTGTCCATCACCAACTCCTGGAGTTTACTCAAACTCATGTCCATTGAGTCAGTGATGCCATCCAACCATCTCATCCTTTGTCATCCCCTTCTCCTCCTGCCTTCAAACTTCCCTAGCATCAGGATCTTTTCAAGTGAGTCAGTTCTTTGCAGCAGGTGGCCAAAGTATTAGAATTTCAGCTTCAGCATCCATTCTTCCAAAGAATATTCAGGACTGATTTTTAGGATGTGCTCGTTGGATCTCCTTGCTGTCCAAGGGACTCACAAGTGTCTTCTCCAACAGTTCAAGAGCATAAAGTCTTTGGCAGTCACCTTGCTTTACAGTCCAACTCTCACATCCATACATGACTACTGGAAAAACCATAGCCTTGACTATACGGACCTTTGTTGGCAAAGTAATGTCTTTGCTTTTTATTAACCTGTCTAGGTTGGTCATAACTTTTCTTCCAAGGAGCAGCAAGCACCTTTCAATTTCATGGCTGCAGTCACCATCTGCAGTGGGATTTGAATAAAATAAAGTCTGCCACTGTTTCCACTTTTTCATAATCTATTTGCCATGAAAAGATGGGACCAGATTGATGATCTTAGCTTTCTGAATATTGAGTTTTAAGCCAACTTTTTCTCTCTCCTCTTTCATTTTCATCAAGAGGCTCTTTAGTTCTTCTTGGCTTTCTCCCATAGGGTGGTGTCATCTGCATATCTGAGGTTATTGATATTTCTCCCAACAATCTTGATTTCAGTTTGTGCTTCATCCTGTCTAGAATTTCTCATGATGTACTCTGGATACAATTGAAATAAGTGACCTAGAAAGTTTATTAAAAAGCAGAGACATTAGTTTCCTAACAATGGTCCATCTAGCCAAGGTATCAAAGCTATGGTTTTTCCAGTAGTCACATATAGATGTGAGAGTTGGACTGTGAAGAAGGCTGAGCACCGAAGAATTGATGCTTTTGAACTGTGGTGTTAAAGAAGACTCTTGAGAGTCCCTTGGACTGCAAGGAGATCCAACCAGTCCATTCTGAAGGAGATCAACCCTGGTATTTCTTTGGAAGGAATGATGCTGAAGCTGAAGCTCCAGTACTTTGGCCACCTCATGTGAAGAGTTGACTCAACAGACATGAGTTTGAGTAAACTCCAGGAGTTGGTGATGGACAAGAAGGCCTGGTGTGCTGCAGTCCATGGTATCGCAAAAAGTCGGACATGACTGAACAACTGAACTGAACTGTACACAACCAGATTTTTGTTAATTTCTGCAAGCAATTTTTTTTCCTTCCTTTCTGTCTCCATTCTTTGCTATATTACCTTTGTGCACACTCATGTTCTCGATTAAACTTGGAACATTTTCTTGACTGCAAATACAACTTGACTATTGTTGCATTTTCAGTACTTCCATACTCAAGTACTGCACACTATGTTTTCTAAAAAAGGTAAAATAAAAACCAATTTTTAATCATTTATTAGGTGCTCTCTGTATGTGCGTTTTGTTAGTAGTTTAGTCATGTCCCTCTGTCTGCAACCCCATGGACTGTAACCCAGCAGGCTCCTCTATCCATGATTTTCTCTACCTATCATTAATTATATCTTTGTTATTTGACACTAAAATGGATGATCATGCTAAACAAATACATTTCAGATGGGCACAAGTGTTAAAAAATAAATACAATGACTACTTTTACAGTCCTAAATTAGTTACCAGAACTGGAACTAATGTGTAATATAATATGTGGTAAATGCATAGTTATATATGTGTAATTTTTTTAAATAAGGTTTAAAATTTAATCCTAACATTAAAACAAAGTGTCAGTAGATATGGTCCCACTGCTATTCTTGAATTTATTGAATTTCTTTACTTTGAGAAAGGATCTCTCAACAGTTGGTAATGTATCCTTTTGAGGAATTGCTCCTGTTAGGTTGCCTTGGGAGGTGTTTAGTGTTATTGAATAATATATCATTGCCAGGTATCTCTTATAAGAAACTTGATTTCCCCAGGAAATGTGTTCATTTGTGTGGCTATTAGATAAATCAGTTTGGTGAATCGTCAAGAGACTTTCAGCTCTTTTTCACTGCTTTTGTTAAAAGTTAAATGGCACTCCCACAATTTCACTGAGATGAGTAAGACCGCTGCAAAGATTTTTGAAAATATATGTAAGCCTCTTATGTAAAACACTGAAAACCTATATGATATTCAGATAAATATAAAATAATAAGCTTAAGTTCTAAAATGAATTAATGCTGTAAGGAGAGGAATTAGAACTAATATGTAGGCTTGGGATACAAATAAAGTGCTTAAAGAATTCAGAAAACATACCTGCAAAATATTTACTCTCAACTAGCTCCTCTCCTTGCAGAAGGCAATGGCACCCCACTCCAGTACTCTTGCCTGGAAAATCCCATGGACGGAGGAGCCTAGTAGGCTGCAGTCCATGGGGTCACTAAGCATCAAACTCAACTGAGCGACTTCACTTTCCCTTTTCACCTTCATGCATTGGAGAAGGAAATGGCAACCCACTCCAGCATTCTTGCCTAGAGAATCCCAGAGACAGAGGAGCCTAGTGGACTGCCGTCTATGGGGTTGCACAGAGTTGGACATGACTGAAGTGAGTTAGCAGCAGCAGTTCCTCTCCAACAGATGGAGAAACAACCATCACAACACATGTTTTGGGGAGCAGAGAGAGAGAACAGATTTTATTCATAATTAATAGAACATCAGAAATCCATCTTAAATGAAACTATAGAAATAAATACATTCAATGAAATAAGTTCAGTATCAGAATAAAAGGATTAATACAACTAAGCATAAAAATAGTAATAAATAATTTATACTAAAAATGTTGATAATATCATCAAAATAAATATTAGACTTACAGTTTTACCAAAGATAACTGAAAGAGAAAATAAAAAAATATTAATATAGAATGATTTATAAAAAAAAACTATAAATAATAGAAATTTAATGAATAGAACATGAATCAAGAAATTGAGAAAAATAGATAATAAACAGAGAATTTACTTTTTAACACAAGAATAAAATGCAGATTTCAAAATAATAAATCTAAGCATGCTCAAGATTTAAATATGCTACAAATAATACATAATTTATCATGCTACAAGACTAGAATGTGTTTTCTTTGTTTTAATTTTTTGAAAAATTTAAGGGAGATTATAATTAAAAGGACATTTCTCAGGTAGTTAAAGAAGCCATTTCCCTTTGTTTCTTTTCCAAAAATTCAATTCATAAAAATGCTAATTCAAAAACATATAATAAGGTTTAAAAGATAAAATTCACTGGCAAATTAAGGAGATGATTTTATTCTGGCTATTGCAAAAAGAAGATGCTCATCAACTTAAAAATCTCAAAGAATGGAAGGAAACCTGGGGTTTCATAAGACAGGTAAACAAAGGAGTAATATGTAATGGTTACATATTACATATGTAATATGTAACGTCAACTTGTCTAGGCTACAGTACTCAACCATTTGGTCTAATGCCAGCCTAGGTGTTGTTAAGGTATTTTTTAGATAAAATTCACATGTAAATTAGTAGAATCTGAATAAAGCATATACCCTACACACTGTTGGTGGGCCTCACAAAACCTATACATGGGTGTTAATAGTAGCTTCACTTGTTAACTGTCCAAACCTGGAAGCAACAAAGATGTCCTTCAGTAGGTTAATGGATATGTAAACTGTGATATCTCCAGAAAAATAAATTTTATTCATCTACGAAAATGTAAAACTCTCAACTCATGAAAAGATATTTGGAGATCTTTTTAAAAAGTGCTTCTTCATTGGCTGCCTTGGGCCCAGCTGCGGCAGGTGGGATATTCACTACACCATACAGGGTCATGCGGCACAGGGACTCTAGCTGCGGCTCACAGCCTCAGTATTTGTGGTGTGTGGGCTTAGCTGCCCCAGGGTAGGTCCCCAACAGGGACCAAACTCACGCCCCTCTGCAAGGCAAGGTGGACTCCCTACCACTGAACCACCAGTGAAGTCCCTAGGGAGATCTCAAATGCATATTACTAAGTGAAAGAAGTCAACCTGAAAAGGTCACCTACTGTATGAAAGATATGCATCCTGCAAAACTATGGAGACAGTGAAAGGATCAGTGGTTGCCTGTGGCTAGAGGGAAAAGAGCAGGATGAACAGGCAGAGTGCACAGGATTGGCGGGGGTGCGGGGGGGGGGAGTGAAAATAATCCTATGAAAAGAACTCCTGTATAATAACATAATGATGGACACATGTTGTTATACATTTTACCAAATTTATACAATGTAAACAAAGAGTGGGTGATTACGCTCTGACAAAGTTCATCAGCTGTTAAAAAAAAAAAAAAAGTACCACTCTGTTGGAAGACATTAATAATGGGGAAGCAAGTGGATGCAGGGGTATACAGGACATTTATGTACCTTCAGCCCTATTTTCCTGTAAAGCTAAAACTGCTTCATAAAAATCAGGTCAATTAAGGACTTCTCAGTGGTTAAGAAACTGTCTTCTGACGCAGGGGACACAGGTTCGATCCCTGATTGGGGAGCTAACATTCTACATGCCACAGGGCAACTTAACCTGTGCACCTCAACTATAAAGCCTGAAATCTAGAGCCTACTGGCCACAACTGCTGAAGCCCACACGCTCCAGAGACTGTGCTCTGCAACAAGAGACCTGTGCATTGCAAGGAAAAACCAGCACACCAAGTGAAGACCAACACAGCTAAAATGAATAAATAAAATAAAAATATTAATAACTTTTAAAAAGTCAATTAAAAAACCCACATAAACACACTACTATATATAAAATAGGTGAACAAGGCTCTACTGTATAGCACTGAGACTATACTCAATATTTTATAATAACCTATAAGTGAAAATAATCTGAAAAAATATATATATGCATAACTGAATCACTTTTCTGTACACCTGAACTAACACAACATTGTAAATCAACTATACTTAATGAAAGTTTAAAGAAAGCACCATAAAACCCAAAAGAGATATACATTATTTGATATAAACACAATTAAAGTCTCATTTCTATCAATCAATGAAAAAATATAATGTATAAATTATGCTATTCATGAGATAATATTAACCGTTTTGAAGTAGGATAAATTAAGACAACTAAGAATGTTCTTAAAACACTGCTTTCAATGTACTTCATCTTTGTAACCTTTATAGTAACTTCAAAATAATAACAAAAACTCCCATTATTGAATACTGAGTCTTTGCCAGGCACAGAGGTGTATTTTATACATGTCTTTTAATCATTACAGCAAATGAGAGAATACCATTTTCCATATTTTATAGTAATATGAGCAAGCCTTGGAGCTAGCCAGAGGCAGCAACAGAGGAGCACCTAGCTATATTCATTGTCACTGCCTTAGTCTGTAGAGACAAAAGCAGCTCCAAGCTATATTCATTGTCACTGTCTTAGTCTATAGAGACAAAACATTTTATTTCTGATTTCAGTGCAACAACGGTTAAATGTGGTCTTATATATAAGCACTAGCCCATCAGTAAGTAGGGAATACAATACAAAACCTTACATCCTAATGACTAAAGCATTACTGAAAAGAAAATATGTTTACATTTATGCTCTTTCATAAAGAAAGGACAAGAAACATTGTTGTACGAATATATATATATTTAAAAGAAAGATATAAAAAATGGAAGATAAATGTCTTTAAAAGTGGAAATTATTTTTTAAAAATGCACTGGAAAATTAAAAAGAAAAGTCATTGCAAATGCCTAAATTATTTGGTTAATTCCACCACATTTCATAAAGAAACACAAAATACTAATTTAAAAAGAGAACTGTATGTATGCCAGTACAAACAATACTGGCAACACATGAAAGAATATTATATGCCATTATCTGGAAATATATCTACTCTTCGTGAAGAAATAACAGTGATTGAATAGATAATCTATAGAGTTTTTAAATAGGGGATGGGTCCATTTTAACATACAAGAACATAAATAAAAATTTTAAAACCACTAAAGACTGCTTTGTCATTTCACAAAATTTCTAATATATAGTATTAGTATTTAAATAATCTGCACAGGTTTATAGTCTCAGACAATTTTCACATATTTACCCTGAAAAATTTGATCAGAAAAGATAAATAGTAATTTAAATCCAGCTATTAAATAGTTCTCAAATAGATGGTATACATAACATAGAAGACACATGTTTCAAATTGATTAATTCTATTTTCCATCACAACTTTTCAGAATGGAAATCATAAAGTTTCAAAATTCAGATCTACATTTTTGCTGTGAAGATTTCTTAGATATGTGCACAAAAGGTAAAGTCTCTTTTTCTAATCTCCACCCATCAATATAACTGTCATGGGAATGATTAAGTGACAGCAGTATAGGAATTGCTATGGCATAAATGGATAAAATTCTGTACAGGTGTTGATGTCTAGGTGAAGCATCAATTCTGTGTTAGTTCTCAGGTTTAATGACAAAAGAATTCTTAATGACACAGTTTGTAAGAAAAGAAAATAAGAAATCAAGTAAGGTTAATTTAATCTAAACTTTAAACAAAATGGAAGATCTTCAGAGATTAGTAATATAAAACTGATTATATCAAGTAATAAAGCATGAAGTTGAAGAGATGGATGCTTTGTCCTTATGCTTTGATGTTTGTCTCAGAACAGCAAGTTGTTATGCTGGGAAGGTGATAATTGCACCTAATAATTATTAGAGACTAGCTTCTGCTCTGATATTTACAAAAGAAAAGATTAGGATCTGAAGAATCAAGGTTTCTTCAGTTCAAAACAAATGTCACATACTTAGCTGGATGAACACCAAAGATCTAGCAAATATTTTATAAATCATAGGATCAAAGAATTCTAGAATAAGACGAGAGCATGCAGTGATCAAGCCTAAGCTGGCTGTTTCTTATGTAATGATAACAAGGACATAAGATGAGGATGAAGTTTGGTTTTGTCACAGATCTATCAATCATTAGTGATTTAAATAAACATGTGTTGACAATGTTGATGAGAGATGACAGTGAGAATGATGGGCTCTTGCTGTATTCATATGAACTACAAAACTAAACCCCTATACAATCCTCATTCCCAAATCTTATTCCCTTGAAAATATTCAACAACTTCAAACATTGTGGGTGATTTTAATTAAATCATTACTCATTAAGGATCAAAGTGTATAATTCTTCTTTTCAAGTAAATAAAGCAATGTGCTATGAGATGTTGGGAGTTTAAACATTGGTAAGACATAATGGAGAAGCAGTGGACCCTGAGTTGGAAGATACTGAATTAGAAGTTACTGTTCTAGGCTCAAGATACATAACTATAGCAAAATAGCTTCTATGCTACTCTGAGAGACTGAACAACTCCTATTTCAATATTCCCTAGTACTTTAATTTGTTTCAATATTCAGTTCAGTTCAGTTGCTCAGTAGAGTAAAATTTTATAACATTTAATATTCATATATATGATTAATTAGCATCCAGATCTCAGAATTTCTGGCCAGCTAGCTTTGCAGCTAGAATATCATTGGCTATTTCTTTAGCTCAGAATAGCATGTCTTCTCATTTCACATAGTAATATTTTATTTTTAAATCTTGTTGCTTTGGTTATCTACTGGTGCATAACAAACCACCACCAAAGCTGTAGATTACAACAGTAAATCTTTTTCTCTCTTATTAGTGACTGTAGCCACAAAATTAAAAGACTCTTGCCTCTTGGAAGAAAAGTTATGACAAACCTAGACAGAGTATTAAAAAGCAGAGACACTACTTTGCCAACAAAGTTCTGTCTAGTCAAAGCTATGGTTTTTCCAGTAGTCATGTATGGATGTGAAAGTTGGACTATAAAGAAAGCTGAGTGCCAAATAATTGATGCTTTTGAACTGTGGTGTTGGAGAAGGCTCTTGAGAGTCCCTTGGACTGAAAGAGATCAAACCAGTTCATCCTAAAATCAATCAGTCCTGAATATTCACTGGAAGGACTAATGCTGAAGCTGAAACGTCAATATTTTGACCATCGGTGCAAAAAGCCGACTCATTAGAAAAGATCCTGATGCTAGGAAAGATTGAAGGCAGGAGGAGAAGGGGGCGACAGAGGATGAGATGGTTGGATGGCATCACTGACTCAGTGCATATGAGTTTGAACATGCTCCAGGAGATAGTGAAGGACAGGGAAGCCTGGTGTGCTGCAGTCCATGGGGTTGCAAAGAATCAGACATGACTGAGTGACTCAACAACAACAAGGTTCTGCGTACTGGCAGGGCTAGGCTAAGCCTTCTATTTTGCTGGGGGTCTCTTGACTCGCAATCAGATGGCTTCTGGGGCATGACTCGCCTGGAAGCTAGTACAGAAGGTCCAGTGTTTGTGCCTCAATCTCTCTTGTTCTCTCCTCATGCAAATAAAAGACCTCTCTCCCTCTCTGAAGGACCTTATGTGCAGTGTCGGCCTATGACCATCTCAGTAATATATGAGATAAATTTCTCATATGAGCAAACAGGTACCTCCAGTGTGAGAATCTCAGTGGGCAGAAGCTGACAACTTCTAGTTTGGAATGGATTCAACATCCCTTTGGATACATTCTACAATCACAATGAATCAGGAAAGACAGAGCCAGACCCAAGAACTGGGCATTTGGTAGAAGCAAAGCCACCTCCTTTTTTTGCACTTAATGAGACCATGATGTATGGAAGAACGGTATCTAAAATAGGAACTCTGTAGCATCTGAGCAAGAAACTCTGAACATGAAAACCATGGAGCACGTGATAGAAATGCACAGATTGCTGATGACCTTCCATGTATGGGGCTCAACTAGTAAGGGAAATTTTAAGAGAAAACAGCTCTTAGAGTGCATGTTTAGTGTCATCAGGAGACAGATACATAGGACTGGGAGCTGATGCAACACGGTGCAATCCAGACCCACATCAAGCCTCCCGTTAAGGAATATTCCACATCTAATCAAAAAGACACCACTCATTCAAAAGGCTAAAAATAAGATAGAAAGTGGGATCAACCATCCTGAATGGAGCCCCTCATTCATAAGGAGCTGGTACTCTTCTCTGAGTAAGTAAATTTCACCTCTACTCTAAAATAAACTGCTTCTTTATTCTCTTTGCTCCTCAGCCTCAGTATGTGTGTGTCTCTGTGTGTTTATTTTTCCCTTATGCTCTGTGTTCCTCATCCAAATTCTTTTGGATGAATCAAACAAGAGCTTGGACATTTGATAAAGCTTTTTGTGTTTCGACAAAGTCAGCCTGAAACCAGTAGGACCCTAGGGGGCTCCTGGGCACAGAAGTTTTTCTGTGTTCCCTGTTCCTTGTTTATAGGGGAAATACTTCCATGTCTCTATGGTCTCTTCCAGGTCTCTATGACCTTCCCTGAGTTCCAAAGGGCAGATTCTAACAGTTGCTAATCAACGATGGGAGGGGACACAGAGACAATGGAGGAGCAGTCAAGAAACAAGAGCGCAAGGTCCTGGTTCTGCTTCAAGGCATACAGATAATATTTTTGAGCTCTTTATAGAACTAAAGAGGACTTCCCTGGTGGCTCAGATGGTTAAGCCTCTGTCTACAATGAGGGAGACCCAGGTTCAATCCCTGGGTCAGGAAGATCCCCTGAAGAAGGAAATGGCAATCCACTCCAGTACTATTGCCTGGAAAATCCCATGGACAGAAGAGCCTGGTAGGCTACAGTCCATAGGGTCACAAAGAGTAGGACACGACTGAGTGATTTCACTTTATAGAACTAAAACTTCCAATAAAGGGAAGATGTTAGCATTCTTCATTCCAGAGAAATCATCTGAGGTCAGTTTAAAGGAACCAGAGAAGTTCATCAAGAGATTGTGTGTCCAACTCACACACACACATTGGGATTCCATGGACTGTAGCCCACCAGCCTCTTCTGTCCATGGGATTTTCCAGGCAAGAATACTAGAGTGGGTTGCTATGTCTTCTTCCAGGAGACTTACTCAGGAATCGAACCTGAGTCTCCTGCATTGGCAGGGGGGTTCTTTACTGCTGAGTCACCTGGGAAGCCCTATCAAAGACATTTCCTGAGACTAGATGAAAGAGTGCAGGCCCTGTATACACCTTAATCCATATCAGCAACCCTGTCCTTGAACCACTGCAATAAAACATACCATATTGGATTGTAACACACAGTTTTTGAAGGGCACAAGTTCACTGTGTCCCCATTTTTCTGGCAAAGCAATGAAGCTATTCTTTTCTACTTGACACAAAACTGTCTCTAAGATTTGATTTGACAGCAGCACACAGAGGCCAAGTTTTTAGCAACAAACCTAGATTCAGTATGTGAAAGACAATACGAGAGCATGACTAATGAAGATATGAGACATCATAAGGCCATATTGGGGGATTAGCTACTATAATCACTTTAGATTTAAAATGAGAACTTAAGGCATTCTTTACCCAAATAATAAGAATGTGGGGGGGCACTCCGGAGAAGGCAATGGCACCCTACTCCAGCACTCTTGCCTGGAAAATCCCATGGATGGAACAGCGTGGTAGGCTGCAGTCCACAGGGTCGCTAAGAGTCGGGCACGACTGAGCGACTTCACTTTCATGCATTGGAGAAGGAAATGGCAACCCACTCCAGTGTTCTTGCCTGGAGAATCCCAGGGACGGGGGAGCCTGGTGGGCTGCCGTCTATGGGGTCGCACAGAGTCGGACACGACTGAAGCGACTTAGCAGTTAACAGTGGGGGCGCTCAGGCACTTGCCTATTGCATGATAGAGATGGAAATGACTATGGAAGGAGAAGCTTAATGGATGGTTGCTGACATTTCCTCTAGTGTCTGCAACACCTGAGGAATTATTTTTTTCCTTTTTTTGGAAACAATTTTATATGCAGAATCTGCAAAAAGAAAAAGGGAAAAATACAAATGGACTTACTTACAAAACAGGATAAAGTCACAGACGTAGAAAACAAACATGGTTACCAGTGGGGGAATGAGGTGGGGTAAATTTGGAGACTGGGATTGACATATATATACTACTATATGTACGGGGCTTCCCAGGTGGTGCTAGTGATAAAGAACCCCCTGCTAATACAGGAGACATAAGAGATGCGGGTCCATCCCTGAGTCAGGAATGTACCCTGGAGGAAGGCATGGCAACCCACTGCAGTATTCTTGCTTGGAGAATCCCATGGACAGAGAAGCCTGGTGGGCTACAGTCCACGGTGTTGCAAAAGAGTCGGACATAACTGAAGCTACTCAGCAATACACTACATGTAAAATAGATAATTAATAAGGACCTACTGTATAACACAGGGAAACTTACTCAATACTGTGTAATGATTTATATGTGAAAAGTATCTGAAAAAGAGTGGCTGTATATGCATGTTTGTAAATGATTCATTTTGCTGTACACCTGAAGCTAACACAGCATTGCCAATCAACTGTACTCCAATAAAACTTTAAGAAAGAAAACAAAATAATTCTTGAAACATTAACTCATGATATTTATAGGACCATAGCAGATCCAGGATTCATGGGAATTTAGTATAGAGAACTACATATGGAAACAAGCATCTATACGTCAATGTCAAATTTATTTATTTAGTAACAACTAACCTGAATTAACAAGATTCCATTCTATTCAGGAATAGAAGCTGGCCATGTAGTATGGAGGGGACTTCATAGATAAAACGTTATAAGAGCTGACACTACTCTGGAGTTGATGACTTCCCTGAACTGATTAGTCTTTGCTCATCCAGTTTCATTTCTTGTTACCATATAAGTCCCAAGTAAAGAGGAACTGCATATTGGGATACTGCCTACAAGTTATGAGATTTTAACTATCCTATTACTTTCTTGTCGTGTTGCTGTGTTCTGTATTCATTCTCACAGTAAGTAACATCAATTCTGGATGAAAGCCTGTTATATTTTGTAGCTTTATTGTCAATGTGACCAAGACACACTTGGCAGTTGGAAACAATGCATGTGTACAAAACCCAAACTATTTTTTTTAATTAATTTTTATTTTTTTAGTTTGTTTTGCTTTACAATACTGTATTTGTTTTGCTACACAAAACCCAAACTATTTTGAACCTTCTCCTCATTTATTCTCTTAGCCTCAAGATAAGGGACTAACCATTAGGTGGAACACTTTCCTTTGTGATGGATATAATTTATAGATTCAGGGTCATTGAAGTACCTTCAAGAAGAGCATGGCTGCATGACTCTGACAGTGTTGGAGTGTCTGTGTTGGAGGCAGAGAGAGTGACTGCCCATTATTACTCCCTGCTCCTGTCACGTAGAATCATATCTATATATCATATTAAGCAGGGAAATTAATCTGGAGCTGATATAGTTTCTATTCTGGAACTGATCAGTGCTACAAGGCATCTAATTACTAGCAACGCAACTACTTTAGTAAACTCGGAAAGGAAAGACAATGCTAGGTACTGACAAACCTGATTCCTTTCTTCTTGGTCAACAGCCAGATCATTTTCTCCAGCTTCTTTGCCTCTGTGTTTATCTACATAACAAAATGTTGCCATAGAATAAGAAGGTAAAAGATGTGTAACTTCCAGGGTAAACTGATCAAAAGTGAACATATCTTTTCCATTGTCTTATTTCTCATTCCCTGATTGCATTATTCTAGATCAATCTTGAAATTGCAGATTGAAGTTTGAGAGCTTAGGGCCCTGAATCAATGTTTGTGGAAAACTTCCTTCATACCTACAACACAGATACACCATCTTATATTGAATAATGGCAGAAAGTGAAGAGGAACAAAAGAGTCTTTTGATGAGGGTGAAAGGGGAGACCAAAAAAGCTGGCTTAAATTTCAACATTCAAAAAACTAAATGGCATCCAGTCCCATCACTTCATGGCAAATAAAAAGGTAAAAAAGTAGAAGCAGTAACAGAGATTTTTTTTTTTAATATTCCAAAATCACTGCAGACAGTGACTGCAGAAATGAAATAAAAGACACTGGCTCTTTGAAAGGAGAGTTGTGCACTGCAGATGGTTACTGCAACCATGAAATTAAAAGATGCTTAGTCTTTGAAAAGACAGCTATGATAAACCTAGACAGTGTATTAAAAAACAGAGACATCACTTTGCCAACAAAAGTCTGTATAGTTAAAGCTATGTTTTTTCCAGTAATCAGTATGGATGTGAGAGTTGGACTATAAAGAGGCTGAGCATCGAAGAATTGATGCTTTCAAATTGTGGTGCTGGAGAAGACTCTTGAAAGTCCCTTGGACTACACAGAGATCAAACAAGTCAAACCTAAAGGAAATCATTCCTGAATATTCATTAAAGAACTGATGTCAAAGTTTAAGCACCAATACTTTGGTCATCTGATGCAAAGAGCCCACTCATTGGAAAAGACACTGATGCTGGGAAAGATTGAAGGCAAAAGAGGAAGAGGGCCATAGAAGATGAGATGATTAGCGTCACTGATAGAATGATATCATCATGATGGCATCACTGACTTACTGGACACAAAATGGAACAAACTCTGGGAGACAGCGAAGGACAAGGAAGCTAGCATGCTCAGTCCACGGGGTTGCAAAGAGTTGGACATGATGCAGTGACTGAACAATAACAATGCTGGATAGTCAGTAAAAGGACATATATATATATATATATATATATATATATATATGTTTCAGTTTCACAGCTGAAATTTTAGAGTTTATCTGTTCTAGTAACTAATATTATGGACCTTAATATAGAAATTACTGCAAGTAATTGGAATTCTGGTTTGACAAAAATTAAATACTTGGCTTTACATTACTGGGCAGCAAGAAATAGAATAGAAGCTATAAAGTTGATGATACGTGTCTTTCAGACGTCTAGAAAAATATTTAGAAAAACTGTTGTCTGTGAATAACTTAGGAAACAAGCCTCAAGATGGTAGATTTGATATTGTCTTGCAAAATAGCTAGAATGAAATTTTAGAGGCTTCTCTGGTGGCTCATTGGTAATGAATTTGCTTGCTAATGCAGGAGACAAAGGTTTGATCCCTGGTGCAGGAATATTCTACTTGTAGCAGAACAACTAAGCTCATGCGCCACAACTATTGGGCCTGCCCTCCAGAGCTCACCTGCCTGTGCTCTGCAAAAAGAAAACCCACTGCAACGAGAAGCTCTGTGCACCACAACTAGAGAGTAGCCTCGGCTTGCACAACTAGAAAAAGCATACACAGCAGGGAAGACCCAACACAGACATAAATAATAAATGAAATTAATTAACATTAAAAAAGTTTTAATGTTCACAAGTTATTTTTAGCCACTTGACAGGGTGGTAAAATAAATAGAGGCACTCAGGAAAATTACTAGAATTTAAGCCAATATAAGAATACACTTGTAGAGTCTAAGAATTTTAATTCATCATGGTTAGAAAACTCTGAAAAGTAAGACATAAAAGCTTGAAAATATTGTTTATAGAGAGAAATTTTTAGAGGTGTAAACAGTAGTAGGTGAATTATCACCATTGTACTCTGCATGTGGCAGTAGCATGATATTAATAATGAGCAGAACTAAATGTCAGATTCTGTGAGATGAACCCTTAACTCTGGACTGTGGGGTTAACAAGATAAGTGATATCAGAAACATCAGTCCCTTTCCTAATGTGATCACAAGTTGGGTTACTATTTTTCAGTTTCTGCTGAAAATGGTACCAGCCTTATCCTCTACCCTTGTTCCTCCTCTTTAGCATTAATATTCAGAGTTGCTTTTTCTTTAAATCTGAGACATTAGACGCAATTACCTATTAAGGCACAGAAACAAACAAATAACATTTTTATTTTCCACTTATTCTCCATCTACAAATGAACTGACTAAAATTCAGGGACAACAATGTTTTCTAAAATTTTTTTGGTAGTTTTAAGGATACTGATGTACCAATCCTGCTTAAATACATCAACAGGCAACTAATGAATTACAAACAACAATGTTACACTGAAGATGAGCCAATGAGAGTGAATGTGAAGGTGTATTTTGGGGAGGTCATTTTCTAAAAAACTGACTTCCCAAAATATAATATATGGTTTTCCCTTGTGGTTCAGATGGTAAAGAATCCACCTGCAATTCAAGAGACCTGAGTTTGATCTCAGGGTTGAGAAGATCCCCTGGAAAAGGAATTGGCAACCCACTCCAGTATTCTTGCCAGGAGACTACCCAAAATATAATATATAATTCCATAAACAAACATTCAGAATTCATACAAGCCTCTAACTTAGCTTGTTACAAATATTGGGGAAAAGAGATTTTCTACATGCTTGTTCAAATATGTCTGTGTCATTGAAGAGTTTATCCTTTGACCCTATAATAATTTTAGTAGGAAACACATTATTATATTAAAAATTTTAATTTAGAATACTTTTGGATAGTTTCAAGTTGTGTGTGTGCATGTGTGTGTGCACACACCAAAGTATATTTAATTTTATGACTACTAGATATGTACAAAGTGGTAAACATAAAAATGTTTGGAATTTTATTAATTCAATATTAGAGAATTGATGCAATTTTTTAAAAATCTTATTTAAATAATTTGATTTTATATACTTATCTCCTTGTTTAAAGCTCAAAGTAAATAGGATTGTCAACTTTAGTGCACTGGAATGTAATTACTTTGCTTATTACTCATTTATAAAATGAGCCATCTCTACATACAGTATCCACTCAAAGGAAGAACAAAGAAAGTATAGGGAAATGGGAATAAGCAATTATAAATGAAAACCAAAACCTATTTTAAGAATATTAGATTATTTCATAAGACATAAATAACTGAATAGCTGTAATTTAGGAACAATTAGAACAAAATCACTGTAGATGATGACTGAAGCCATGAAAAGACGCTTGTTCCTTGGAAGAAAAGTTATGACCAACCTAGATAGCATATTAAAAAGCAGAGACAATATTTTGCCAACAAAGGTCTGTCTAGTCAAGGCTATGGTTTTACCAGTAGCCAAGTATGGATGTGAGAGTTGGACCATAAAGAAAGCTGAGTGCTGAAAAATTGATGCTTTTGAACTGTGGTATTGGAGAAGGCTCTTGAGAGTCCCTTGGACTGCAAGGAGATCCAACCAGTCCATCCTAAAGGAAATCAGTCCTGAATATTGATTGGAAGGACTGATGCTGAAGCTGAAACTCTAATACTCTGGCCATCTGATGCAAAGAATGGACTCACTGGAAAAGACCCTGATGCTGGGAAAGATTGAGGGCAGGAAGAGAAGGGGATGACAGAGGATGAGATGGTTGGATGGCATCACTGACTCAATGGATATGAGTTTGATCAAGCTCTGGGAGTTGGTGATGACAGGGACGCCTGGTGTGCTGCAGTCCTTGGGGTCTCAAAGAGTCGGACATGACTGAGCGACTGAACTGAACTGAAGAACTGTTTATTGTTGGAGATTTCAGCAGCAGGTATTCCTGAATATTTCAAAATGTCTGGGTTAGTCTAAATTTTTATGTTCCAAAATATATTATTGGTCCAGCATGGATTCAGGTGTTTACTCCCAGAACAAATAATAAAACCACTGATTCTGGAAACCACTTCAATGGTGAGAGAGAGAAATCCAAAATTAGCAAAACAAAACCTAAATTTTAGTATCTGTCTATTATAGAATCCCCAGACGAAAGGGGTAGGAGAAGAGCAGAAAAAAACTTCAGTTTATATTCGAGGTCTAGAGATTGCACACATATAAGAGATAAACATGCTTAGCTCTTCCAATTTTCTAAGTACATAGGGAAAAAAGCATATTCAATACTGACCCATTCATTGGACTACTCTGCATGAAGCATTTTAATCTAGTACTGTACATTAAGAATTCTATGTATGATGGCCAACATTTTTCAATGTTAAAACATTAGTACAATTATGTAGAACACTTGGATAGGTTGTATAATTGTGTTCCCTGAATGACTTGGTTAATATGCTAGTATGTACTTTTAATATATTTTATATTTCAATACGTGGTATAGAAAAAATGATTGGGACAAAAATATGACCTATCTGAATGATTTTTAAATATCAAAGCATTATCTTCATTTATAATATATGTACATGTTTACTATTCAAATTGATACTTTATGCCATGGATAAGATTGTTGAAATAGAGTGTGATTAGAGCTATTAATCATATAATTCTGCTGTATTACAATGATTACAAGATTGCAAGTTCATTTAAAAATATTTACTAATTCTTCGTTCACAGATCTTGCAAATTGGTGCCATTTGAGTTTGTTGTCTCAACTTTGGCATATGATTTTTCTTTTTAAAATGCAATGAAAATTTTTATGTAAAATATTTTAATTATTGAATAGTCATATTTATCAGTNAAATATTTACTAATTCTTCGTTCACAGATCTTGCAAATTGGTGCCATTTGAGTTTGTTGTCTCAACTTTGGCATATGATTTTTCTTTTTAAAATGCAATGAAAATTTTTATGTAAAATATTTTAATTATTGAATAGTCATATTTATCAGTCCTTTTAAATAGAAGCTAAATAGACCTTTTACATTTTAAAAGCAACTTCCATATTGTTAATTAAGACACTATTAAATGCTGTTATTTTTCATTTTCCTGAACATTTCAGCCTACTTATAAAGAGTATATTATACTACTACCAACTGACAGAAACTACATATATCTGTCTATGTAAAACACACAACCATAAGATCTACCATTTAAATCATTTTAAAGTACATAATAAGTATCATTTAGTACATTCACAATTTTGTGCAGCCATCAGCATTACCTAGTTCTAGAACATCTGCATTATCCCTCTAATAAACCATACCTATTAAACACACACCCCTATTTCCTCCTCCCCTCAGCCCTCAGAAACCACTAATTAGCCCCCCTCTCTAAGGATTTGCATATTCTGGTAATTCCATACAAATGGAAACATACATTCTATGTCTGGCTTCTATCATTTAGCACAGTGTTTTATTTTTAAAAGTATATTTTAAAAGGCAAACAAAAAACAAGACACAATGTTCACTGGAATTTAAACATACTTTTGAAAAAGTAAATTCTTATGCTGACAAAAACTGCAGTACGTTTCTCCATCTATTAGTGTCCTCTTTGATTTCTTTCATCAGTGTTTTATAATTTTCTATATATAGGTCTTTAGTNAAGAGCTATCAAATTCCCCACTTATGTAACCCAGTATGAACTAAAGCTGAGAGTGAGGTAATTACTTCTCAATGAGTACATTCACTTGGGCAGAAATTTTGACTTTCCACAACAGTATACCATTGTCTCCTTCCTCTTTCCTGTGTCAACATATTGACTAAAGTTGCATTTTCTTCTCTATCTTGCAGTTAAGCATGGACATATATCGAGGTCCTGGCCAATGTGATACCAGCAGAAATACATTATTGGAGCAGACGGTAAGAACACTGTTGTTCAAAATTCTTTTGAACTGTGGTGATGGAGAAGACTCTTGAGAGTCCCTTGGACTGCAAGGAGATCTAACCAGTTCGTCCTAAAGGATGATCTGGGTGATCATCCTGGGTGATCATTGAAAGGACTGATGCTGAAGCTGAAACTCCAATGCTTTGGCCACCTCATGCGAAGAGTTAACTTATTGGAAAAGACTCTGATGCTGGGAGGGATTAGGGGCAGGAGAAGGGGATGACAGAGGGTGAGATGGCTGGATGGCATCACTGACTCAATGGACATGAGTCTGTGTAAACTCCAGGAGTTGGTGATAGACAGGGAGGCCTGGCGTGCTGCAATTCATGGGATGATCTGGGTGATCATCCTGGGTGATCATTGAAAGGACTGATGCTGAAGCTGAAACTCCAATGCTTTGGCCACCTCATGCGAAGAGTTAACTTATTGGAAAAGACTCTGATGCTGGGAGGGATTAGGGGCAGGAGAAGGGGATGACAGAGGGTGAGATGGCTGGATGGCATCACTGACTCAATGGACATGAGTCTGTGTAAACTCCAGGAGTTGGTGATAGACAGGGAGGCCTGGCGTGCTGCAATTCATGGGGTCACAAAGAGTCGGACACGACTGAGCGATTAAAATGAAATGAACTGAGCAGATGCTGGCAATTTGATCTCTGGTTCCTCTGCCTTTTCTAAATCCAGCTTGAACATCTGGAAGTTCATGGTTCATGTATTGTTGAAGCCTGAGTTGGAGAATTTTGAGCTTTACTTTACTTGTGTGTGAGAGGAGTGCAATTTTGCTGTAGTTTGAGCATTCTTTAGTGTTGTCTTGGTTTGGTATTAGATTGGAAACTGACCTTTTCCAGTTTGTGTCCACTGCTGACTTCAGAAAACCATTTTATTCTCAAGTTCAGTGAGGGTCATTTCATTTTTAAAGTGTAAGGTTCATATTTTGTTGAGCCTTGCTGGCATAGATTGAAGTTGGAAAAAAAAAAAAGAAAGAAAATTTCTTTACTCCTCAAATATTTCTGTTAGTTTTCTTGTTTTTAATCTTTTTCAATATGGCTGTGGTTCTCAATGGGCTTCACAGATGGCTCAGTGGATAAGGAATCCACCTGTGACACAGGAGATAAAGGAGATGTGTGTTTGATCCTTGTGTTGAGAAGATTCCCCTAGGATGAGATGGTAACCTACTCCACTGTTCTTGACTGAGAACTCCATGGACAGAGGAGGCCATAGTTCAGAAGATGGCAAAGATTCAGACATGACTGAATATATGACACATGATCTGGCGACTAGTTTTTCAATCCAGTGCACACCTCGCCAAAACCGAAATTTTACACTCTTACATTCTCATACAGCTCAATGTTGGACCAAGAGAGAATGGATATTTTAGAATGAAGTTTTCCTCCCCAACTTCTGCCATATACCATTTTCTTCTCCCTGCAAGAACTAAATGGGAGAGGACAGGACCCAATCATGTGTGAAAATGTTTACAAGACTTTGAAGTGATTCTTAATGCTCAGAAGTGGGGTAAAAATAATACCCAGTGAAACAGAATAAATGCCATGCCGCCTTTCAGGATTTTTTCTCATCTAAAACTTTATTTTCAATATTTTCAAATAGTGTAGAAAGTAATTATCTTAAAAATAATAATAATAATTATCTTATAACCTCTTACTTTTCTTATAAAGTGTGCATACTGGACTCAAGGCATTCCTATTAAAATCAATACACTAACATTTCACAGAATGTGGTTTATAATTTTCACATTTTATTAGAAATAGAAACTCCATCTCACTAACATCAACAATGCTTTAAAAAAAATAATACAGTAACTAAGCACACTTTTTAAACCATCAGCTTTCAAGATAACTAAAGCTCTTAGATATTTAAATAACTTTCCAGCCCATTTTCTATTTGATCAATTTTCCTGGTAGCATATTTTCTATTATGCCAGTTGATAATTATAGCAGTACAATGTAACCTTTTAATCACTGACATTAACTGAATACCTATTCTGGTCCATTCTGAAGTTAATATAACTTAATGCTAATCTGTTTGTATATGTTCTTCATTTCTAAAAGGACTGCATTGTCTTGCTTTGTTTCCTTAATTTCTGTAACACCTCTTTGAGAAATGCAAAATTATATCCTTACATATAAAAATATGAAACTTCAAATACATATACTACATTGTTTTTTAAATTACATTATGATTTAACATGAAGTATAAAACATTTTTCTTCACCTTTCACTGTCTCTTCTCTTTCATGAACAATAATGAAAAAGATAGTCACAAGAATATTTATTCATTCTTCTTGATTTAAAATCTTATTGACAATATAACTGCTAAGAACATAGATAAATCAAAAGCAGTAGGGATATGTAAATGATTTGTCCTTTCTAAGTTAATCTCTAAGTGAATCACCCAGCCTCCAGTATTTTATAGCTAAGAGTCATTTTTTGTTTGATATGAATCTTCCATGACAGCTAAGTCAACTAGGAATGGACATATTTCCCAAGGGCAGTCCAACCAAATTTCAAGGGAATCAATTTGTGCTCGTAAGTAAAGAGCTGAAGTCGAAGAGTCAGGATCCTTAATGAGCCAGGCAGGAGTGTTTGCAATTTCTTGTAATTAAAATGCCTAAGTAGAACGCTGAATAATGTCATTATCATTTATTTAAAATAATGCATAATTTAAAACTATTTGCCTCATGAAAAAATTAAAACTAGAAAGTGTTAGAATCTTTAATCCATTAAGCAGAGTTCAAATATTTTTTGATTTCTTCTAAAGTTAATACTAAATATTCATCTTATAGAACACATTAATAAAATACATATGCAATAGTTGAGACACAAAACTTTTACATATAAGCTGGTATACATTACATATAAGCTGGCACATACACACATACATATATGTAAGTTATACTTACATATAACTTATGTTATTACTTATAACACTATGTACTTACATTTTCAAGCCTTTTCCATTAATGACCTGTAACTAACATATCAGTTTGGCCTGTCCCACAAAGATATTGTCAATTCATCTGGAATTGTGCTCCTTATTTTATTTAGGGACACTAGTTCCTCAATTTTTAAAATTTCCTTTCAGGTTTCCTTTTCAATAGATAGATATGGAATAGATGGCATAAGATCTTATTCCCTATTCAAAGCAAGATTATGAGAGAGATGTGTATAGTTTTATAATCTTTCTCTTACCATGTCTTAAATCATATACAATAAGCATGATGCAGATGTCAACTGGGAAATTTGAAAGCAAGAAGATCAATCAGTTAAGGATTGTTGAAGCATAGCTTTAAGCCGTATTCTAGCAGATGTGAGAATTATTATGCAGGAAAAAAAAAGTATGTTGTGATAGTATCAAATTTGGGGATTACAATAGAGAAATAAGATGGCAGTTAGAGTCATAATGGGTTGAGTAAAAAATACTCATATTGCTCTGCAATGTACTTTAACTTTTTCCAAAATTTGTCATGTACATATAAAAAGCCTTTTTGTTGCTTTGACTGAGTACTGGAAACCTATAATTTATATGAGCGATCCTCTATTGGTGGACATCTAGATGGGATTCATCTAAATTCATGTTACAATAACTACTGTACATGTACAACTCTGACATACGTACATACGTCAATGTCTATGACTAAGACTATATTTACAATGATCCACGTCTGTACTTACATACAGTAGGACAGTATCCATGATCCATATTCCACTTGCTCCTATTTCAATTTTCCACTCTTTCCTGACCCTGCTGTAAAACAGATTCTTCAGGATAGAACTGATTTTATGAAAAAAACTGATAAGTAGTATAAGACATCAGTTTGGAGAAATTATCATCATTGGTAAAAATAACCTTTAAGCACCCGAAGTCTACAATTACCACTAATTTGTTGCCATAGTAATAATATTTAAAATAGCATCTATGTTTACTGGAAAGTATCATTAATTGCATGTTTACTTGGTAAGCCAGAAGAGGATTATGGTCTTTTTCCTCTTTTCCACATGTATGATATTTGGAAAGAATAAGCTCATAGAAACTAGTAATCGACGTCTAGAAGATATGAAGTTTAGTAAGAAAAGTAAATGTACTTAAATTCAGATAGATTGGAAAAAATTCCACAAAGTGGCTTAAACCATTTACATTCCTACTAATCGTACATGTGGGTGTACCCTTCCCACACTCATAAGTACCCTTCCACTATATGAAGGGTACATAAGTATCCTTCCCAACTTATGTATATGTATGGCTGAGTCACTCTGCAGGACACCTAAAACTATCACAACATTGTTAATCAACTCTACTCCAATATAAAATAAAAGATAATAAATAAATCAAATTTAAAGAATTAAGGAAAAATAAATCAAGGAAGGCTTTCGTAGAAACTGTGAGTATATTTGTCTTCGTTAAAGGCTTTAAAATAGGTATATTTTCAGAAATAAAGATGTAATAAGAAATAAATCAGTAAAATATAATGTGATAGAAGCCAAGAGAGGAGAAAATTAAAAGCAGCAAAATGCATTTGACAATGCAGTGGAAGAGACAAGTAGATGAGACACGGATTGAGAAAATTGTACTGAATTCAGCAATTTTTAGACTGTTCATTAAGTTAAGGGGTAATATCTCTTTTCTGGCAAGCTAGATACTAGACTGAAAGAGATTAAAAGCAAATTTAAAAGTTAGACATACATATGTATATGCTTATACATATATATGAAAACTTTTTACAGAAGCATAACTTACATACAGAAAACTGCAGAAATTATAAGTATACAATCCGAAAGCTCCCCTTGTATCCTCTTCAAATCATTACCATTCTTTTTAATCAAAATTTAATTGCTCACTGCTTTGACTTTTAATACTAGGATTTGTTTTCTCCATTTTGGAGATTCATCTAAAATGAAAAGGACTATGTAAATTATTTGATGTTTGGCTTCTGTTGCCCAATATTATGAGATTCATCAGTATTTTTGCAGGTAACATAGATTGTTCGGGGCATTTCTGGTAGCTGAGATGATAAAGAATCTGCTTGTAATGCGGGAGACCTAGGTTTGATCCCTGGGTGGGGAAGACTGTTTATTTTCATACCTGTATAGTTTTCCAATCTATGAATGCCTTGTAATTTGTTTTTCATTGTATCACTGGTGGACATTTAAGTTGTCAGACAGCATATACTTACTCTATTTCCCCTCAGATCATCTAAGTTTTCCTGTGCCTGTAAACTGTCTCTGGCTTGCTAAAGATTTCTCAGCTTAAGCTCCTCAACTTTGTATTTCTTCTTTACTAGAGGGCCTTCTGTGACACTGAGGGAACTTGCACTGCTATATGCAGACCCAGTCTAGGAAGGAGGGGAATATATGCCACTGGAGCAACTCTCAAACCACAGGGAGTGAAAACTAGTAGAAAATGCCCGTTTTCTTATCTTTCTGAGGAATAATTCTGAGCTATTACCCATATGTCACAGAGGGTCTTCAGACAGCTGGTCTCTAGTGTTAACTGTTCTAAATTCGATTAGCTTCCCTTTCTTCCTTCTCTTACTTTCAACAAGCACATTCTCATTTGTGTTTCATAAGTAATTTACATCATCCATGTCTTTGACAGTGTGTCTGGTTTGTTGCTGGAGGGGGTAGGGCTGGGGGTGGGGGGAAACTAAGACTAGAGCAGCTACTTATAGAATTTTCCTTAGAAAAAGGGCATCAATATTTGATTCTGGAATTTTGATGATCAAGTGCGAGCAAAAAACACACTGCTGGTGGAAGCTAGTTTGACAGCAATACCTAGCATTCTGTCACAATACTGTCATTAAGACTTTCAGTTTTGGTGAACAGGGATGAATAGTAAGTGGACAAGTGAGTGTTATGCAAAAGTTCTGGCAATAAATGATTTAAGGCAGAGAGTAAACTGGCTGGCTGGCTTTTATTAACTTCTCCAGAAGCTTTGAAGGAAGAGAATGCCATGTGTTAACTTTTTTCTCATATTCTTTTCTATGCTTCCCACACTTTTGTCTTTATTTACTTGAACATGAGTATTTAACTACAAAATATTGTTCAAAAAACTAATTTTCTCTTTAGCTGTATCGAAAAACTACTAAACACATCTTCAGTTCACTCAAACACATCTTACATAAAGTTATTTTCTAGTTCTTATATTTCCATTTGATTTATCTTTGTAGTCCTTATTTCACTCCTGAAATTCTCCACCTATGTTTTGTTTCCTTGATTACACTATTTCAAAATCTGTATCCCAAATCCTCATTAGTTTTATTCCCTTTGAGTGTCAAATTACTGTGGTTTTCTTGAATTGTTAAAGTTCTCTTGCATGTTTCATGGGGTTTTGATTCATGGTTTCAAAAGGTATATGAATACTTCATACATCATTTTACTTCAGAGAAGAATAACCTTTTATATTTTGTTAAGAATGTTAGACTGGCTGACAAGCATCTTAAGCCAATCAAAAACTGAAATGATGGTGAGCTTGATTTCAATTCTTGTGAGAAATGGTCTATTTCACAGATACAAGTAGAACATTCCTCTTCTAGATCGTTGCTAGAAACATAACATGATTTGCCAGCTTCTTCACAGATCCTGCACTTCTTTATTTGTTTCCTATCTGTATAAAAGTGCAGAAATATCTGCTCAAGGTATTTCTGCCTTGAGAATCCCATGAACATGTAATATATTTATATATGCCCTTGCTTTTATTGAAGATATTTACAGACTGGTAGTTTTTCTTACACATCTTCATAAATAATCCTGTGTGATAAACTCTGAATACTATTAGTATATTGAAAAAAACTATATTTTTGTGTATTGGTCTTTTTTCCCTTGATCCTCTTAAGCTAATGCTAAAATTGGACCTGTTTCAATTTAGCTAGATTTTTCTTGGTAATAAAATGGATTTATTTTCATTTTACTCATCACTTTTCACTTTCCTGATTTGCAGTCATAGAATCATGTTATTTATCAAATTATAAAATACTTTTAGATGGCTGCAGCATTTGCTAATAACATCCTACAATGATATCTACCACATTTGACTCAGTTACAATTTGTTTTTCTTATATGAAATATTCCATTAATAATAGCCTAATGCACCCTGCTGCTGCTGCTGCTGCTAAGTCACTTCAGTCGTGTCCGACTCTGTGCGACCTCATAGACGGCAGCCCACCAGGCTCCGCCGTCCCTGGGATTCTCCAGGCAAGAAGATTGGAGTGGGTTGCCATTTCCTTCTCTAATGCATGAAAGTGAAAAGTGAAAGTGAAGTCACTCAGTCGTGTCTGACTAGTAGTGACCCCATGGACTGCAGCCCACCAAGCTCCTCCGTCCATGGGATTTTCCAGGCAAGAGTACTGGAGTGGGGTGCCAATGCCTTCTCCATTGCTTCCTAGGAGTGCAATTTAAGGGTTACTGCTTTGTTTCCTAAGAGGTAAAATTATTCCACTTTAAGATTCAGGGCAGTGCCTGATGCAATCACCTGAAACTTTATACCTACTGGGCTTTATTATCAAAAAAAATCGATCTAATTCTTAAATAATATGAAGAATATAAACATAACAAAATTAGAATTGATAACTACTGTTCTAAGGACAACTAGCTTCTGCTGCCTTTCAACAAAGTAACATGTATGCCAGTATGATATTTCAAAACTATTAAAATAAGGCTAAAAGTATCCCGTAAAAGATACAGTATTATATAAATTAAATGTTTAAGAGTGATTCAACAATGCTAATTTTATAACTTTCTTTAAAATAAAGTTATTTTTGAAATATTTTATACCTTTTAAAAACATTTTTCATCTTTAATAAATTTAGATATCTTATATAACAACCTAAACTTTTTTCTGCCTTAAGACATAAACTGTAAGTTTTATACATATTTCATGTTATTTGAGGTGAGATACATGGGATATCTTCCTCTTAAAAGATCTGCTTTAAAGGTAACTATTAATTACTAAATATTCATTTTATTATTGCACTCCTCATCTTCAAGGTAAATCGTTTGGATATATTTTTAAATAAAATTTCTTCAAGCATAACTTATTATAATATGCCCATTTTAAATACATAGAGCAATACATTAAAAAAAAAAAAACCACACATTTAGCTGTTTACTACAGCTCCAACTTCTCTGTCGACTATCCCATTAGTGCCTCTGTAATCAATCAACTCTAGTCTATCAATGATAAATTATAGTTATGTCCTCTCTAGAATTTTCTAAAAATGATATTGTGTAATATGCATACTTTTTCATCTGCCATCTTTACTTAATTTACTGTTTTTGAGGGTAAAACTCTGTTTTAAATGTATTTTAAATACTATACTAAAAATCTTTCAATAAATATATTAATTATAATATATACCTTTCTATACTCAAAATATGGGAGAAGAAAATGGCAACCCACTCCACTATTCTGCCTGGAGAAACCCAGGGACAAAGAAGCCTGGTGGGCTGCCGTCTATGGAGTCGCACAGAGTTGGACACGACTGAAGCAACTTAGCAGAAGAAGCAACATACTCAAAATAAACAACAGTTAGATCCAAATACAGATCAACAGACTGGTTCAAAATTGGGAAAGGACCACATCAAGGCAGTATATTGTCACCTTGTTTATTTAACTTATATGCAAAGTACATCATGAGAAATGCTGGGCTGGATGAATTACAACCTGGAGAAATTGCCTGGAGAAATATCAATAACCTCAGATATGCAGGGCTTCCCTTGTGGCTCAGCTGGTAAAGAATCTGCCTGCAATGCAGGAGATCTGGGTTTGATCCCTGCGTTGGGAAGATCCCCTGGAGAAGGGAAAGGCTACCTACTCCACTATTCTGGCCTGGAGAATTCTATGGATTCTATATTTCATGGGGTTGCAAAGAATCAGACATGACTGAGGGACTTTCACTTATCCCTTCAGATGTGCAGATGACACCACCCTATGGCAGAAAATGAAGGGAACTAAAGAGTCTCTTGATAAAGGTGAAAGAGAGTGAAAAAGTTGGCTTAAAACTCAACATTCAAAAAACTGAGATCATGGCATCTGGTCCCATCATTTCATGGCATATAGATGGAGAAACAATGGAAGTAGCGACAGGCTTTAATTTCTTGGGCTCCAAAATCACTGCAGGCAGTGATTGCAACCATGAAATTAAGACTCTTACTCCTTGGAGGAAGAGCTATGATAAACCTAGACAGTGTATTAAAAAGCATAGACATTACTTTGCCAACAAAGGTCTGTATAGTCAAAGCTATGATTTAGCCAGTACTTCTGTATGGATGTGAGAGCTGGACCATAAAGAAGGCTGGTGCCAAAGAAGTGATGCTTTTGAACTGTGGTGTTTGAGAAGACTCTTGAGAGTCCATTCGACTGCAGGGAAATTAAACCAGTCAATCCTAAATGAAATCAACTCTGAATATTCACTGGAAGGACTGATGCTGAACTGAAGTTCCTATACTTTGGCCACCTGATGGGAAAAGCGGATTCATTAGAAAAGACTCTGACACCAGAAAAAATAGAAGGTTGGAGGAGAAGGGAATTATAGAGGAGGAGATGATTGGAAAGACCCTGAATTTGGGAAAGATAAAGGACAGGAGGAGAAGGGAATGACAGAGGATGAGATGGTTGGATGGCATCACCAACTCAATGGAAATGAGTCTCCATCTCCAGGAGAAGGTGAAGGACATGGAAGCCTGGCGTGCTGCAATGCATGGGGTTGAAAGAGCTGGATACAACTGAGTGACTGAACAATAACAACAACTCAAGATATGAATTATAATATTTAGCTACTTAGAACTCATTTGTTTCTTGGTTAAGGACACATGCTGACTTGTTTGATCACAATTCTACATTTTTATATTTTATTTTTACTATATATAGTCTTTCTCAACATACTTTATTTTCCTTTATTTTGGCATATATTTTTTCATACAAGATATATTTTAGTTTTGTGCTTTGTGTATGTATATGTATTCATCTGAATATACAAATTATAAGTATAATTTTTCTGAATTAAATTACAGATATAAGTCATTTACCACTGATCACCTAGTATATATTTCCAATTAAAAATTAATATTTTCTTTTTACAATGTCAGTTAAAGCTCCATAATCAAAAAAACTAACAAAACAATACTGTTACTAACATATGATTTATATTTAGATATTAAGAACTGTCACTGTAATGGCCTTGGTAAATAAAAGTCAAAGTACATTTATAGTTTGCTGGTTTTTTCCTCTAAGTATAAAAGCAAAAGAAAAATAAACAGTATTTGCTCATTTGTGCAAATACAGGAAGACGATAAAAACATAATGAGGTAGGCTACAAGAAAGAAGTGAAAAGACACAGCATTAAAATTATATCAGGAAAAAAATGCAAGAATAATATTTGGAATACAGCTTTCTCTATAGTTCTGACTTTTAGAATCATGATAATCTTCCATATAATGAACACAGAATGAAAATAATGTGGACAGCAAATAAATGCTGGAGAGCATGTGGAGAAAAGCAAACCCTACTTCACCCTTGATGGAAATGTAAATTGGTACAGCCATTATGGAGAACAGTATGAAGATTCCTCAACGAACTACCAATGCTTCTACCATGTGACCCAGCAATCTCACTACTGGGCATACACCCTGAGAAAACCACAATTCAAAAGGACACAAGTATTCCACTGTTTATTGCAGCACTATTTACAATAGCCAGGAGATGAAAGCAACTTTGATGGATGAATGATTAAAGATGGTATTGTGCATATATACAATGGAATGTTCAATTCAATTCAGTCACTCAGTCGTGTCCTACTCTTGCAACCTCATGGACATTTTTTTTTTTTTAATGATACAATCCTGTTTGTTGTTGTTGTTGTTTTAATGATACAATCCTGTTTTTTTTACAGAAAGAATACGCAGGCATGGCAAAGGGCCTGGAGGACAGAGACCAAAACTGGGCTGTAACAGGGCTTATCTTTGGAAGATGGGAATAGAAGCTTAGGCTTCCTTGTCCATCACCAACTCCCGGAGCTTGCTCAAACTCATGTCCATTGAGTCGGTATGCCATCCAACCATCTCATCCTCTGTCATCCCCTTCTCCTCCTGCCTTCAATTTTTCCAAGATCAGAGACTTTTTCAATGTATTGGTTCTTCATACAGGTTTAGCATCAGTCCTTCCAATGAACATTCAGGACTGATTTCCTTTAGGATGGAATGGTTGGATCTCCTTGCAGTCCAAGTGACTCTCAAGAGTCTTCTCCAACATCACAGTTCAAAAGCATCAATTCTTCAGTGCTCAGTGCCTTATTTATAGTCCAACTCTCACATTCGTACATGACTACTGGAAAAACCTTAGCTTTGACTAAATGGACCTTTGTCAGCTAAGTAATGCCTCTGCTTTTTAACATGCTTTCTAGGTTGTTCATGGCTTTTCTTCCAAGGAGCAAGTGTCTTTTAATTTCATGTCTGCAGTTACCATCTGCAGTGATTTTGAGCCCCTCAAAATAAAGTCTGTCGCTCTTTCCATTGTTTCCCCATCTATTTGTCATGAAGTGATAGGACTGGATGCCATGACCTTAGTTTTCTGAGTGTTGAGTTTTAAGCCAGCTTTTTCACTCTCTCTTCTTTCACTTTAATCAAGAGACTCTTCAGTTCCTCTTTACCTTCTGCCATAAGGATAGTATCATCTGTGTATCTAGGGTTTGGTTCTAACTTTTGCTTCTTGACCTGCATACAGCTTTCTCATGAGGCAGGTAAGGTGGTCTGGTATTCCCATCTCTTGAAGAATTTTCCAGAGTTTGTTGTGATCTACGCAGTGAAAGGTTTTGGTGTAATCAATAAAGCAGAAGTAGAAATTCCAAACTTTTTTTCTGTAATTCTCTTGTTTTTTTTCCTACAGTCCAGTGGATATTGGCAATTTGATCTCTGGTTCCTCTGCTTTTTCTAAAACCAGGTTGAACATCTGGAAGTTTCCGGTTCATGGAGTGTTGAAGCCTGGCTTGGAGGATTTTGAGCATTACTTTGCTAGTATGTGAGATGAATGCAATTGTGTGTTAGTTTGAGCATTCCTTGGCATTGCCTTTCTTTGGGATTGGAATGAAAACTGACCTTTTCCAGTCCTGTGACCACTGCTGAGTTTTCCAAATTTGCTGGCATATTGAGTACAGCACTTTAACAATGGAATTTTACTCAGCCTTAAAAAGGAATGAATTTGAATCAGTTGCATTGAGATGGAGGAATCTACATCCTGTTATACATTGTGAAGCAAAAAAGAGAAAAATAATATTGTAAATTCATGCATACATATGGGATCTAGAAAAACAGTATTGATGATCCTATTTAGAGAGAAGAAATGGAGATACAGAGATAAAGAATAGACTTGTGAACACAATGGGGGAAGGAGAGTCTAGAAGGAATTGAGAATGTAACAATGTCATATATACACTATCACATGTAAAATAGATAACTAGAGGGAAACTGCTATATAACACAGGGAGCTCAGACTGGTGCTCTGTATGACCTAGAGGGTGGCTTGGGAGTGGGGGAAGGCTCAACAGTGAGGGTGTGTATATATATATATATATATATATATATTGTGTGTGTGTGTGTGCGTGCACGCACATGCGTGTGTAAACCACAGCATCTGGTCCCATTACTTTATGTCAAATAGAAGGGGAAAAAGTGGAAACAGGGATAGATTTTAATCTTGGGTTCCAAAACCACTGCAAACAGTGACTGTAGCTACAAAATTGAAAGATGCTTGTTCCCCGGAATGAAAACTATGACAAACCTAGACAGCATAGCAAAAACCAAGAGACATGTGACCTTACTTTTCAACAAAGGTTCATATAGTCAAGCTATGGTTTTTCCAGTAGTCATGTACAGATGTGAGAATTGGACCATAAAAAAGGCTGAGGGCTGAAGAATTGATGCCTTCAAATTGTGGTGCTGGAGAAGGCTATTCAGAGTTCTTTGGACTGCAAGGAGATTAAACCAGTCAGTCCTAAAGGAAATCAACTCTGAATATTCATTAGAAATGACAGAGCTAATTGTTAAGTAGGTTGATAAGGAGTCCAGAGCTCTCAAGGAGGTGAAAGGGGTCTGGGACCCTCAAAAGGAGAAAGGGACAAACTTTTTTTTTCCTACATTCCTTAGACTTTGTCACATAAGATTTAGTCACACATTTTCTTTAAGCCCAGAGCTAATGATTACAAAACAAAACTCATCTTTCTCAAGGGTATATTTTTCCTTAAGCTCTGTACTAATAATTATATAATAACAATTTATCTTGCTTGAGGATGTGTTTATCCTTCTTAACAAGAACCTTCTGATTCATCTTGTTATATTAAGACATATGTTGTGGGAGTGGGTCTGGTAAGACCTTTGTATTGTTAGTTCTAATCTTGTTAATTTAAGATGTATGTTGTGTGAGTGGGCCTGGTAAAAGTATATAAGGCCTTCATAAGACTAGAAGGCCTTCATAAGACTAACACTCTTCATCCCCCTTCTGATGTCTATGTCAGTAGCTTTCTTTGTCCTTTTATACTTTAATAAAACTCGGCTACACAAAAGCTCTCGAGTGATCAAGCCTGGTCCCTTGTCCTGAAGCTAAATCTTCAGAGATCATGAATTGGACACCATTCACCATAAGCTATCAGAAGGACTGATGCTGAAGCTGAAGTTCTGATAATTTGGCCACCTGCCATGAAGAGCCAACTCACTGAAAAAGATCCTGATGCTGGGAAAGATTGAGAGCAGGAAGAGAAGGGGGCAGCAGAGGAAATATAATTATGAATTTATTAGTTTAATATAAATGTATATAGACAGCAATCTATATAGAACTGTTTATGTATATGCATAAATTCACATATACCTATTTATATGTTTCAGTGCATTAAATATACACATGTATGTGTGTATATATACACACACACACATATATATTTGATTATGACTATACATGGATATCCCTTGTCCCTGGGTGCTCAGTAGTACAGAATCTACCTGCCAATGCAGAAGATGCAGGTTTACTCCCTGGGATGAGAAGATGCCCTGGAGAAGGAAACAGCAACTCACTTTAGTATTCTTGCCTGGACAGAGAAGCCTGGTGGGCTGAAGTCCATGGGATCCCAAAAAAAGAATTAATCACAACTTAGTGACTAAACAACAATAAATGGATATGTGAATATATGGATAAGGAGTGTCTGAAAATTATATTTTTTTAATTTTTCTAAGCTTGAAAATATTTTAAGTGAAAAGCTTTTAAATATCCTACTCAATTCATATTATTTTAAAATATTCTCCAAATCTTTTTCCCTTTCTATGCCGATTCTTAAGCAAAAGTGAAACATAAACCTCCCTTTTCTTTACTTCAAAATATTTTGCCTCTTTTAGTCTGTTCTGTGATGAAGCATTTCCTGTAGTTTCTCAGATTTTTGTTATTTTTCTTTACAACAGAACATATTTGATGCGTTCAAGTAAAATGAGTGATTGAGGCTAGAAAAACCACTTCTGTCACAATAATTTTTATCTATTTATCAACTGAATTACTATTTATGTTCCAGCCACTTTTTGCTATAAAATTTACTCATTAAGGTTGATCCATGTCATATTGTGACCATTAAAGTTAAGTATACTTGATATCATTCAGCAAAGATAATGACTTTAGAGTCCTAATAGCTTTTCTTGCCAGTTATGACCAAAGTGACATGACTAAATATGCATCTTGAATACTGCATTTTTCTTCCTGATACACTGCTCTACACATAATAAATATTTACTTGTAACTAACAATTACAGGACTTATCCAACAGTTTCATTTCTTCAAAATGTCAATAGCTACTCAGTTTTGTACACAAAATTGTGTAACACTTTCCATTGCATTTATAGATGCTTATTACAGATACAAGTAAGTGAATTTACTGGTGTGTTGGAGCTGGCTCATAGCGGCTCTCAAGACCTGATTGGGAATAACTCTTCCCAACTATCAGCAGATATCTCATACTGACAGCTTAAACTCACCACAGTGAGCATACTGACAATGTAGGAAGTGGTAAATGGTATCAACGAGCCCCTACACTTGAACTCCTTGCCCAGGGAAAGTGAAAGTGTTAGTGGCTCAGTTATGTCTGTCTCTTTGTAACCCCATGGACTATATAGCCCACCAGACTCCTTCATCCATGGAGTTCTCCAGGCAAGAATACTTGTGGGAGGTCATTTCCTTCTCCAGGGGATTTTCCTGACCCAGGAATTGAACACAGATCTCCTGAATTACAGCAGACTGTTTACTATCTGAACCACCAGGGAAGCCAAGGGAGCCCTTTGCTATATAATTATTAGCACCTTATTGTTCTAAAATCTTGTAGGAATATGGAACATTCCATATTCATAAACTTTAAATGGAAATCTAGAAGTTGCCTCTTCATTTCAGCTTCAATTACGGTTTTTGCTGCTTTTCTTAGGAAGTGAAATTTGCTCAATCATGTCCGACTCTTTGTGACCCGATGGACTATACAGTCCCTGTAATTCCCCAGGCCAGAAGACTGGAATGTATAGCCTTTCCCATCTCCAGGGGACCTTCCAACCCAGTGATCAAACCCAGGTCTCTCGCATTGCAGGCAAATTCTTTACCAGCTGAGACACAAAGGAAGCCATTTATTAGGAAAGTAGGTTCTAAAAGCAAGACTTCTACACTTGCTGTTTCCTCTGCATGGAATAGTATTTGTCCAGATAACTGCTAATGTGTTCCTTTAACTCCCTTCAGTTCTGCTGAAAAGGCATCACTGAAGCTTCTCCTGTACCCAATGTGAAATAATTTCCCAGTGTACAAGCTTTCAGTAATCCCTTCCCCAAACAAGAGAAACTTTATTTTAATCAACAGCAGATAACACAATATGAGGTACTCCTTATTAACTTTCCATTCATTAATACTTATTTATCATCAACCTAGACAGCATATAAAAAAGCAGAGACATTACTTTGCCAACAAAGGTCCATCTAGTCAAAGCTATGTGTTTCTCCAGTAGTCATGCATGGATGTGAGAGTTGGACTGTAAAGAAAGCTGAGCACCGAAGAGTTGATGCTTTTGAACAGCAGTGTTGGAGAAGACTCTTGGGAGCCCCTTGGATTGCAAAATCAAACCAGTCAATCCTAAAGGAAATCAATCCTGAACATTCATTGCAAGGACTAATGCTGAAGCTGAAACTCCAATACTTTGGCCACCTGGTGCAAAGAACTGACTCATTGGAAAGGACTCTGATGCTGGGGAAAATTGAAGGCAGAAGGAAAAGGGGACAACAGAGGATGAGATGGTTGGATGGCATCACTGACTCAATGGACATGAGTTAGAGCAAGCTCCGTGAATTGGTGATGGACAGGGAAGGCTGGCATGTTGCAGTCCATGGGGTCGCAAAGAGTCAGACACGTCTGAGCGAATGAACTGAACTATCACCAAAACAATGCAATCTCTATGACAACAGACTTACTAGCAATTTTTCTTAAATTTCCATCTCTGAGGTATAAAAAATGAGTCATATAAGTGACACTAAAAATATATGTTGAATGAATAACAATAATGAGAATAAAACTGTGAATAGTGTTTTAAAATACAAACTATGTTTATAAAAATAGTTCAAAAGTTTGTATATTACTAAAAATTTGTACTTCAATAACACATATAATTTGTTTTTTATTTCATAATATCATCATATATGTTTTCTTTATATATTCCCTTATTATGATTTTTATCCATATTACTAGATATAGGTATTACATAAATAGACTAGCTATTATAAATGTCACATTGAAGAGTTGTTTTGTTCATAAACAAATTGAGGTTTTATTCATACAAAATTTCATGTAAAAAATACATTTCTCTGTGTTTTTGTGTGTAAAAGAATTGCTAACACTTTCAATACATGCTTTTTTAACCAAGAAAACATTTAAAATTTTCACTAATTGGTAAAATTATGTAATAATTTATAGTATAGTATGTTATTATATGTTCATTAATTCTTTCGACAAACTCTCATTGATTAAATTCCTTAAACATAGTTTCCTTGTACTAGGAACTTTATATTTTTATTTACATTTTTTAAAATACTGAGGTCACAGAACTGAAATTGCATAGATTTATCATTTTATAATTGATCCCTGCTATGGGGTTTAGTGTCCCAAATTTATAGGTAATAACATCAAACACCTTTTGGCAAATGAATCTGTTTTCCCTGGGGACAAGATGTCTAATTGACGTTCATCTTCCCAGATAACAACATCAAAACTGTTAGATAATAAGTGAGAGTTAGTATGGATAAATGAGTGAATGAATAAATTAATGAATTAATGAACAAATTTTTAGGATACTTGTATTAGAATTTCTCAGAAAGTAACTTTTAAAAGTTACAACGGTGGAAAACAAACGAAGGACTTTTATTCAAAGATATATAGGAAACAACCTGTTTTTTTTTTTTTTTTATTGAAAAAATATAAAGACAATTTTTAGAGCAGGTTTAGATTCACTGCAAAACTTTAGCAAAGGCACATATTTTCCATGAACCTCTTGACCCCATGCATGCATACCCCTCGACTTTATGAAAGAGCCTCACTAGCACAGTATATCGTTACAATGACAAATTTACAGCTAACATCGTAATCACCACAGTCCATAGTTCACATTACTGTTCACTCATGATAATGTGCATTTTTTTGGCTTTGGACAAATTTATAATGACATGTGGGGCTTGCCTGGGGGCTCAGTGGTAAAGAATCTGCCTGCCAAGCAGAAAATGTGGGTATGATTCCTGGGTTGGAGAAGAATCCCTGGAGAAGAAAACAGCAACCCACTCTAATATCCTTGCCTGGAGAATTCCAGGGATAGATATACCTAGCAGGCTACAGTCCATGGGGTCATAAGAGTCAGACACAACTTGGTAACTGAGCACACACACAGCATTTTCACTGCCCTAAAAATCATCTGTGTTCTGCCTAAACATCCCACCATGCTCTCCTTTCCTCTTATAGCAATCACTGGGACAGATTATTCTGATCATACAAGGAAGACAACCAAGGATAAGCTGTTAAATTTACCTTAAAAAGTACTTAACAATGATTCCAAATTCTCTGCCAAAGAGAATAAAAAAATTTTCTAGGTCAGTTCTATAAATGTCACCCAAACATCATTTTTGAGTATTTTGGGGACCGAATGCCTAGTATTTAAATAACATGTGTATTTTAACAGGAAATTTTGTATTCCAAAGAGCCAGAAAAATAAATGACTCAATCAAAAAATGGGCCAAAGAACTAAATAGACATTTCTCCAAAGAAGACATATGGATGGCTAATAAACACATGAAAAGATGCTCAACATCACGAGAAATGCACATCAAGACCACAATGAGGTACCATTTCACACCAGTTAGAATGGCTGCAATCCAAAAGTCTGCAAGCAACAAATGCAGGAGAGGGTGTGGAGAGAAGGGAACCCTCTTACACTGTTGGTGGGAATGCAAATTAGTACAGCCACTATGGAGAACAGTGTGGAGATTCCTTCAAAAATTGCAAGTAGAACTGCCATATGACCCAGCAATCCCACTGCTGGGCATACACACCAAGGAAACCAGAATTGAAAGAGACACATGTACCCCAATGTCATTGCAGCACTGTTTATAATAGCCAGGACATGGAAACAACCTAGATGTCCATCAGCAGGTGAATGGATAAGAAAGCTGTGGTACATATACACAATGGAGTATTACTCAGCCATTAAAAAGAATACATTTGAATCAGTGCTAATGAGATGGATGAAACTGGAGCCGATTATACAGAGTGAAGTAAGCCAGAAAGAAAAACACCAATACAGTATACTAACACACATATATATATGGAATTTAGAAAGATGGTAATGATAGCCAGGTATGCAAGACAGCAAAAGAGACACAGATGTATAGAATGGAATTTTGGACTCTGAGGGAGAGGGAGAGGGTGGGATGATTTGGGAGAATCTCACTGAAACATGTATACTATCATGTAAGAAACGAATCACCAGTCTATGTTCGATACAGGATACAGGATGCTTGGGGCTGGTGCATGAGGATGATCCAGAGAGACGATATGGGGTGGGAGGTGGGAGGGGGGTTCAGGATTGGGAACTCATGTACACTCATGGTGGATTCATGTCAATGTATGGCAAAACCAATACAATATTGTAAAGTAAAATAAAGTAAAAATAAAAATTAAAAAACAAAACAAAACAAAACAAAGAGCCAATCACAGTGTATACTGGATATTCTCCTACATGTGAAATTAAACTTGGTACAACTTTTTTATACAAAAATAAAATCACATCACATCAAAAAATAAAATGTGTAGGAATAAAGCTAAACAAGAAGGTGAACACTTAACACTGAGAACTATATAACATTGAAAAAGGAAACTGAAGATGATGCAAAGAAATGGAAAAAATATCTGATGCTCTTAGATTTGAAAAATTACTATTGTTAAAATGTCCATAGTACCAAAAGGTATCAATTGCACCCCATTCCAGTACTCTTGCCTGGAAAATCCCATGGACAGAGAAGCCTGGTAGGCTGCAGTCCATGGGGTCGCTGAGAGTTGGACACGACTCAGTGACTTCGCTTTCACTTTTCACTTGCATGCATTGGAGAAGGAAATGCAACCCACTCCAATGTTCTTGCCTGGAGAATCCCAGGGATGGCGGAGCCTGGTGGGCTGCCATCTATGGGGTCGCACAGAGTCAGACACGATTGAAGCGACTTAGCAGCAGGAGCAGCAATCAAATTAACCATGACATTTTCACAGAACTCAAACAACAATCCTAAAAGACCCAGAATTTACCAAGCAATGCTGAGGAAAAAAGAGCAAAGCTGAAGGCATCTCCATCCCAGATTTCAGACAACAACACAAAGCTACAATAATGATACAACATGGTACTGGCAGAAAAATAGAGGTCAATGAACAGAACACAGAGCCCAGAAATATACCCACATGCCTACTGTCAATTAGTCATCAACAAAGCAGACAAGAATAACAATGGAGAAAAGACAGTCTCTTCGGCAAGCAGTGTTGGGAAAGCTGGACAACCTCACATAAATTCCTCATACTGTATACAAAAATAAACTCAAAATGATTTAAAGACTTAAATTCAGGCATGCATGCTAAGTCACTTCCATCATGTCTGAGTCTTTGAACCCTATGGACTGTAGCTCACCAGGCTCCTCTGTCCAAAGGATTCCCCAGGCAAGAATACTGGATTGGGTTACTGTGCCCTCCTCCAGGGGGTTCTTCCTGACCCAGGGATCAAACCAACAACTCTTTAAGTCTCCTGCATTGGCAGAGAGGTTCTTTACCACTGGAGTCACCTGGAAATACAAGAAATGAAATTATAAAATACCTAGAGCATAGGCAAAACATTCTCTGACATAAATTGTAGCAATGCTTTCTTAGATAAGGCACAAGAAATCAAAGTACAAATAAACAAATGGGGCCTAATTAAACTTAAAAGCTTTTGAATAGCAAACAAAACCACAGACTAAACAAACAAGCATATCTAATGGACTTCCCTGGAAGTCTAGTGGTTAAGACTTTTCCTTCTCATGCAGGAAGTGTGGGCTTGATAGCTGGTTAAGCAGCTAAGATCCCACATGCCTCATAGCCAAAAAAAAAAAAAAAAAAAAAAAA
>SJXQ01006333.1:60173-115467 GCA_006408695.1 Aepyceros melampus | reverse complement strand
CCAAAAAAAAAAAAAAAAACACAGAAACAACTTTGGCACAAATTCAATAAATAAAGACTTTGAAAAAAAACATGATGGACTAGGAGAAGATATTAGTAAATAATATGACTAACAAAGGCTTAATTTCTAAAACACACAAATAGTTCATAGAACTCAGTACCAAAAAGTAAATAAAAAATAAACAGTCCAATAAAAAATTATGCAGACCTAAATAGGTATTTCTCCAAAAATGACATGCAAGTGGCCAAGAGGCACATAAAAAGATGCTCAACATCCCTAATTATCAGAGAAAGGCAAGTCTAAACTACAAAGAGATAGCACTTCACAGTGGTCAGAATGGCCATCATCAAAAAGGCTATAAATTATAAATGCTGGCGAGGGTGTAGAAAAAAGGGAACCCTCCTGCACTGTTGGTGGGAATGTAAATTGATATAGACACTGTAGAAAACATTATGGAAGTTCCTTAAAAATCTAAAAATAGATTTACCATATGAGCCAGCAATTCACCCTTGGGAATATATTTTGAAAAAATGAAAGCTCTAATTTGAAAAGATATATGCAACTCAATGGGCTTCCCTTGTGGCTAAGCTGGTAAAGAATCCACCTGCAATGAGGGAGACCTGGGTTTGACCCCTGGGTTGAGAAGATCCCTTGGAAAAAGGAATGGCTACCCACTCCAGTATTCTGGCCTGGAAAATTCCATGGACTACAGTCCATGGGGTTGCAAAGAGTTGGACACACTAAGTGACTGTCACTTTGCTTTATGTACCCCAATGTTCACAGCAGCACTCTTTATAATAGCCAATACATGAAAGCAACCCAACTGTCCATCAACAGATAATGGAGAAATAAGAAATGGTTTATGTATACAATAGAATATTACTTTACCATTAAAAATTATGAAATACTGCCATTTGCAGCAACATGGATGGACCTAGAGAATATCATACTACGTGAAGTAGTTCAGACAGAGCAAGATCATTATGATATCACTTATAGGTGGAATCTAAAAAATAACGCAAATGAACTTATTTACAAAACATAAACAGGCTAACAGATATGGAAAACAAACTTTTGGTTATGAAAGGGGAAAGCTGGGGTGAGAACATTTTAAAAATATTAATTTTTCAAATCCAGATACAAACTACTACATATAAAATAGATAAAACAACAAGGATTTACTGTATAACACAGGGAACTATATTCAATATATTTTAATAACAGAATAGTAAAGAATTTGAAATAAAACATATGTGTAACTGAAGCACTTTGCTGTATACCTGAAACTAACAAAATATAAAAATAGAAATTTGTCACTTTGAGCCTCAGTTTCTTCATCTAGAAAGGTTATTATTTTGGACCATCCTCTTTTTAAAGACTTTTTTGAGAAATAAATTGTCATAAAATTCAATTCCATGAGAAGCATACCTTTTGGTCTATTACTAAGCACTCATTCAATTTGGGTTCCGATTCTACCTTCACATTGATCACCTTCAGGATTCAAATATCCAATTAATTTTAGTTTAGCTTTAGTTTAAAAAATGTATTATTACAAAGGGCAACATAGTTCCATATTACTTGTTTATGAGCCGTAAGACAACTGCAGGAGACACAGAGAGAAAGCCACAGGAGACATCTCTTTTTATTTAAAATTTAAACTAAAATAAATGGAAAGATTTTAGAGGAATTATTTAAGACACAAATATCTGTACGGTTTTTGTTGGAGAAGGCATTACTAATTTGCTCTGGGAACAGCTGCACTTTATTGGACATGATCTTTTTCCCTGTGCAGATTTCCTCTTGCTTAGCAAAGGTACACAAAGAGAATGCCAGTTTAGTGCTCTGGAAAAGGCTGTCAGTTCCTCCTGAGCTCAGCTCATGCATCTTAATGCAGCATCAAGTTTCTTGTAGATGATCACATTTCAGGCCCTTTGACAAAACCCATATAAAAAAAGATATGATGCTCAAGTAGAGGAGGTGGCTTGAATAATTTAACAGCTACATATAGACCTATGAAATATTAAAGGAACAATAGCGTTCAATGGGAGTTTTATAGATTCTAGCTTGACACCAGTCTCTTCCTTACATAGCTGGCTGTTTGGCTACTGCAATAATTAATATGTTATTTAGAGAGATGGTAATTACAATGGAGTTAATAAGTAGTTTACTTAAAGCTAAACTAGCTTACTGACACTTAGGTATCTTTAAAAGTTTTATAAAACTCAAATAATTTAAGCTTTCTTAGGAATATTCAGCTGATATTTAAAAAACAAAACAATAAAAAAAGGAATACTCTATCTCAGCTATTTTAAAATAAATTTGTTCTGAACAAGAACTGTTCAGCTAGCACTTGTATTTCTTTTATAAATATGATGGACTTTAAAAAGCCCTTTGTAAAGTGAAAGGCAAGAAAGCAGGCACAGAGTCTCTGAGGTTACTTTGTCACAATGTGAAGAATCAATGCTTATCAATTAATATGGCAACTCTACCCCACTTTATTATCAGGAGCATCTCCATCAGAGACTGTACTGCAGATATCCATATATGGCACATGGTCTATGGAGGGACTTGCATTTTTTTTAATTGTGAATCTTTAGCTTAGACATCTATAACATTCCTTAAAAGTTTCTTATTGTTTGTAAAATATCTTTACCTTTAATTTTCTTCACTTCTTTTGGCATAATAATGTGCTTACTTACAAAAACCTGTAATTAGACCAAAGTGTATTATACTCACTTTAAGTGAAGTAAATGTTTGAGATATCTTATTTAAAAAAAAGGCACCTAATTAAACTTAAAAGCTTTTGCACAATGAAGGAAACTATAAGCAAGGTGAAAAGACAGCCTTCAGAATGGGAGAAAAGAATAGCAAATGAAGCAACTGACAAAGGATCTCAAAAATATATAAGCAGCTCCTGCAGCTTAGTTCCAAAAAAAATAAATGACCCAATCAAAAAATAGGAAACAACTAAACAGACATTTCTCCAAAGAAGACATTCAGATGGCTAACAAACACATGAAAAGATGCTCAACATCACTCATTATCAGAGAAATGCAAATCAAAACCACAATGAGGTACCACGCTGGTCAGAATGGCTGCTATCAAAAAGTCTACAATCAATAAATGCTGGAGAGGGTGTGGAGAAAAGGACCCCTCCTACACTGTTGGTGGGAATGCAAACTAGTAAAGCCACTATGGCGAACAGTGTGGGGATTCCTTAAAAAAACTGGAAATAGAACTGCCATACGACCCAGAAATCCTACTGCTGGGCATACACACCAAGGAAATCAGAATTGAAAGAGACACGTGTACCCCAATGTTCATCGCAGCACTGTTTACAATAGCTAGGACATGGAAGCAACCTAGATGTCCATCGGCAGATGAGTGGATAAGAAAGCTGTGGTACATGTACACAATACAATATATTACCCAGCTATTAAAAAGTACATATTTGAATCAGTTCTAATGAAGAGGATGAAACTGGAGCCTATTATACAGAGTGAAGTAAGTCAGAAAGAATAACATCAATAATACAGTATATTAACACATATATACATAGAAGTTAGAAAGATGGTAACAATGACCCTATATGTAAGATAGCAAAAGAGACACAGATATAAAGAACAAACTTTTGGGCTCTGTGGGAGAAGGTGAGGGTGGGATGATTTGAGAGAATACCACTGAACATGTATATTACCATATGTGAAAAAGATCACCACTCCAAGTTTGATGCATGAAACAGGGCACTCAAAGCGAGTGCACTGGGACAGCCCTGAAGGATGAGATGGGGAGGGAGGTGGGAGGCGGGTTCAGGATTAGGGACACACGTACACCCATGGCTGATTCATGTCAGTGAATGGCAAAAACCGTTACAATATTGTGAAGTAGTTAGCCTCCAATTAAAATAAATTAATTTTAAAAAAAGAAAGTATCAAGTTATTTTGCTGTTGTTTCTAATACTCCTCAATTCTGCACTTCTCAATACAATACAATGCTCTGAATTTTTGCTTTGAAGAGACACCTAAGCATGAAGGAAGTGGAGGCAAAGGGGCTGGTTTCCCAAAGAAATACTTCTATGCAATAGCTCTAATAGTGACCTCATTGTTAGAGAGTTCAACTCAGTTTTAGCAGAGATGTTGTATTCCCACTGAATACTCAGAATATGTTTTAGTTCTTGCAGTGTTTATGGAAATCTGTAGCGTGACTCAGAGAAGGCAATGGCAACCCACTCCAATATTCTTGCCTGGAAAATCCCATGGACGGAGGAGCCTGGTAGGCTGCAGTCCATGGGGTCGCTAAATGTCAGACACGACTGAACAACTTCACTTTGACTTTTCACTGTCATGCATTGGAGAAGGAAATGGCAACCCACTCCAGTGTTCTTGCCTGGAGAATCCCAGGGACAGGGGAGTCTAGTGGGTTGCTGTCTGTGGGGTCGCACAGAGTCGGACACGACTGAAGCGACATAGCATCAGCAGTAGTGTGACTAGGACTATATATGAGTCATTCTGTAGAGGCAATGAGTGCATAAAAAAATGATTGTTATTCTCTGGACATTAATAGTCTCAGAATAGTCATAAAGTAAACTGCTAACTAGTGAGGTAATTCTGCTATCAAAACAGCCCCTTCACAATGTTTTATCATTTTTAAATTGCTTCCTCATATGCAATTTCAAGGGAAATATACTTAGCATAATGCCATGGGGAAGACTCGGAAAGAGGGGGTGCATTCCAGACAGAAGCAGTTCAGCAAACTAGGCCTCATCAGTTACTGTGAATTCAGAGGTTACAACATCCTAAAAGATGATGCTCTGAAAGTGCTGTACTCAATATGCCAGTAAGTTTGGAAAACTCAGTGGTGGCCACAGGACAGGAAAATGTCAGTTTTGATTCCAATCCCAAAGAAAGGTAATACCAAAGAATGTTCAAACTACTGCACAATTGCACTCATCTCACATGCTAGTAAAGTAATGCTCAAAATTCTCCAAGCCAGGCTTCAACAGTACATGAACCAGGAACTTCCAGATGTTCAAGCTGGTTTCAGAAAAGGCAGAGGAACCAGAGAGTAAATTGCCAACATCCGCTGAATCATAACAAAGGCAAGTCCAGAAAAATTCCAGACATCTACTTCTGATTCACTAACTACGTTAAACCCTTTGACTGTGTGGATCACAACAAACTGGAAAATTCTTAGGACAGGAATAACAGATCACCTTACCTGCCTCTTGAGAAATCTGTATGCAGGTCAAGAAGCAACAAGTAGAACCTGACAGGGAACAAAAGACTGTTTGAAAATTTGGAAAGGAGTATATCAAGGCTGTATATTGTCACCTGGCTTATTTAACTTATATGCTTATTTAACTTACATATCATGTGAAATTCCAGGCTGGATGAAGCACAAGCTAGACTCAAGATTGCTGGGAGAAATATTAGTAACCTCAGTTATGCGGATGATACCATCCTTATGGCAGAGAGTGAAGAACTAAAGATCCTCCTGATGAAAGTGAAAGAGGAGAGTCAAAAAGTTGGCCTAAAACTCAACAATTGAAAAACTAAGATCATGGCATACGGACCCATCACTTCGTGGTAAATAGATGGGTAAACAATGCAAACAGTGACAGACTTTATTTTCTGGCGCTCCAAAATCACTGTAGATGGTGACTGCAGTCATGAAATTAAAAGACACTTGCTTCTTGGAAGAAAGCTATAACAAACTAGACAGCGTGTTAAAAAGCAGAGATATTACTTCGCTGACAAAGGTCCATATAGTCAAAGCTATGGTTTTTCCAGTATGGAGATGAGTTGGACCATAAACAAGGCAGAAGAACTGATGCTTTTGAACTGTGGTGTTGGAAAAGATTCTTGAGAGTCCTTTGGACTATAAGGAGATCAAACCAGTCAATCCTAAAGGAAATCAGTCCCAAATATTCATTGGAAGGATTTATGATGAAGCTGAAGCTCCAATACTTTGGCTACCTGATGTGAAGAATTGACTCATTGGAAAAGACCCTGATGCTGGGAAAGATTGAAGGTGGGAGGAGAAGGGGACGACAGAGAATGAGATGGTTGGATGGCATCACTGACATGATGGACATGAGTTTAAGCAAGCTCCCTGGGAGCTGGTGATGGACAGGGAAGCCTGGCATGCTGCAGTCTATGGGGTCACAAAGTCAGACATGACAGAGCAACTGAACAGAACTGATACAACATGGGACAGCCTTTGGGAGCAGAGCTGCAGAGTTGAAAGAGCTAACTACCTTTGGAATCATTTGTAATTCTGTTTCCTTTTAAATAATACCCAACTTTTCCAGCTTTACTACCACTAGTCTTATCTCTTTTGTTCTAAACTAGTTAAATGGGACAACTGCTGGATCCTATATATTCCCTGTTACTGGTATAGTAAGAAAATTGCCATAACTCATTCCTTGATCTTAGTGAAATAATCAATAATAGGACTATACCACTGATGTGCTTCCGTAGAGCATTTCCCCAGGTAAACAACACCAATCAGTCAAATCAGCATTTGAAGTGAAATTCAGGCCTACTTCATTCTCACTTTCACCCTTTGATGCACTAATTTTCTTGGTCTTAGATGCCTCTCACATAGTTCCAGCATGTACTTCATTAAATCATGTTCTAATCTCATTATTTAATAGGATAAACAATTATTTAAAAATCTCACACATTACAGAGGCTACTTTGATTTTGTTATACAGTCAGGTTGCTTACATTCTTCTTTTATTTTGACACATTCTATCCCTAGTTTATTCATTGGCAGGTGAATTATTTACCATTAGCATCATATATCGTCAATTAGTTTAAAAAACAAATTATAAATTAAACATACAGAATCACTAACTGGTCAGAGGTTATAAGCTAACGCTAAGCACGCCACTTTACTCAAAATATTGCTTTAAAAGGAAGATTAAAAAAAGGTAATTGTGATGCTTTTGGTGGGAGAGTAAAGATTTAGGAAAAGCAAGAACATAGTAGAGAACTAGAGAGGTTCTCAAGAATATGATTATTATTTTTTTTTATCAATTCTGACATTATTACAGCATTCCACAGGCATTCCTTTTATACATTTCAAAACTCATGGTTATAATCAATTGCTACTCTGGGTCAATTATCACCAGTTACATTTTCATCTATTTCTTTCACTGATCCCTGGAAAGTCTAGCTGTCAAACTAACCTATTGTGACTGTTCATGGCCAGTGGGAACTGGCTAGTCAAAAGTTGAAACTTCTCCTCCATTTTAAATACCATTTCAAATATGAGTTTTAACCTAAAAGACACATTTGTCTTTAAAAAAATATATATTCCTGCCCCTCATCTTCAAGTCAATAGTGATCTCCCTGTAACATAACCACATGCAATTTCACTACATAATTTTAATGCATGCCCAGATTTTTTTATACTCTTTTTTTCCCGTTCCTTTTAAATCAAGTGCTTCTTGTTACAACCACCTATGCAGATGACATTTCAGAGCTTTGTGTCTAAACTTTAAGGTCAGAAATGCATGTTAAATTTTGCAAATGATTTATGGGTTATAGGGTAGAATGATGTACATTATTATATGAGGGGTTCAGGAAGGGCCATTTATGCACAATTAAGGAAAAACAGGTATAACTGTTTTTTCTCAAACCTTGGCCTTTTTCCTTTTAACCTTCTGAAAGTCGTTATGTCATATTTCAAAATTCTTATTTTGCTTGAGGGAAAAATTTAAGTCACATAACTAGGCCATAACATTCAAATGTTCAAGGTTTGATTTTTTTTTCCTGTGTGATTTATAATAGTGCATGCTTTCATAATGTGTAATTTATCAGGTATGATGCAAGATTTTATGCCAGTTGTACAATTTATTCCTTAAATCTTTAATGGAAGAAGAGAAATTGATCGTTGAGATTAGAACAAGTTGTCAATAATTTCTTCATGACATCTCTATAAGGCATCCATCACTCATTTCCATTTTTAAGCTGACAACCTAACTTCATGTTTTTTACCCCCATGTAAAGATTAGCAGAGAAACCCAAGGGTAACTTTTCCAGTTTATTCTGCTCTCTATATAGTATTTTCATTATTACCACTGTTGTCATTCTCACCAGCATAATACCTACATAAATTATAGTGCTTCACAGGTTGAAAAATATCATGTCAGTTTCTCTCCACATTTTTTTTATTGAGGCACAGCTGGTGTGCAATATTGTATAAGATGCAAGCATACAATATAGTGAATCACAATTTTTAAAGGTTATATTCATAGACATGCTGTGCTTTGCTTAGTCACTCAGTTGTGTCCAACTCTTTGTGACCCCATGGATGGCAGCCTGCCAGGCTTATCTGTCCATGGGGATACTGGAGAAGGTTACCATGCCCCCCTCCAGGAGATCTTCCTGACCCAGGAATTAAACTGGAGTCTCCTGCAATGCAGGTAGATTCTTTACCAGCAGAGGTATGAGAGAAGTCCATGTTCCATATATAATTACTACAACATACTGGCAATATTCCTATGTACAATGTGGCCTTGTAGCTTAATAAAAATTTATACCTCTTAATCTAACTGGATCTTGCCCCTACTCCTTCCTGCTTTCTACTGGTGACCACTAGCTTGTTCTGTGAGTCTGTTTCCTTTTTGTTATATTCACTAGTTTATTTTTTTATATTCTACATACAAGTGATATCATACAATAATTGTTCTACTCTGAGATATTTCACATAGCATAACATCCTCCCAGTCCATGCAAATAGCAAAATGTTGTTATATTTATGGCTGAGTACTATTCCACTATTGCCTGGAAAATCCCATGGACAGAGGAGCTTGGTAGGCTACAGTCCATGGGGTCGCAAAGAGTCGGACACGACTGAGCGACTTCACTCACTCACTCACTATTCCACTATAAATATATACCCCATCTTTGTCATCCATTCTTGTGTTGATGGACACTTAAGTTGCTTCCATATATTAACAATTGAAATAATGCTGCAGTGAACACTGGGGTGCATGTATCTTTTTAAATTCATGTTTTTGCTTTTTTTGATATATACCCAGGGGTGGAATTGCTGGGTCATATGGTAGCTCTGTTTTTAGTTTTTTGAGAAATCCTCATACTGCTTTCCATAATGGCTGCATCCATCTGCATTCTACCAACAATGTAAGAGAGTACTCTTTTCCTCCATGTCTTTACCAACATTTTAAAAGCTAGCCCTTCTGACAGGTGTGAGGCCATAGCTCACTGTGGTTTTAACTTGCATTTCTCTCATGATTAATAAGGTTGAGCATCTTTCATATGCCTGTTGGCCACCTGAATGTCTTCCTTGGAAAACATCTATTCAAATCTATTCTTTAGCCCATTTTTAAGTTAGGTTGTTCATTTTTCTGATGTTGAGTTACATGAGCTATTTGTATATTTTGTATAGTAACCCCTTCTTGGTCATATTATTTCCAAGTGTTTTCTCCCATTAAGTAGGTTTTCTTTTCATTTTGTCAATAGTTTCCTTCGCGGTGCAAAAGCTTTTAAGTTTTACTATATTAGGTACTATTTATTTATTTTGGCTTCTATTTGCTTTAGGAGATAGATGCAAAAAAATAAAAATATTGCTACAATTTATGTTAGGGAACATTCTGCCTCTGTTTTCCCCTGATTTTTACCTTTCCCTCTGGCTGGAAGCCATCACATCCATTAAGAGGGCCTTCCCTGAATATCTGATCAGGAAAAAATACTGAGCTCCTATGGTTAGTCATTCTCATGTGACCTTTGCTATATAATGGGCTAGGCAATGTTTTAGTTGTAGCTAAAGTTATGAAATGCTCTTTACATGATTACATGAATGATGAAATGATAATACTAATATAGAGGGCAAAGACCATGAGTAATAACTCAGTTAACAAAGATTTCATGAAGCATTGTTAAGTATTTGCCAATATCAGTTACTGTATATACATAAATAAGTAGCTCAGCAACTTTCTTTTAACATATCTATTGAAGAGCAAATCACATTCAATACAACTAACTTTTTTAAAGTATAAGACTCAATGGTTTCTCATATGTTTTCAGTTCTAGGACCAAAAGGAACAAAATTCAGCCAACACCGTGAAAGATCAAAGAAATGGAAACTGTCTTGCAGTCATAATGAAACACAGCCTGCTAACATGGTGATTTTAGACAGTGAGGACCACTGAAAAATGGAGGCATAAGATAATATACTGCTATGGTTTAAGGCACAAATATGTGGTAATTTGTTACAGAAGCACTCCCTTCTGGCCAGTAAGTTTCTACCAAATTCTTTTCCAATAGTTTCATAAGGTTCCCTCAGGTATAACAAGTTGCATAACAGACCCCAGTTATTTGATCAACAAACATATAACTCTAACCAAGATATTTAAAATGAAGCCAAGTGTCTAAGATAATTCAAGTGTTCAGAGATTGGGACTGTACCATTTTATGTTATCGTTGTTCAGTCACTAAGCTGTGTCCAACTCTTTGTGACCCCATAGACTGCAGTATGCAAGGCTCCTCTGTCCTTCACTATCCCCTAAAGTTTGCTCAAATTCATGTCCATTGCATCAGAGATGCTATCTAACCATCATCCTCTGCTGCCTACCCTTCTTTTGCCTTCAGTCTTCCCAGCATCAGGGTTTCTTCCCAGTGAGTCAGCTTTTCACATCAGGTGGCCAAAGTATTGGAGCTTCAGCTTTAGCACCAGTACTTCCAATGAATATTCAGGGTTGATTTCCATTTGATCTCCATGCAGTCCAAGAGACTCTCAAGTGTCTTCTCCAGCACAATTCAAAAGCATCAATTCTTCAGCACTCAGCCTTCTTTATGGATCAACTCTCACATCTGTACATGACTACTGGAAAAGTCATAGCTTTGACTATATATCCTTTTGTCTGCAAAGTGATAAATCTCAATATTAAAGGCAGCTAGACTGTGGAAATTAAACATGGATAAAGGGAAGTTTACTTCTCTTTACTCTGGATTAGTAAAATATCTGACTGTGATTTGGGAAACACAATGTCCTGGGTCATATTAGAGTCCATTCTGATATGAATTAGCCACATGTGGTTAACAGAGATTCCATTTTGGTGCCTGATAACATTGCCCTGAGAAAGTGGTAGTACTGCTATATTTAGTTGTTAATCTATTTCAGTCCATTGACTTGAGTATTCATTAAAACATGTCAGCAAGATAAAATGCAAATAAATAAGACAATTTGCAAGGGTGTTGATAAATGTGTGACACTGGTAAAATAACAACATAACATTTATTAAATCAAACTTAGATCCAATTAAAATCTTCCTAAGATTTTCAATGTTATTTCTCAGGTATTTCTGTGTTTAGGAGGATGCAAGCCTATTTGTTTAGATCTCCAATTCCTCCTTAGAGTCTACCTTCATATCTACAATACATGATGCCTTTAGGAAGAATTTTTTTTATCATTACTGGCTATCATTATGCAGACAACACTCAGGTTTATGTCTCTCAATTTGATAATTTAGCTTTGGCTGCAGATGATCTGATTCAGAGTCCATCTACAGTGAATAATTGAATGTCAGAAATGTTTTAAATTAAATTCCAACAAAGATAAAATGCTTTGTGGAGGAATCTTAATGTTTGTTAAGTTCCTGTCCTCCTTTTCATGGCCTCTTAATGGTTGCGATCTTGTATCCACTTTTCCAAAGACTTGAGTCATACTACATTTCTCCCTCTGTGTTCTTTCACCATCTCAAGTACACTGTAAGCATAAAATAAAAAGTACAGCAATGGAAGAGGGTTTTTGACTGGGTGGCATAATTAATGTCATTACATATTTCATTTCCTGGTAATGGATGTAAATATAAAAAATAGGTCTGGTTAATGTTCTCTCATGAATAAATATAAAGAAGATTTTGGTGGAATACAGGAGCAGTGGTCCTCTGATATACTCAATAGTCAACTGAGTTACCAACTGATATTGTAGAAATAGTAGGTACCTTACACATATGTGCACTTTGATTTGTAGACTCCATATATATTCATATGGAATTGAAGTACAGGGAAATTTGAGGTGTGCCAGCACTAATTTGGTTTAGAAATAAAATATAAACTTTAGATAAAATTGACTTGGATTCAATTTCTAGCTATTACTCTTTATTATTTATGTGACACTCGGAAAGTTACTAAATAATCTACTTCAATTTCCTCATTCATAAACTAGGAGGGAATTATATTACCCTCATTTATTAATTCAATCAATACATATTTACTGTATATACATAATGTGCCAGTTATAACCAGCAAACGATGAAAGATTGACAACAAACCAAATTTCTACCCACATGGGCCTTAAATTCTAGTAAGAGACAAGAATGAGAAATTAGAATGTGTTAGGTAATTATAAATATTAAGAAGTAAGGGACAGAGAAATGATGTGAAAGTGGGTCAGGAGATATGTGTACATACTGTATGTGTGTACACATGCCTTTCCCCAGTTGTTTAATCAAGCAGTATTTACACATACAGTTTGGGGATTATATATATATAAATTATTTGCATGTATATAGCTTCCCTGGTGGCTCAGTTGGTAAAGAATCTGCCTGCACTGCAGGAGACCTGGGTTCAATCCCTGGTTTGGAAAGATCCCTTGGAGGAGGGCATGGCAATCCACTCCAGTATTCTTGCCTGGAGAATCTACATGGACAGATGAGCCTGATGGATTGTAGGTCGCAGAGAGTCAAAAATGACTGAGTGATTAAGCACAGCACAGCATTATATGTAACATCTGGAAACAGAACAGTCAGCTATTATTTATTGGTAAAATAAAAATTTAATGTTGGAAAAACAGCTCCAATTTCATATTTCCTGCAAAACAGGAACCAGGTGTCTTATGGCACCAGAAAGGAAGACATCAGATTTCTAGATTCAAATGTGTTCTGTTTAATTATTAAAATACACACAAAGGGATGCTGATCACACAAGAAATGTTACTGAAGGCAGGAAAAACTGTCAAATTCCTGTGACTAAATATGCTAGGTCTAGCATGTGCTATGATGTTTTTTTGTAACCCAAGAGGATTTTCAAGAAGAAAGCTTGACCCTGCCTGCAATTCTTCATCTGCTTCCATTTCTTTGCTTTTCCCAAGAAGTGTGACTCAGTAAGTATATCCTTGTTGTGTGACATAGATGAAATAAACATACTTGATGACTGCTTAACATGAAACTGGTGTCTTTCCTTCTAAAAGCCCCTATTAAATGGCTAACTCATTGTTACTTGCACCCCTTTACAATAAAGCATTGCTGTAATTAACACATAACACTTCAATATAGTGTTTCTCACTGTTATGGATTTTTGATGACCTGACTTTAAATTTTGTATGTTTTGGCTTTTTTTATCAAATTAACAGGCTAGTAAATCACCAGACACATACTTATCATCATTAAAAACATCTCCACATTTTCTTCTTACTTGTTCCTATAAATATATTTGTGTTTTATGTGCCTGAAAGTCACAACATATAGGATCATCATATCTAAAAATATATGTGGAGGAAAAAAATCCTTAAGTAATTGGCATTGTGCATGATTTTAATTTTTATTAATACTGTCCTATATTTTTAAAAAATATATTAGATAAAAAGTCTGTTCTGTACTGTGCCAAGTTATATTGACTCTTTGCAACTCCATGTAGTATAGCCCACCAGGTACTTCTGTCCATGACATTCTTCCAGGCAAGGACACTGGAGTGGGTTGCTATCCCCTTTTATAAGAGAATTTCCCAATCCAGGGATTAAACTCACAGCTGTTGCATCTCCTGCATTAGCAGGCAGATTTTTTTTTTTTTAAGTCAGAGGTTAGAGAAAACAATTTTATATATACCAAATACTCTAAAATAAAAAAGATACTAAGATAAGAAACTATCTCATCTAAAATATGAAGCCATTTCATGTATAATGAAAATTATCTAGAAGAACTAGGAGTGGTAATTGCTTTCACTACTGTTTTCTTGTCTGATAACTTCTCCATAGTAAGAATATATCACCTTTATATCAAAAAAAAGTTCCATCTTAATTGCAAATTTTATTTTATATTATATATCTGGAAAGATGTCATAAATGAGTTAGGTTCAATAATGTGTTATGATGATTCTCTCTCCGCTATCTAAATGCCACACATTAGGATATTTTGAACTTTGATAGATCATTCTCATTCACCAATAATAGCTTTAAAATATGTATTTTATACAATTAAAAGCTTCTGCACAACAAAGGAAACTATAAGCAAGGTGAAAAGACAGCCTTCGGAATGGGAAAAAATAATAGCAAATGAAGCAACTGACAAACAACTACTCTCAACGATATACAAGCAACTTATGCAGCTCAATTCCAGAAAAATAAATGATCCAATCAAAAAATGGGCCAAAGAACTAAATAGAGATTTCTCCAAAGAAGACATACGGATGGCTAACAAACACATGGAAAGATGCTCAACATCACTTATTATCAAAGAAATGCAAATCAAGACCACAATGAGGTACCATTTCACACCAGTCAGAATGGCTGTGATCCAAAAGTCTGCAAGTAATAAATGCTGGAGAGGGTGTGGAGAGAAGGGAACCCTCTTACACTGTTGGTGGGAATGCAAACTAGTACAGCCATAATGGAAAACAGTGTGGAGATTCCTTAAAAAATTGCAAATAGAAATACCATATGATCCAACAATCCCACTGCTGGGCATACACACCGAGGAAACCAGAATTGAAAAAGACACATGCACCCCAATGTTCATTGCAGCACTGTTTATAATAGCCAGGACATGGAAACAACCTAGATGTCCATCAGCAGATGAATGGATAAGAAAGCTGTGGTACATATACACAATGGAGTATTACTCAGCCATTAAAAAGAATACATTTGAATCAGTTCTAATGAGATGGATGAAACTGGAGCTGATTATACACAGTGAAGTAAGCCAGAAAGAAAAATACCAACACAGTATACTAACACATATATATGGAATTTAGAAACATGGTAATGATAACCCTGTATGCGAGACAGCAAAAGAGACACAGATGAATAGAACGGACTTTTGGACTCTGAGGGAGAGGGAGAGGGTGGGAGGATTTGGGAGAATGACATTGAAACATGTATACTATCATGTAAGAAATTAATCTCCAGTCTATGTTCGATACAGGATACAGGATACTTAGGACTGGTGCACGGGGATGATCCAGAGAGTTGATATGGGATGGGAAGTGGGGGGGGGGCGAGTTCAAGTTTGGGAACTCATGTACAACTGTGGCGGATTCATGTCAATGTATGGCAAAACCAATAGAGTATTGGAAAATAAAGTAAAAATAAAAATTAAAAAAATAAAAAATAAAATATGTATTTTATTAATTATATTGAGAATAGATTTCCAGATGCAGAATCTGTCTCTAACACCAATGCTACTGCCACTGCCTAACCACCTGTTTCATCTCCAACAGGAGTTGTCCACTGTTGATTTCGGCCAGTATCGGCAAAGAGAAGGTCCCCAAGCCAGAGACTAAAATACCAGTGTAATTTCTAAAGATCGACTACATCCAGGCCTTGGAAAGAAACAGAGTGCCTGTGAGGGTCTTGGAATTTGGAGTACTAATCTGTACATAGGGTCTGTGGAGTCTTCTTCCATGCCTCTTCCGTCTAGGAATTTTTCCAGGAGTAACTCATTTCAAACTACAACAAGCCTGACACCACAGAAGGAACACAAGCAAAGAACTACAGAGGTGGCAGTCAATCAGCTGGAGGTGTGGTTGTTGGGACTGGAACTTGTATGTTCTCAGGCTCCATTGGGTTCACCTACCAGGGCATATGGATTCAAGGGAATTCCCACATTAGTGTTTCTAAGCCAGACCTTCCCAGGGTGTCTAAGTCTGATATCTAGGTTCTGTCAGGAACCTGCATGCAGGCAAAAATGGAAGCCTCCTATTAGGTGAACAGGTAGATGGAATTTGACAACCTTCTGAGGAGACAGCTCTTAATATCTGTTGGATCTACATGATTCTCCAAGAACATCCATAACTAAGAGAGATCTTTCTACATTTCCAGGTTTGCAAACTGACTCTGAAAGGAGCAAAATTGCCTGCCCCAATAAGAGTTTAGGGTGCTCTGGCAGCATTTACCTGACCCCAAGCTTATCAGGCTAGGGCTTTATTATTACTGGGAAAAGACCCAGAGATTCTATAGTCATGGAAGGGTTGTCTACTTATCCCATTCTCCTGCCACATGTTTCCCAGCTCTGAATTTTATTTCCCTTCACAACTTTGGATGGGTGATATGAGAAACCAGATGATCCTGGCCATATCTAAGCTGTATTCAGAGGCATCTCAATGTGAAATAAGAGAAAGTACACAGATAAGAAACGTGACCCATCTTACATGTACACTTATTCTTGAATTTATACTCCAAATTTGTTTTTACTGATTTGGAAGTAAAATTAACTGAGAAACCCTCTTCACCATTCCTGTTCACAGGAAGCTCCCCCCACCACCCTCAGCGTTCTTTTTTTGTCAAGTATGAGATGAGTAATTTTTATTTAGTGACTTTATTTCCTATTGTTGTTGTTGTTCAGTCATTAAGTCCTGTTTGACTTTTTGTGACCCCACAGACTACAATGCATCAGGCCTCCCTGTCCCTCACCATTTCTTGGAGTTTGCCCAAGTTCATGTCCATTGAATTGGTGATGTCATCCAACCATTTTATCCTCTGTTGCCCTCCTCTCCTTCTGTATTCAGTCTTTCCCAGCATCAGGGTCTTTTCCAATGAGTTGGCTTTTCTCATCAGGTAGCCAAAGCACTGGAGTTTCAGCTTCAGCATCAGCTCTTCTAATGAATATTCAGGACTGATTTCCTTTAGGACTGACTAGTTTGATCTCCTTGCTGTCCAAGTGAGTCTCAAAAGTCTTCTCCACCACCACATTTCAAAATCATCAATTCTCTGGTGCTATGCCTTCTTTGTGGTCCAACTCTCATATCCATACATGATTAATGAAAATACCATAGCCTTGACTGTATGGACCTTTGTCAGCAAAGCGATGTCTTTGTTTTTAATATGCTATTTTTTTTTAATAATAGCTTTCCTTCCAAGAAGCAATCGTCTTTTTGTGCATGAATGTGCATTCTTTTCTAATGCATGTATGTATTTGAAAGGACATAATAAATTTTAGAATCAAACTTCTAGGTTCATGGCTGCAGTCCATGGGGTCACTAAGAGTTGGACACGGCTGAGTGACTTCACTTTCACTTTTCACTTTCATGCATTGGAGAAGGCAATGGCAACCCACTCCAGTGTTTTTGCCTGGAGCATCCCAGGGATGGGGGAGCCTGGTAGGCTCTTTTTTAAAGCTCTTAGTGTTCTGATTATTATTTACAGATTGATTTAGACAGTTTGACTATCTTTACCAAGATGAGTGCTCTTTTCCAGACACCTGACATGCCATTTCGTTTACTGAGGCAAGTCTAGACTTAAGTATTTTTTGAAAGATTTTATAGATTTACAGATTTTTAATTACATCGATCCTTCAGTATTTTTTGTTAAAAAATTCAGTGAGTATTTTATTCTGTTGTCATCAGTCATGTTTTTTTATTAACCTCCAAAGCTCGTCTTTTTTTTTTCTTTTTACTATTGATGCAATAATTGACATATATTTTATTAGTTTCCAGTCTACAACACAGTGATTGGACTTCTATGTATGTTGACCTCATCACAATAAGTTTAATTATCATCTGTCACTATTTAAAGTTATTGCAATATGACTGACTATATTCTCTATTCTGTGTATTACATTTTCATGACTGATTTTCTTTATCACTAGAAGTTTGAGTCTCTAAATCTCTGTCACCTACTGACTTGAAAAAAGTATTTAATTTTTAAATGGGTTTTATGTGCCCACTGTAAACATTTCCAGAAGTGCTTTCATTTATATAATGTTATAAATGAAATCTGTCATTTCTTTCTTTTAAATCATTTTGTACATTTGAAAGTTTTTTGTACATAAATTTAAAATTCCTACATTGCTTATTTTCATTACATTTACTATACTTTCAGGTAGAAAACTCAAAGAGTGTTAATAATACTCAACCTACTTAATCTTCCTGAATTTAGCAGAAATACCTATTAAGTACTATACATGATTTTGGTTTATGAATTAATTTTAAGTTTACATATTCATCGTTGTTATTTGTGTGTGTATGTGTGTTCAATTGTGTCTGACTCTCTGTGACTCCACAGACTGCAGCCTGCCAGACTCCTCTAGTCATGGAATTTTCCAGATAACAATACTGGAGTGCAGAGAAGGCAATGGCACCCTACTCCAGTACTCTTGCCTGGAAAATCCCATGGACAGAGGAGCCTGGAAGGCTGCAGTCCATGGGGTCACTAAGAGTTGGACACGGCTGAGTGACTTCACTTTCACTTTTCACTTTCATGCATTGGAGAAGGCAATGGCAACCCACTCCAGTGTTTTTGCCTGGAGCATCCCAGGGATGGGGGAGCCTGGTAGGCTGCCATCTCTGGGGTCGCACAGAGACGGACATGACTGAAGAGACTTAGCAGCAGCAGCAGCAGCAATACTGGAGGAGTTGCCATGTCCTATTCCACTTTATCTTCCAGACTCAAAGACTGAATCTGCATCTCTTGTGTCTCCTGCAGATTCTTTACAACTGCACCACCTGAAGCAGTTTTTAAATAATGTTTTGAACTTCATAAGTTTTCAAGGAAATTATTCTATAAGTTTTATGCTGGCCTATTAATATGATGAACTGTATTAATATATTTCATAATAGTGAACCATGTTACATTCTTGAATTAAATTTGTTTGCTGAATTTTTAGTAATAATTTTATACCAATATTAATAGTAAGTCTGGTTTTGATATCTTCTCACAGCAAGAAGCTTATAAATGTATTTTTTAATGTTTTCTGATTTCAAAAGATAATATAGATCATTTTCCTGGTGGCTCAGGTGGTAAAGAATCTGCCTGCAATGCAGGAGACGCAGGTTCTATCCCTGGGTTGGGAAGATGCCTTGGAGAGGGAAATGGCAACCACTCCAGTATTCTTGACTGGAGAATCCTACAGACAGAGGAGAATTTCTCCTGCTTGAAAATACATGTACCTGGTAAATGCTGAGCTGTTACATTTTGAACCAAAGTTTGTAATGGAGACTTATTAATGCTGTTAAAAATATTATTGATTTATATGATTGACTTGGTTGCTTTTGTTATATTTTTAGTTTTGGAAAGCTATGTATCTAAGTATCCATCTAGTTAACATGAGAGTATGTTGTTTCTATATACATTAATTGAGATGCTTCCATAATAATTATTTCCATCTAAAGTCTCAGTATTAACTCTGATACCTACTTCATGTTGATTTTTGAAATTAAAGTGATAGAATTTTATGGACTTTTAATATGCATATTCTCTTCAAATTCTTTCTAAGCAAATCCTTATTTGCATTCTACTTAGAGCATTTTAAGGTCATTCTCTTCAAAAGAAAATGGCATTATTCATTTGCTTGTATCTTAAGAAGGAAAACTATATGAAGGAAATGAATTTCAGGGACTGATAATTTTCTTGAAACTATATATGAGAAATGCCCGAAATTCATGGTTTGAATATAATAGTACAGAGCTACATGATCTGGTATATTTTAAATAGACAAATCAATATTATATATATAATTTTTTTCTATTTTGCTGCATCATTGTTTTAGAATTTCTGTGCCAAAGCAAAATGTAAAAATAACAGCACTATCATACATATTTAGTAATGTTTCCATTATTTTAAACTTTATATTTACAACTTTGTATTTTCTTCCTTTAGAAGCTGAGTGATATTTAATGTGATATTTTGACTGTTTTTATTTATTTATTTTTGACTGTTTTAAAAAAAATTATTGGTTAAATGTAGTAGATTGAATTGAGTCCATAGCTTGACTCGTGAGATATATAGAACAAGTAAGAATTAACAGAACAGGAATGCACAAATAAATAGTGGCCCAGAATTGATGTGCCTTTCTTTTGTATTACAACATATAAAGTGATAGGTTGTTTTCTCGATTCTAGGATGATACTCTCTGTATGGCACAATCTCAGACTTCAAGCTGTCATTAAATGTCTCTGTGAGAGAAAAGCAGCACTCTTGTGGGTAGTTCATTTCAAGCATAGTTGAACTCCAAGGCATTTACCACAGGTGGCTATAATCTGCTCTGTCCTGTCCTGACAGGAAACAGATTAGCTAGCTTTTAACTATTTCTTCTCAGAATCTGTATTCTAATCCTAAAGATTTAAATATTCAGTCCCTAAATTGCCCTACAATAATCCTCACTTCAGTTTAGTTCAGTTGCTCAGACGTGTCCTACTCTTTGCGACCCCATGAATCCCAGCACGCCAGGCCTCCCTGTCCATCACCAACTCCCAGAGTTCACTCAGACTCACGTCCATCCAGTCAGTGATGCCATCCAGCCATCTCATCCTCACTCGTTCCCTTCTCCTCCTGTCCCCAATCCCTCCCAGTATCAGAGTCTTTTCCAATGAGTCAACTCTTTGCCTGAGGTGGCCAAAGTATTGGAGTTTCAGCTTTAGCATCATTCCTTCCAAAGAAATCCCAGGGTTGATATCCTTAGAATGGAATGGTTGGATCTCCTGGCAGTCCTAGGGACTCTCAAGAATCTTCTCCAACACCACAGTTCAAAAGCATCAATTCTTCGGCGCTGTTTTCTTTCCAGTCCAACTCTCACATCCATACATGACCACAGGAAAAACCATAGCCTTGACTATACGGACCTTAGTCAGCAAAGTAATGTCTCTGCTTTTGAATATACTACCTAGGTTTGTCATAACTTTCCCTCCAAGGAGTAAGCGTCTTTTAATTTCATGGCTGCAATCACCATCTGCAGTGATTTTGGAGCCCCCCTCAAAAAAGTCTGACACTGTTTCCCCATCTATTTCCCATGAAGTGATGGGGCCAGATGCCATATCTTCATTTTCTGAATGTTGAGCTTTAAGCCAACTTTTCCACTCTCTTTCATTTTCATCAAGAGGCTTTTTAGTTCCTCCTCACTTTCTGCCATAAAGGTGGTGTCATTTTCATATCTGAGGTTATTGATATTTCTCCCAGCAATCTTGATTCCAGCTTGTGCTTCTTCCAGCCCAGTGTTTTTCATGATGTACTCTGCATATAAGTTAAATAAGCAGGGTGACAATATACAGCCTTGATGTACCCCCTTTTCTATTCAGAATCTGTCTGTTGTTTCATGTGCAGTTCTAACTGTGGTTTCCTGCCCTGCATACATATTTCTCAAGAAGAAGGTCAGGTGGTCTGGTATTCCCATCTCTCTCAGAATTTTCCACAGTTTATTGTGATCCACACACTCAAAGGCTTTGGCATAGTCAATAAAGCAGAAATAGATGTTTTTCTGGAACTCTTCTGCTTTTTTGATTATCCAGCAGATGTTGGCAATTTGATCTCTGGTTCCTCTGCCTTTTCTAAAACAAGCTTGAACATCTGGAAGTTCATGGTTCACGTATTGCTGAAGCGTGGCTTGGAGAATTTTGAGCATTACTTTACTCGCATGTGAGATGAGTGTAATTGTGCAGTAGTTTGAGCATTCTTTGGCATTGCCTTCCTTTGGAATTGGAATGAAACTGACCTTTTCCAGTCCTGTGGCCACTGCTGAGTTTTCCAGATTTGCTGGCATATTGAATGCAGCACTTTCACATCATCATCTTTCAGGATTTGAAATAGCTCACCTGGAATTTCATTACTTCCACTAGCTTTGTTCATAGTGATGCTTTCTAAGGCCCACTTGACTTCACATTCCAGCATGTCTGGCTCTAGGTGAGTGATCATACCACTGAGATTATCTGGGTCATGAAGATCTTTTTTGTACAGTTCTTCTGTGTATTCTTGCCACAGCTTCTTAATATCTTCTGCTTTTGTTAGGTCTATACTATTTCTGTCCTTTATTGAGCCCATCTTTGCATGAAATGTTCGCTTGGTATTTCTAATTTTTTTGAAGAGAGCCCTAGTCTTCCTCATTCTGTTGTTTTCCTCTATTTCTTTTTTTTCAGATTTTATTTTATTAGTGTTATTATTTTTTTACTTTACAATATTGTATTGGTTTTTTCATACATCAACATGAATCCACCATGGGTGTACATTGAGTTCCCAATCCTGAACCCCCCTCCCACCTCCCTTCCCATACCATCCCTCTGGGTCATCCCAGTGCACTAGCCCCAAGCATCCAGTATCATGCATCAAACCTAGACTGGAGATTCGTTTCTTATATGATATTATACATATTTCAATCCCATTCTCCCAAATCATCCCACCCTCTCCCTCTCCCACAGAGTCCAAAACACTGTTCTATACATCTGTGTCTCTTTTGTTGTCTCGCATACAGGGTTATCATTACCATCTTTCTAAATTCTAGATATATGCACTAGTAAACTGTATTGGTATTTTTCTTTCTGGCTTACTTCACTCTATAATTGGCTCCAGTTACATCCACCTCATTAGAACTGATTCAAATGTATTCTTTTTAATGGCTGAGTAATACTCCATTGTGTATATGTACCACAGCTTTCTTATTCATTCATCTGCTGATGGACATCTAGGTTGCTTCCAAGTCCTGGCTATTATAAACAGTGCTGTGATGAACATTGGGTACACATGTTGATGGGAATGCAAACTAGTACAGCCACCATGGAGAACAGTGTGGAGATTCCTTAAAAACTGGAAATAGAACTGCCTTATGACCCAGCAATCCCACTGCTGGGCATACACACTGAGGAAACCAGAATTGAAAGAGACACATGTACCCCAATGTTTTCCTCTATTTCTTTGCAATGATCGCTTAGGAAGGCTTTCTTATCTCCCCTTGCTATTCTTTGGAACTCTGCATTCAGATGCTTATATCTTTCCTTTTCTCCTTTGCTTTTTGCTTCTCTTCTTTTCACAGCTATTTGTAAGGCCTCCCCAGACAGCCATTTTGCTTTTTTGCATCTCTTTTCAATGGGGATGGTCTTGATCCCTGTCTCCTGTACAATGTCACAAACCACAGTCCAACAACAATCCTAGAAAGCCTATATAAGCATTTACTGTTTAAGTGTAAAATTAAAGATTTATTAATATGGCTAACATGCATGGATTTATGTTTCTTATTTCACTAGTATGTTGACTTATAAGTAAATATTCATGTCTATGGACTCTGGGTGCCTCACTGAGCTACCCTCTGACAAGTAGGCTGGTTCTGCTAACTTAGGGAATTATTCGAGAACTCTTCTTAAAATTGGTAATTATGTTCAACTACAGGACTGGAAAAGATCAGTTTTCATTCCAATCACAAAGAAGGGCAATTTCAAAGATTATTTAAACTACCACACAATTGCAATCATTTCACATGCTACCAAGGTAATGCTCAAAATCCTCCAAATAAGCATTTACTGTTTAAGTGTAAAATTAAAGATTTATTAATATGGCTAACATGCATGGATTTATGTTTCTTATTTCACTAGTATGTTGACTTATAAGTAAATATTCATGTCTATGGACTCTGGGTGCCTCACTGAGCTACCCTCTGACAAGTAGGCTGGTTCTGCTAACTTAGGGAATTATTCGAGAACTCTTCTTAAAATTGGTAATTATGTTCAACTACAGGACTGGAAAAGATCAGTTTTCATTCCAATCACAAAGAAGGGCAATTTCAAAGATTATTTAAACTACCACACAATTGCAATCATTTCACATGCTACCAAGGTAATGCTCAAAATCCTCCAAATAGGCTTCAACTGTACATGAACCAAAAACTTCCAGATGTTCAAGGTGGATTTAGAAAAGGCAGAGGAACCAAAGATTAAATTGCCAACATCCACAGGATCATAGAAATAGCAAGAGAATTTTAGAAAAAAAAAATCTACCTCTGCTTCATTGACTACGCTAAAGTCTTTGACTGCATGAATCACAACAAACTGTGGAAAATTCTTAAAGAGACAGGAATATCAGACCGCCTAATCTGCCTCCTGAAAAATATGTATGAAGGTCAAGAAGCAACAGTTAGAAATGTACCTGGAACAATAGACTGGTTCAAAATTGAGAAAAGAGTACGTCAAGGCTATATATTGTCATCCTGTTTCTTCAACTTATATGCAGAGTATATCATGCAAAACACCAGGCTGGATGAAACACAAGCCAGAATCAAGATTTCTTGGAGAAATATCAATAACCTCAGATATGTAAATGACGCCACCATCATGGCAGAAATCAAAGAGGAATTAAAGAGCCTCTGGCATCCAGTCACATCATTTCATGGCAAATAGATGGAGAAACAATGGAAACAGTGACAAACTTTATTTCCTTGGGCTCCAAAATCACTGTGGACGTGAACACAGCCATGAAATTAAAAAGATGCTTGCTCCTTGGAAGAAAAGCTATGACCAACCTAGATAGCATATTAAAAAGCAGAGGCATTATTTTACCAACAAAGGTCTGTATAGTCAAAGCTATGTATTTTTTTTTCCAGTAGTCATGTATGGATGTGAGAATTGGACTATAAAGAAGGCTGAACACCTAAGAATTGATATTTTTGAGTAGCGGTGTTGGAAAAGACTCTTGAGAGTCCCTTGGACTGTAAGGAGATCAAACCAATCAATTCTAAAGGAAATCAACCCTAAATATTAATTGGAAGGACTGATGCTGAAGCTGAAACTCCAATACTTTGGCTACCTGATGCAAAGAGTCCAGCTTAACTCTGTTGCTGGGAAAGATTGAAGGCAAGAGGGTAAGGGGTCTACAGAGGATGAGATGACTGGATGTCATCATTGACTTAATGGACATGAATTTGAGCAAGCTCTGAGAGATGATGAAGGACAAGGAAGCCTGGTATGTTGCAGTACATGGGTCACAAAGAATTGGACACAACTCAGCGAATGAACAAAAACAGCAAGGATAATTTTAGAAGTTTATGAGTCTTTGATTTTCTCAAGATGAGGTTGAATTAGAGATGCAGTTTTTTAAAACTCGAGTCTTAGCCACATTTTCCTGTTAATGCTGTGCTCCTAATAGAGGTTTTCTTGCCTGCTACCTTAGCCAGTATTGACTTTTTGTTTATAATGGCATATATATACATACACATATTCATCCAGTAAGAATCCTTGACATGTACAGAGTATGACCGACTACTACTTTCCTAAAGTTCTATGATATTAGAGTGCGGTTAAATCAATTTCTAGTTAAAAGGGAAATAGTATGAGTTATTGGCCCTTGTTACCAGCACACATGGGGCTCATGTGTTGGCTGCTGATAAAATAATGACTAATCACATGAAACACTTTTTTTTTTTTTAAATCTTGAGTTTGGCAGTCACTAAAACTGTAAAGTAAAGGCAACTGTTATCCGAGAGTGTAGCTTTAGCTTTCCANCTAGCCCTTAAATCTATTTGTCACTTCCACTGTGTAATCATAAGGGGATTTATTTAGGTCATACCTGAATGGTCTAGTGGTTTTCCCCAGTTTCTTCAATTTAAGTCTGAATTTGGCAATAAGGTGTTCATGATCTGAGCCACAGTCAGCTCCTGGTCTTGTTTTTGCTGACTGTATAGTTTCTCCACCTTTGGCTGCAAAGAATATAATCAATCTGTTTTCGGTGTTGACCATCTGATGATGTCCATGTGTAGACATCAGCACAGGCTGATGGACTACATGTGTTTAATTTATATATACATAAATGTTGATCAGTTTCAACTCTTTATCTACATTTGTAAGCTCAATAGGATTAAAAAATGTTTTGTGATTGCAAGTGTGTGTAAAAATGTTGTGAGTGTGTAAGTGCATGTGTTTATATGGGTGAGGGTAGGCAGGAATATACTCACTATAATTTTAGTTCCACACAATACATCAGTTTTTACAGACTTTATTTGTTTGGGTCACTGATGCAATTATTCCACAGCTATTTTTAAGTTATTTTTTACGTGTGCTACTTTTCTTTTCAAGCATTTCTGGTTGTTTTAACTGCTGTTATGATCTCTGATTTATATAACTCTTACAAAACTAAATAAGTCACATAAGAAAAAAATAGGTTAAAATTTCTATATAATGGATCAAATACAATAATGAAGATTACACTTACTTCTTAATAAATCAAAATGTATCTATTATGTAACAATCATTATACTCACTACTCTAAAAGCTATTACACAATTTTAAAGCATAACTGCTACCATGAAAGGTCTTACAGTTTAACCCAAAAAACAAGGATACATAATAATTCAATTCTAAACTCTGAACTCTATATAAAATAATTCTAAACTATGACAAAATTATAATAGCAACACAGGGAATGGAGAGTTATTACGTTTCTGGATTAAAATAATTGGTAAATAGTTATTTGAAAGATTTGAAAATTTGTTATTTAGAGGGAAGAAATGCTAATATTCATGTTTTGGAACCTTTGGTAATCTTCAGTGCTGATGCTAGTGCTAAGTCGCTTCAGTCGTGTCTTACTCCTTGTGACCCCTCAGACTGCAGCCCACCAGGCTCCTCTGTCATGGGATTCTCCAGGCAAGAGTATTGGAGTGGGTTGCTGCTACCTTCTGCAGGGGATCTTTCCAACCCAGGGAATCTTCCCAACCCAGGGATCTAACCTGTGTCTCTTTTGTTTCCTGCAAGGGCTGTCGGGTTCTTTACCACTAGCACCACCTAGGAAGCCCTGATAATCTTCAGGCAAAGCACGATAATTAGATATTTAACAATCATACACAAACAAAGAGCAAAGGAGGAACCTTGCTGTGATAGGCTCTGTTTCTTTAGTTCTTGCATCAATTAACAGAATTTATAATAACAAACAGCAATACTTGGTAAATCTCAAGCATTGCATTAATTTGAATATGCATAACTTGAGCTACAACCAATATATAGTATTAATTTATTCTAAAATGGAAACATTTTTAGTTATGCCTCATAGTTCTATTTTATTTTTTATTTATTTTTACACTTTACAATATTGTATTGGTTCTGCCATACTTCAACATGAATCTGCCATGGGTGTACACGTGTTCCCAATCCTGAACCCCCCTCTTACCTCCCTCCCCATATCTAAGGGCTTCCCTTGTGGCTCAGCTGGTAAAGAATCCACCTGCAAAGCAGGAGACCTGGGTTCGAACTCTGGGTTTTTCCATAATTCTATAGATTAGTTTTTGTAGAATTGTTAAGTCTAATTTCATTATCTAAGAGTAAGAAAATAATATTTAATGTATCAAATGAAATATATTAAATCACATTAGAAATTATAGTTAATAAGTGATCAAATAACAGACATTGTTTAGTGACCATTACAAAATGATCACTAAATCACTTTTATAAGCCAGCTATTTTGCTAGGCATCACGTATACCATATCCTATTTTTTCTCACACAAGTATCAAATTTGAAATTATTATATGCAAAGGAAAAATTGGGAAACAGTTTCAAAGTATTTTAAAAACTTGACCTATTAATATGAAAGCATGGTTTATACTGTTTTCTTGGACTCCAAAGCCTGTTTTACAGCATAGCAAAAGTAACGTATTCGATTAAAGTTTAGTCTTTAAAAAATAAAAAATCTTATATGTTAATATTATCAGATTATGTTCTAGAGCCATTTCTTCTTTGCTGTCTTTCTGGCAAAGTATACAAACAATTTCCTCATGGCTTCAATTAATTTTATATATTCAACTCTGAATTTTTTTTTAAATTCAAATCCATAAAGTGAACTGATCTCTCAACTTGGAGAAATCTATTACTTGATATATCTATCACTGAATCACTGAACTTATATTCCCCCCAAACTTGCTCCTTTGGTATTGATATTCAGTAATTCTACACCTCATATATTATCCAAAGAGGAAGCCATGATATAAACATTGTCTTAACTGTCCTCTGTTTTCACTGTTAATTATAACTCCTATGTATCCTATTAATCCTTTTCATCCTCTTTATGACGATAGCACTACCCTGTAGGTCATTAATCCCTACAGACTGAATTAAAACAGTTGAATGTAATTCTCCCTACCAGAAATCCACAATGAACTCAGATGACCTTTCTACAACAAAAATTAGATCACGTTACCTCCAGCTTTAAATGTTTTCAGAATGTCTTCACTACTTTAATGAAAGCTCTGTTCCTTACAAGATTTGCAAGATTCAACATCTGGCTCAACTTTCAACTTCCTTTTTATTCTGACCTAAATGCATGCTGAAACTGTATTTTGTGGTAGTCACTCAGTCATGTCCGACTCTTTGTGACCCCATGGACTGTAGCCCGTCAGGCTTCTCTCTCCATGGGGATTTTCCAGGCAAGAATGCCCTTCTCCACAAACTATATTGTACCACTTTTAAAGTTGGACATGCCATGTCCTCTTTCCTCTGCATTCTTTGACATGTGACAGTGTTTCCACCAGTGTGAGATCTTCTTGCCTCTTACTTATTGTGCTGCTTCACCACTGCTACTACCAAATTTTTATTATTATTTTTTAATGATAGTTTACACTTTTCTTTTGGTGATGCTGCATGACAGAACTCTGAAATGGTCTGAATGGGCCACAGTCATGCTGTGGCAGGGCTGCACTGCTTTAGAAAGTTATAGTACAGAATTTCCTTGCCTCCTTGAAACTTCCAGGGCCTGCCTGCAGGTCCTTAGCTTGTTACTCTTTCTATTCCCAAGCCAATATGGCTGGTACAGTGTTGTTCACATCATTTCCTTCCAACACTGAGAATCCTGCCTCCATCTTTTACTTACTAGAGCTTTTGTAATTACATAGGTCCACCCAGATAATCCAGGGTAATCTTCCAATTTCAAACTGCTTAATCATATTTGCAAATTCCCTTCTTTCCAAGTAAGGTAACATGTTCATAGATTCACAAGATTAGGATGGAACATCCTTAGGGGGTCATTATTTTGCCTACAGTATTGATTCTTGAGTTTCCAGATTAAAGGTAAATTCTCCCCCAAAGCTCCATGTTAGAGTTACATGCCACTCTTATATGTTAGCATAACTTCTTAGTTGTTTTTACCAGGCTAAAGTAAACAAGATAATCACTGACCCCATGTAGTTTATAATCTCCTGAATTATAAAGAAAATTAAATAAGTATGCACACAATATCAAATTTGGAATTTGGGTCACTACTGTATTCTTAGTGACCATCAAAATTCATTCTATCTAGTATGCTTAAGTATCCTAGATATTTAAATATTTTGAGTGAATGAGTAAATAATTAGAACATACATTTTCTACTTAAATATATTTAATATACCTAACAAAATGTCTTCTAATCACTAATTTTATATGTATCTGTAAAGATATTTTTAAACAATATCTCATCCAGGCTTCAAGTCTTGTCTACACTGTTTTCATTCTCTTTCTCTAGAAAAGCTATGCATTATCCAAAACTCTGATGGCTTTGTACATCTGCCTCTTTAAAAACAAACAAACATTTAATTGTGAAAAACAATCTTCCTATGCAATCTTTCATACACTCAGTCTTTCTGTATATTTGCAATGAACAACCTTGAAAATAACACGTTTCATAGTAAGATGAAAAAGGAAAAGAATAAAAACTAGGCATACACTTAACAATGAAGTAAAAATCTTACATAATATGAAAACCACAGAATATCTTGAGAAATTAAACAATATCTAAATAATTGGAAGTACAATCCATGCTCATGACTGAAAGATTTATCCTGTTAAAATAGCAACACTCACCAATCTTATCTACAAGTTCAACACATTCGCCATCACAATGCCAGATGACTTTATTACTGAAATGGACAAGCTGATTGTAAAATTCATATAAAATTATAAGTAACCAGAAGAGCCAAAACAACTTTGAAAAATAAAACATAATATATGACCTTACACTTTCCTACTTCGAAGATGGTAATCAAGACAGTATGAAATTCAAACTGGAATGGAGATAAAGTTCAATGGAGAGAACGAGATCTCCCACAGGTCATCAGAGAAAAAGCGAGTGAGTGTGAGAGTGTGTGCTCAGTCATGTCCAACTCTTTGCAGCCCCCTAACCCTGCCAGGCTCCTCTTTCCATGAAATTTCCTAGTCAAGAATACTGTAGTGGGTGGTCACTTCCTACTCCAGGGGATCTTCCCGATCCAGGATAGAACTTTCATCTCCTGGGCCTCCTGCATTGGCTGGCAGATTCTTTACCACCAACGCTATCTGGGATGCCAGTTAAATGAACGAAAACAGAAAATCCACACACATATAGCCAAATGATTTTCTACAAAGGTGCCATGACCATCCAAAGAGAAAAGAAGAGTCTTTACAATGACTGATACTGGGACGACTAAATAGCCACATGCAAAACATCAAGGTGCACCCTTACCCTATAGCTTATTTAAAAATTAAATAAAAATTGATCCAAGACCTAAATATGTGAGCTTAAGCTATTAAACTCTTTGAAGAAAACAAAAGAGTAATCTCTTTTACTGCAGATTTAGCAAAGGATTCTTAGAAATAACACAAAACCAAGGGCAATAAACAAAACAGAAAAACTGGATTAATCAATATTAACAACTTATTGCTTCAAAGGCAGCATCAGTAAACTGAAAACATACAGAATAGGGAAAATATTTGTAATCATTTGTCTGATAAAGGACTTGTATCAAGAATATAGTTTAAAAATTTTTACAACTATATCAAAATACAAAAAAAGTAAAAGATGAATAAATGCTCTGAAAAATTAATATTTCTTCCAGGCAGATATACAAAAATTTGCCACTAAGCACATGAAAAGATGCTTGACATCATTAGTCATCATAAAAATGCAAATCTAGAACACAGTGTGATATTACTTCATATCAGCTAGGATAAAGTATTACAGGAAGATAACAATGTATGATGGTGAGAAAATAGAGAAATTGGAACACTGATACACTTCTGGTGGGAATATAAAATATCACAGCCACTTTGGAAAACAGACTGATAGTCCTCTCATGATTAAAGGTAGAATTTTCCTATGGCCCAGCAATTCTACTCCTAAGTATACATCCAAGAGGAATCAATATATATGTCCACACCAAAAATTGTATATGAATACTTAAACAGCATTATTCATATAAGCAAACGGTGGAAAAATCTGTATGGAAATACAAAATATATCGAATAGCCAAAGCAGTCTTGAGAAAGAAGAATGGAACTGGAGGAATCAACTTGCCTGACTTCAGGCTCTACTACAAAGCCACAGTCATCAAGACAGTATGGTACTGGCACAAAGACAGAAATATAGATCAATGGAACAAAATAGAAAGCCTGGAGATAAATCCACACACCTATGGACACCTTATCTTTGACAAAGGAGGTAAGAATATACAGTGGATTAAAGACAGTCTCTTTAACAAGTGATGCTGGGAAATCCGGTCAACCACTTGTTAAAGAATGAAACTAGAACACTTTCTAACAACATACATAAAAATAAACTCAAAATGGATTAAAGATCTAAATATAAGACCAGAAACTATAAAACTCCTAGAGGAGAACATAGGCAAAACACTCTCTAACATAAATCACAGCAGGATCCTCTATGACCCACCTCCCAGAATACTGGAAATAAAAGCAAAAATAAACAAATGGGATCTAATTAAAAGTAAAGGCTTCTGCACACAAAGGAAACTATAAGCAAGGTGAAGAGACAGCTTTCAGAGTGGGAGAAAATAATAGCAAATGAAGCAACTGAAAAAGAATTAATCTCAAAAATATACAAGCAACTTCTGTAGCTCAATTCCAGAAAAATAAATGACCCAATCAAAAAATGGGCCAAAGAACTAAATAGACATTTCTCCAAAGAAGACATACAGATGGCTAACACACACATGAAAAGATGCTCAACATCACTCATTATCAGAGAAATGCAAATCAAAGCCACAGTGAGGTATCATTTCACGCCAGTCAGAATGGCTGCAATCCAAAAGTCTGCAAGTAATAAATGTTGGAGAGGGTGTGGAGAAAAAGGAACTCTCTTACACTGTTGGTGGGAATGCAAACTAGTACAGCCACAGTGTGGAGAATCCTTAAAAAAAACTGGAAATAGAACTGCCATAGGACCCAGCAATCCCACTGCTGGGCATACACACTGAGGAAACCAGAATTGAAAGAGATACATGTACCCCAATGTTCATCACAGCACTGTTTATAATAGCCAGGACATGGAAGCAACCTAGATGTCCATTAGCAGACGGATGGATAAGAAAGCTGTGGTACATATACACAATGGAGTATTACTCAGCCACTAAAAAGAATACATTTGAATCAGTTCTATTGAGGTGGATGAAACTGGAGCCTATTATACAGAGTGAAGTAAGCCAGAAAGAAAAACCACCAATACTAATGCATATATATGGAATTTAGAAAGATGGTAATGATAACCATCTTTCTCGCATCTTTTTAATGCGAGACAGCAAAAGAGACACAGATGTGTAGAACAGACTTTTGGACTCTGTGGGAGAGGGCGAGGATGGGATGATTTGGGAGAATGGCATTGAAACATGTATAATATCATATAAGAAACAAATCGCCAGTACAGGTTCAATGCAGGATACAGGATGCTCAGGGCTGGTGCACTGGGATGACCCAAAGGGATGTAATGGGGAGGGAGGTGGGAGGGAGGTTCAGGATGGGGAATACAGTACACCCGTGGTGGATTCATGTTGATGTATGGCAAAACCAATACAATACTGTAAAGTAATTAGCCTCCAATTAAAATAAATAAATTTATATTTTTTAAAAAAAGGAAGCTTCACATGTGCCCTGGTTGGAGGCTGTTAGTCTAGGCATGCTGAAGACAGATAAATAGAAGGTGGGCATCCTATCCTATGTGATGAGTGAAGCATGCATATTTGGCTTTCTCTGATTGGTCCTGACTTGGAAGCAGAGTCAAAAATGAGGGAAGCCATCAGTTACTAATCAAATCCTGATTATCTAAGGCCGATTGTCACAGAAGTTTTTGTTTAGCTTCCTGGATTACCACTGGAGATAGCAATCTGGCTTCCTGAAAGTCTGATTCATTGCAGGCTGGCTTCCTGGGCTATTTATCCTAGATGAATAGGTGCTGCGGTTGTGGGTCAAAGTTCCATTTTCATGTCTGGGCCAGCCATTGTCTGTCGGTATGTTCAGTCTCCCAGGAGTATAATGCCCTAACTTGGGGACCGACTTCCTAAACTCTCAGGTTGCCTCTGTCTTGACTCAATCCTCTCTCCCCCACTTTTCTTTTCCTTGAAAAAATAAAAGCAACTACCAATTTTTTTAAAAAATGGAAACAACATATATCCATCAACTGCAGGATGAATAACATATGGTATGCCCATACAATAGAATATCCAACTATAAAAGCAATGAAGTACTGATACATACAAGACAAATGAATCTTGAGACTATATGGTAAATCAAGTAGTCAAAAATATCACAAATTTTATGACTGCGCTCACATAAAATGATTAGAAAATAAAAATATATAGAGAAAAATAATTGCTTAGGGATGGGTATAGAGGCAAAAGGCTTAAAAAAATGATAGTCACAAGATATGGGGTTTCCTTTTGAGGTGATAAAATGTTTTATAATTGGTTGCAGATTACTGCATATATCTGAATACAATAAAGCACACACACACACACACACACACACACACAATGAATTGCAAGCTTTGAGTCGTGAATTTTATGGCATGTGAGTCACATCTCAATAAAATTGTTGAAAAATAGTCAACTAATACAAATTTCATTGTATAGTAAATGTAAAAAGGTCTTTAACATTTTATCTCTCAAATGTTAAGCAATAAAGGAGGAAAATACATGACAATCACACTATTTATGGTAAATATATTTTTCTAAAGCACTTAGATGTGTTTAATTTGCTCAATGCCTGTCACATCCCCAGTATCTTCAAACAGACAAAAATGGAGACCAGTTTGGAAAATTTCGTGAGCAGATGAAACCAGTTTAGTGCTATAAGCAAAGCTTAATTTAGCTTATCTTGCTAGATTAACATGACCTGGGTCACTTTTTATTTATACATCTTGAAATCATAAACAAAACTAACAACTATTTATCAAAATCTATGAGACAACCACCATTTCGTATCATTTAAGAAAATTCTAGTATTACAACAAATCTCTTGGACAGTCACTGCCTCCTCACTATAAAAAAAAAACGCTTAATAACGATATACCCCTGAGCCTCATTCATGTTTGGTTTGAGTACTTCTGGTTCACAAACAATCTTTTTGCTATGTGCACAATAAACTTTACTAAGAACTGCTTTGGCGATTCACTGGTTTTACCTCTGTTATTTCTGAACTTCCGGCAGCGCAAATATAGTGTCCCTTAGTGATAGTCAAAAGCTCCTTAAAGCTCTCATGTAGGTGTTTGTTTGGAAATCAATTGCCGTTTCTCTTTTACTAAATGATACACACTTATACCAAGCTGATAAACAGGTGAAGAGAGATATTCCAATTTGTAGCTGTTTTATCTTTGTGCCTCTAATACTCTTTCTTTTATTCCTATTTAAGTTAATACATCACTTTATTCTAGTGTGTGTGTGTGTATAATGAAACATCATAAATATCTTGAGAGAGTAAGCACAATGCAAAGTTATTTCAATAGAACCTAGAATAAAGGTCTGCCCCAAGAAGAGGGAGAAAATACGGAACTTACTCGGCATAGGTTGACTTCTTTCGAAGCAGACTCTGAAGCAGAAACCAGGGAGGAGGCCAGGCTGTGTTCTCTTGCAGTCATCAGCCATGGATGAGGAAAAAGAAAGTTAAACAAGAGGAAAACATCAAGCTGCAAGGCAGTTTCAGTGGAAGGTTCCAGTCATCTCTGCGGTGAGTACTGAGGATAGGATGACCTATCCAAGTGGTTCCAGGACTATGGATGAGAAAACAGGGTCTTTTTACTCCTGTAAGCAATCACTGGATATGGACCAATCACAGGTGAGGTCATGACCTTTGTGATAATCATGTTTAGTTGAGGCAATCATGAAGCATGATGGTAGTCTCTTATAAGAGCTGACATCTGTGCTGGATGCCAGCTGCAGTCACATCAGCTGGGATAAATGGACCATATCTCAAGACCATCACCCCATTAAAGAAGTATTATCTTAAATAATATGGTATCTAAATTAATACTTAATAAACTAATTATAAGCAGAATGAAATAAAGCATAAGAACACAATAACTTCACATACACTTTTTATTTTGAAAATGCATCTGTGAATCTTATTATTGTGCATATGAGGTTCTATTTTTTTTCCCCTCTGGCTGCTTTTCAGACTTTTGTATTTTTTTTTTTTTAGCAATTTTCAATGAGTTTTCTAGACTTGGTTTTCTCTGTGTTCATCATATTTGGGGGCATGGAACTATTCTTAAACCCTTGGTGTTTTTCTTCCCTTTGCCCTGCCTCACTCCACTCAGGCCAATCTCCCAGTACTTTAATTAGGATAATTGACTTTCATTTTTGTCTCAAATGTTTCTTACACTCTTTTCTCCATTTTTCATCCATTTTTCTCTTCAAATTGTACTTACCTATATTATACTTTACTGATTCTCTTTTTGTTCATCCAATCTGCTGTTAAAACCATTTAAGAGATAGCAATCACTAACCTGTATTTTCTTTTTTCTAATCCAACTGTTATCTCCTGTGTATGAACTCTCCTATGAAAATTTCATCTTATTAGGTAGAGTTAGTTATGGTTGTTTAATGCTTTTCATAACACATCTTGATCGTATGTGTGTCTATTTTTGTTGAATTTTTTTGTGTTGGTTTAAATAATTTAGTACTGTATTTAGATGTGTCTGGTAATTTTAGATGTAATAGTAGTCGCTGTGTGTTAAAAAAAAAAAAAAAGTTTTAGAAGTGTAGCTTTTATCTTCCCCCAGACAGGATTTAATGTTCTGCTGACAATTACGTGTACTAGGATTCAGACTTCATAAGAGACTGGACTATTTATGGTTTTATTTTATTAGTAGAACATAGTTTTTTAGGGGACTCAGCTACAACTCTAAAATATTCACTAGAGCTACTCATACTGGGTATGGCCTACACTCCACATTTTAAAACCCAAATACTACAAGACAATGAAAAATTCTGATTAGTTTTCAGGACTCTTAGCTTCAGGTTTCTGTTTGCCTTCCTGGCCTCTTAATCCATGCCAATAAACATGAAAGTGCTTTCAGAGGATACATGGCATAGACTATTAAGCTAATCTCTTTGCTGTTTTTGTTTGGTTTTTTCCTCTTCAGAACAGGCACCTCTCAGCTTTTGCCCTATCTTTGAATCTCTGAACTTCAGAGATTTTGTGTTCTAACCCTAGGACACCAGTAAAAGCACTGGGCTGCTACTCTCTTCTTGGACTGCTCTTTGTTGTCTATAGATAAGCAAAGGGGGAGGGTGACAGTCAAGGCTTGGTGCAACTTACTAAATCTCCCATTGAAGAAAATAAAGAAAAAAATAAATTTGAATTTTCCATGAGACAAGTAAAAGGGTTTGTGAGCTATCCTGGGCTTTGATGCAGAGATAAGCAATGCAAAAAGGTAGAGGATATAGAAGGAGTGGAAGTCACAGCAACAGCCAGGTTACAGGATCACATTATGTCCATCACCTTGGGCAGCACTGCCATGATTCCCACACAGATGATGTATCTAGCGTCCTTAATACTGAGGCAGCTGAATCAAGTGCTCAGAGATCTGAGCAGTTCTGTTCTTGCTAGGATGATCCTATGCATGTTTTTCTCATGGTCCTGATGATGAGTAACCTTCAAACTACTCAATATTTTCAGGAATTTAGTGAGATAGCTAGCAAAGTCTCAAATTCTTTTGAGACTGTTTGTGCAGAATGAATTATATCTAATTCAACCAATTTATACTCTCACCAATGTTGTTTACAAGTGTTTCCCAGCACTCATCATACTTTCAGGTTACTGTCCACTGAATAAGTGAAAAAGTATATTTCATTATTATTTTACATTTTATTTAATTGAAATGTGAGTAAACACAATCATATTTATTTTTATTATTTTTTTAAACAGCCATTATGTATTGATTGCTTGATATGTGCCACTAGTTTGTGAGGTGTTTTATATTAATCTTCCCATTGAACACTTGGACTTCCCTGTGGCTCAGATGGTAAAGCTTCTGCCTACAATGCAGGAGACCCAGATTTGATCCCTGGGTTAGGAAGGTTCTCTGGAGAAGGGAATGGCAACCCTCTCCAGTATTCTTGTCTGGAGAATCCCATGGATGGAGGAGCCTGGTAGGCTACAGTCCATGGGGTTGCAAAGAGTCAGATATGACTGAGTGATTTCATTTTCACTTTCTTTTCCATGAAATTAAAAGACGCTTACTCCTTGGAAGAAAAGTTATGACCAACCTAGATTGCACTTGATTCAGCTGTCTCAGTATGATTTTACTAACAAAGGTCTGTCTAGTCAAGGCTATGGTTTTTCCTGTGATCATGTATGGATGTGAGAGTTGGACTGTGAAGAAAGCTGAGCACTGAGGAATTGATGCTTCTGAACTGTGGTGTTGGAGAAGACTCTTGAGAGTCCCTTGGACTGCAAGGAGATCCAACCAGTCCATTCTAAAGGAGATCAGCCCTGGATGTTCTTTGGAAGGAATGATGCTAAAGCTGAAACTCCAGTACTTTGGCCACCTCATGTGAAGAGTTGACTCATTGGAGAAGACTCTGATCCTAGAAGGGATTGGGGCCAAGAGGAAAAGGTGACAACAGAGGATGAGATGGCTGATGGCATCACCGACTTGAAGGACATGAGTTTCAGTGAACTCCAGGAGTTGGTGATGGACAGGGAGGCCTGGCGTGCTGCGATTCATGTGGTCACAAAGAGTTGGACACGACTGAGCAACTGAACTGAACTTAACAGTAACACTTTTGATGTAGGTGCTAGCATCATTTCTATTGCATGATTGAGGTAACAAGTGTTTAGAAATATAAAATGACTTGTCTAATATCCTATGACCATTGAGCTTGGTGGTTAGATTTCAAGCCAAGTAGTGTGGCTGCAAAGCTCATGTGTTTAAGTAATATGCTTCAGCACTTCCACTTAATATTGATATAAAATATTTTTATTTGTTCATTTGATTGACTTAGTTCAGTTCAGTCGCTCAGTTGTGTCCAACTCTTTGCGACCCCATGAATCGCAGCACACCAGGCCTCCCTGTCCATCAGAAACTCCCAGAGTTCACTCAAACTCACATCCATTGAGTTCGTGATGCCATCCAGCCATCTCATCCTATGTCGTCCCCTTTCCTCCTGCCCCCAATCCCTCCCAGCATCAAATTCTTTTCCAATGAGTCAACTCTTCGCATAAGGTGGCCAGAGTACTGGAGCTTCAGTTTTAGCATCATTCCTTCCAAAGAAATCCCAGGGTTGACCTCCTTCAGAATGGACTGGTTGGATCTCCTTGCAGTCCAAGGGACTCTCAAGAGTCTTCTCCAACACCACAGTTCAAAAGCATCAACTCTTCTGCGCTCAGCCTTCTTCACAGTCCAACTCTCACATCCATACATGACCACTGGAAAAACCATAGCTTTGACTAGACGGACCTTAGTCGGCAAAGTAATGTCTCTGCTTTTGAATATACTATCTAGTTTGGTCATAACTTTTCTTCCAAGGAGTAAGCGTCTTTTAATTTCATGGCTGCATTCACCATCTGCAGTGATTTTGAAGCCCCAAAAAAATAAAGTCTGACACTGTTTCCACTGTTTCCCCATCTATTTCCCATGAAGTGATGGGACTGGATGCCATGACTTCGTTTTCTGAATGTTGAGCTTTAAGCCAACTTTTTCACTCTCCTCTTTCATTTTCATCAAGAGGCTTTTTCATTCCTCTTCACTTTCTGCCAGAAGGGTGGTGTCATCTGCATATCTAAGGTTATTGATATTTCTCTTGGCAATCTTTGATTCCAGCTTATGTTTCTTCCAGTCCAGTATTTTTCATGATATACTCTGCATATAAGTTAAAGAAGCAGGGTGACAATATACAGCCTTGATGTACTCCTTTTCCTATTTGGAACCAGTCTGTTGTTCCATGTCCAGTTCTAACTGTTTCTTCCTGACCTGCATACAGATTTCTGAAAAGGCAAGTCAGATGATCTGGTATTCCCATCTCTTTCAGAATTTTCCACAGTTTATTGTGATCCACACAGTCAAAGGCTTTGGCATAGTCAATAAAGCAGAAATAGATGTTTTCCTGGAACTCTCTTGCTTTTCCATGATCCAGCCGATGTTGGCAATTTGATCTCTGGCTCCTACGACTTTTCTAAAACCAGCTTAAACATCAGGAAGTTCACGGTTCACGTACTGCTGAAGCCTGGCTTGGAGAATTTTGAGCATTACTTTACTAGCATGTGAGATGAGTGCAAATGTGCGGTAGTTTGAGCATTCTTTGGCATTGCCTTTCTTTGGAATTGGAACGAAAACTGACCTTTTCCAATCCTGTGGCCAAATTGTCATATTTTTCCAATAAGAAAACAAAAAGGTGAATCTTATTTTATAATCATAATGAAGACAATAAAAATGATTTATTACTCCTGCTGTCTCTTCAGTCATGTCTGACTCTGTGAGTCCCCATAGACGGCAGCCCACCAGGCTCCCCTGTCCCTGCGATTCTCCAGGCAAAAACACTGGAGTGGGTTGCCATTTCCTTCTTAGAACCTTAAGTACACGACCAGTGCTAACGTCATTTAATACCAAAAGGTTAATAATTCACTAGAAAACTATCAGAAAAAATGTAAAGTTTAGCTATATGTTAGTGTTCCAAGCTGGTAAAAGTATAAAATAAATAACTAATTACTAAAGACTTATGTTTTCTGATTTTTTCTACATATATATACATACATACATATATATATATATATAATGCTATGCATGTGTGCATACATATACAGAGATATATTTGTATGTATGTGTGTATATATATGTGTTTGTAAATGTGTGCATGTGAGCATGTGTTCTGGGAGGTCTTCTGAATTAAAAAAATAATTTAAAAAAGTTCTATAATAACACAAATAGTGAAGAATGTTTTTAATAACACTAAAGTGAAACAAGCCAAACAAAAGACACAGCCTGAAAATATTTTTTATGGGCTGCTCTTAAATAAATTATCTACTTTGCTAGAGAAATCACCTGTAACAGAAACTCTAAATCAAGACTATGTAATCCTCTACATTGGAATCAAAAGTGATACTAGTAACATTTGATTAACTGGCCCTACATGATGGAATAAAACATGATAATGTTCTCCAAAGGTATTTCCACTCCTTAATGAATTGCAAGTGGATGCTATACGTGTTTCCATTTTTGATCTGTGTCCTAAAATCATCTTGGGTTTATGCTGATGCAATATAATTCTTATAATATTTGTCCATTGTTAAAAATCTGAGAGTAATATCCAGAAGAAGATCTCAATTTTATTATCCTTTACACATCATTTTCCTTTCTTTGAACATTTCTGACATTCACACCCAAAGCTTTATACTATGACAAGCACCAAAGGTATATTATGTTTGCAGATTGCTAATTTTTTGAAAATATGATCATTGCTATTGGTATGACCTAGTTTTCTCTTTGGACTACATTTATGGGCTTTCCTGGTGCTTCATCTGGTAAAGAATCCACCTACAATGAGGGAGATGTGGGTTCAGTCCCTGGGTTGGGAAGATCCCCTGGAGAACAGAAAGGATACTCACGCCAGTGTTGTGGCCTGGAGAATTCCATGGACTGTATAGTTCATGGAGTTGCAATGAGTCAGATGCAACTGAGTGACTTTCACTTAAATACTTACTACATTTATTCTCCATATTTGAAGTAAAAAATAATCTGCTGGCCATTAGCATACTAACTCCTCTTCCCGATTCATACATTAAATGTACTCTTACTTTTGGCCATAATTCTACCAGTTTTTTCATTCAAGGTTTTAATAAAGAGATAAAGTGCAAGGAAACATAACTTGAACACATAGCTGAGGGAAGGAAATATGTTTTCTATCTCACTTGAGAATAATAAGTACCTGTCTTCCTAGGAAAAGATTGATAGCTACTTATTGCTATGGCTAGAAACAATCTGAGTCAGGTTTAAGGTCATCAGGTTTTATCCATGTTTGTTCCTCCAACAGCATACTTCTTTGAATTAGTCAAGCAGCAACAACCTTATTCTGCTGCCCAGACTTCTAAGCATCGACCAATCAGGAAGAGCTACATTTAATAACATGCTTTCACAGAAGTTCAGCCAATCCCTAAACAGGACCACTTTTCAAAGTCCTCCAATTGGTGAGAATTCTACTTTCTTTAACTCTTTACAAGATCAGATCACGATTCTTCCTCTCTTTCTAGGAAAAGATTGATTGCTAAAACAAAAGAATACAATCTTTCTTTCAGGCAGTGAATGACGGTCTCTCCACTTCTTTATTTTTCAATGAGAATGTAACTAAATACTCTTTACTGTTAATGTCAGATTCTGGAGAGAGAGAGAGACAGAGAGAACAAAGATAACCTTGATGGATTTACTAACAACTGAGATGAAGGAATTCGCAGGTGGAGCAAGTTTATGGGGATAAGATGTGGAGCTCAACTAGACATGCTGAGTTAAAGGAACATAATTAAATAAACAAGAGTAGACTATGGCTCAACAAACCTGCCTTGATTTTAGTCTGGAGAAAATAGACAATCTATAAACAATCAGTATATAAATGGAACTTTTAGTGATCATAAAAAAGAGATAAAGAACGACTACTGAGATCTGAGGCACTCCAACTTCAAGAGACCTTAAAATCTGGAGCCTTCTAAAGAGACTGAGAAAAAGCTACTGATCTGGCAAAAGAAAACCAGGAGAGTGGGTCCCAGAAGCCAAGAGAAGGACTTTCCCCCCATGTATGGAGAAGTGAGAGAGTGTACAGATATGCGTTAGATGTCACAGAAGATGGTACTCCTGAAATATCCATTAAATCTAATAACTTGAAGGTCATTGGAAATTTTGACAAAAACAGATTTGATGGTCTCAGAGTATGAGCAGGAGTATTAAAGGCTCTTTCGGGGAGTTAAGGGTGATAAAATTGAAAAGCATTCATTGCTCATGTGAATTTGATCAATGTCATCTTAATATTGAACATGTCTTTTTTGAATAAGCCTAAACTGACATTCTAATATGCAAATGTGGATTTCTCAGGGGCTTATAGTAAACAGTTTTGGCCAAACAATGATAGAAGCCTTTTACTTTAAAAAATATCTGTAGACTTAGTGTCCTATATATTTTGAAACTATAATCTTATAGTTACTCATGCCTCTGGATTTTAAGAAAGTTACACTAAAAGAAGGATTGATAGTGTAAAACTAATTTAAGTACTCAGTGTTTTATAATTTTGCTTAACTGACCTTGTACTTACAGACTTCCAAAGTGGCTCAGTGGTAAAGAATTCACCTGCAAATGCAAGAGATCTGGGTTTGATCCTTGGGTTGGGAAGATTCCCTGGATAAGAAAATGGCAACCCAATCCAGTATTCTTGTTGGGAAACCCCATGGAAAGAGGAGCCTAGTGGGCTAACCGTCCAAATATCTGAACATGACTTAGTGGCTATGTACTTAGATTGGCATGCCAAGTCGTATCTAATTCATGTCATTATTTAATTACTCTAAATCAATTATATTTATGCCCTAAATTCCTGAATTTAAAAGATACTTTTCAGTTCAGTTCACTCACTCAGTCATGTCCGACTGTTTGCAACCGCATGAATTGCAGCATGCCAGGCCTCCCTGTCCATCACCAACTCCTGGGGTTCACTCAAATTCATGTCCATCAAGTTGGTGATGCCATCCAGACATCTTATCCTCTGTCATCCTCTTTCCTCCTGCCCCCAATCCCTCCCAGCATCAGGGTCTTATCCAATCAGTCAACTCTTCACATGAGGTGGCCAAAGTATTGGAGTTTCGGCTTTAGCATCAGAAACAACCAGATTGAAAGTAGTCTCTTAGTTCCTCAACTAGGAAGATAGCTAATCAAATGTCTGATGAAATAACATTTAATAAATAATTTCACACTGTAACTGCTGCAATCCTTCATTGAATCCCTTAAGATTTAATACTATCAGGTCATGGATTTTCCTTCTTCCCTAAATTAAATACATACAACGTATGACTTTGGAGAAGAAAATGGCAACCCACTCCAGTATTCTTGTCTGGAGAATTCCATGGTCAGAGGAGCCTAGTGGGCTGTAGTCCATGGGGTCACAAAGAGTCAGACATGACTAAAGCAACTTAGCACAATGTATGATTTCTCATGAGATATACTAGTTTTAAAATTGCAGTTCTATTATTCAAGGCAGGAGTGCATAATTGTATTTCTAACAGCATATAGTTTGTAATGCCCTAATATCTCCAATAGAGTAAATTTTTATCTATTTAGGAAATTGAAGGGATAGCCGTTATTCTTTAGGAAAAAGTATAATTCGTTTATTCATGTATACAAATATGTAAGTTTATTCTATGAATATAGATCCTTCTGAGGTGTACTGAATACATATTACACCACATAATAATTTTTTGTTGTTGTACAGTTGCTCAGTCCTGTCTGATTCTTTGCGACCCCATGGACTGCAGCATGCCAGGTTTCCCTGTCCTCCACTATCTCCTCGAGTTTGCTCAAACTCAAATCTATTGAGTCTATGATGCCATCCAACCATCTCATACTCTGTTGCCCCCTTCTTCTCCTTCCCTCAGTTTTTCCCAGTAGCAGGGTCTTTTCCAAGGTGTTGGCTCTTCAGATCAGGTGGCCAAAGTATTGGAGCTTCAGCTTCAGCATCAGTCTTTCCAATGAATATTCAGGGTTGTTTTCCTTTAGGAATGTTTGGTTTGATTTCATTGCTGTCAAGGGACTCTCAAGAGTATTCTCCAGCATCACAGTTCAAAAGCATAAACTCTTCCACTCTCAGGCTTCTTTATGGTTCAACTCTCACACCCATATATGACTCCTGGAAAAACCATAGCTTTGACTATATGGACCTTTATTCATAAAGTATGTCTCTGCTTTTTAATACTCTATCTAGGTTTATAATAGCTTGTCTCCCAAGGAGCTTTGTAACAATAGCCCTTTAATGAAGGCATTATTCTAATTTAACATGAAAGGAACTGAAGGAAAAAATAATATTTAAATTTTTCAGTGTTCAATGTCACATCAATATTTTGGTGTATATTGGTTGCCTATCCTTGTTACCAAATTTATTGTCTAAAAAATACAATTCTAATTTTGTCTCATTATTGGAAGATATATATTTCATGGGTTTATCTCAAAACTAAAGATTTAAATGCTAATACTATAAATCAATTTTGACAATTCTAGTGACATAATCTAAATTAATAAGACAGAATGAAGACTCTTGTGACTGTTTTCCCTGCTCTTACAGATGACACAAGATATATATCATCTTGTAGGCTTTCCATACATTTTTGTAGGACATGATGCTGGGAATTACTGTACTCAAGTAACAAATAAGATACATTTCAAGACACACAGGAGTTTATCAGACTTTTGCATTTTTGAGTCACTATATTAACTTGTCTTATAACAGCTTACTTCTGGACTTGTGGTTATTTGAGATAATAAACATCCTTAACATATTACCTGGATTCCTTTTACTTGCCAATGGAAATATGTAATGTAGCTGGTAAATGCTGGTACAGTAATTTAAAACCATGATCTGTGATTCAAATCATTGGATTTTTGCCATTGCAAAATCTGAAATATTTACAATTTTTACATTTAAGTCTATTGAAATGGTTATTGAAAATAGTGTTGTTGTTGTTTTTTTTCTTTCTGATTGTCAGTTCATATAGTGCAATCAGAGAATTTGCAGTGTCAGAAACCAGTAAACAGATAATATCCTCCCCAGGTCTCTCGATCAGGAATCTGGGAGCAGGTTAACTAGCTGATTCTGGCTCAGAGCCTGGCTCAGCTACTCAGACTGTAGATGGAGTGTGGACTAGGGCTTGCAGTCATCTTGATACTTGACTAAACCTGGAGAATCTGATTCAAGGAGGCTCACTCACTGGCAATCAGTGCAGATCAGAGTCATGAGGGCACAGAGAATAGTCACTGGACGTCTCTACTGAGACACTTACGTCTTCTAATGACATAGTACATGGATTCCCCTAAAGCAAGAGTTGGACCATAAAGAAGGCTGAGCATTGAAGAATTGATGTCTTCGAACTGTGGTATTGGAGAAGACTCTTGAGAGTCCCTTGGACTGTAAGGAGGTCAATTCTACAGGAAACCCAATCACTGAGTACTGAAGAAACCCTGAATATTCATTGGAAAGACTAATGCCAAAGCTGACGCTCTAATACTTTTGCCCATCTCATATGAAGAGCAGACTCATTGGAAAAGACCCTGATGCTGAGAAAGATGAAGGCAGGAGGAGAAGGGGACAGAAGATGAGATGGTTAGATGGCATCACTAACTCAATAAACATGAGTTTGAGCAAACTCTGGGAGATGGTGAAGGATAGGGAAGACTGTTGTGCTGCAGTCCATGGGGTAACAAAGAGTCAGACACAACTTAGCGATTGAACAACAATAAGGCAAGAAATCTAAAAGAGTGAAGCAAGGATGAAAATGCAATGCCTTTTTCAACCTAATAGAGGAATTTACACACTTCTGTCTTATGCTATTCACTACAAGCCATCCCCCTAATCTACCTTAAACCCATGAGAAGGGATATCTATCTCTCAAAAAGAAAAATAGCAAAAGATCACAAAAATACTGTTAAACCACTAAAGGATCTGTATGGCTTTTTTTTTTTTTTAATTTACTTTACAATACTGTACTGGTTTTGCCATACATCAACATGAATCCGCCACGGGTGTACATGTGTTCCCAACCCTGAACCCCCCTCCCACCTCCCTCCCCATACCATCTTCTGGGTCATCCCAGTGCAGCAGCCCCAAGCATCCTGTATCCTGCATCAAACCTAGACTGGTGATTCGTTTCTTATATGATATTATACATGATTCAATCCCATTCTCCCAAATCATCCCACCCTTGCCCTCTCCCACGGAGTCCAAAAGACTGTTCTATACATCTGTATCTCTTTTGCTATCTCACATACATGGTTATCATTACCATAAATTCCATATATATGTGTTAGTATACTGTATTGGTGTTTTTCTTTCTGGCTTACTTCACTCTGTATAATCAGTTCCAGTTTCATCCACCTCATTAGAACTAATTCAAATGTATTCTTTTTAATGGCTGAGTAATACTCCATTCTGTATATGTGCCACTGCTTTCTTATCCATTCTTCTGCTCATGCACATCTAGGTTGCTTCCATGTCCTGGCTATTATAAACAGTGCTGTGATGAACATTGAAGTACACGTGTCTCTTTCAATCCTGGTTTCCGTGGTGTGTATGCNTCCCTATCTCTTTGTCTTTTCTTTGGTTTGGTGGGCATTTATCGTGTTATTTGATGGCTGTCTTCCCTGGTGGTGCAGAGGTTAAAGTGTCTGCCTGCAATGTGGGAGACCTGAGTTCGATTCCTGGGACGGGAAGATCCCCTGGAGGTGGAAATGGAAACCCACTCCAGTATTCTTGCCTGGAGAATCCCATGGACGGAGCAGCTTGGTGGGCTACAGTCCACGGGTTGCAAAGAGTCAGACACGACTGAGCAACTTCACTTTCACTTTATCCTGTTCTTTTACCTGCAGGGTGTTTCTCTGCCTTTTCATCTTGTTTGTATCCCTGTGTTTGGGGTGGCCTTCCTGTATCCCGGCAGTTTGTGGTTCTTTATTGTGGTGGTTCCTCACTGTTGGTCGGGTTGTTTGGGTGACTTGTCAAGGTTTCCTGTTTAGGGAAGCTTGTGTCGATGTTCTGTGGGTGGAGCTGGATTTCTTCTTTCTGGAGTGCAATGAAGTGTCCAGTAGTGAGTTTTGAGATGTCAGTGGGTTTGATGTGAATTTGGGCAGTCTGTATATTGAAGCTCAGAGGTATGTTCCTGTGTTGCTGGAGAATTTTCATGGTATGTCTTTCTTTGGAACTTGTTGGTCCTTAGGTGGTTCTTGGTTTCAGTGTAGGTATGGAAGCTTTGGATGAGCTCTTATCTACTAATGTTCCCTGGAGTCAGGAGTTCTCTGGTGTTCTCAGGTTTTGGACTTAAGCCTCCTGCCTCTGGTTTCCATCTTACTCTTACAGTAGCCTTAAGACTTCTCCACCTATACAGCACTGATGATAAAACATCTAGGTTAATGATGAAAAGTTTCTCCACAGTGAGGGACACCCAGAGAGGTACATAGAGTTACATGGGAAGAGAAAAAGGAGGAGGGAGATAGAGGTGACCAGGAGGAGAAGAGGGTGAATCAAAAGGGGAGAGAGGAAGCTAGCCAGTAATCACTTCCTATGTGCTCTCCTCAGTCTGGACCCCTCAGAGATGTTCATGGAGTTACACAGAGCAGAGAAGAGGGAAGAAGGAGACAGAGGTGGCCAAGAGGATAAAAAGGTGGAATCAAAAGGAGAGAGACAGATCCAGCCAGTATTCTGTTCCCTAAGTGTTCTCCACAGCCCGGAACACACAAAAAGATTCATGGAGTTGTGTAGAGAAGAGAAAGGGGATGGAGGAGATAGAGGCGACCTGGTGGAGAAAAAGGAGAGTCAAAAGGTGGAGAGAGCAATCAAGCCAGTAATCTCACTCCCAAGTAAAAATGGGTACTGAATATTGGGTCTTAAAGGTACAAAATTGATAACAAATATCAAAAAGCAAAGATTAAAAATCTAGAGTAGAGGTTACATTCTCAAAAATACAATATTAAAGAAACAAAACAAATTCACAAAAATTATTACATATATATATATATGAAGTTTGCTTTAAAAATAGGATCTTATTTTTTGGAAGGTAATATTAGGTTATAAAAATGAAAATTAAAGGAGTAATAGGAGACTTAAAAATAAAAAATAGTTTTTAAATTTAAAAAATGATAATAGTAAAAATATATCTAGGACTTTCTCTGGAGCTGTTGCAGACAGTGTGGGGTCAGTTCATTTTCAGATAGTTCCTTGATCCGGCTTGTACTTCTCAAGATCTATAGGTCCCTTCTTATGTAGTCAGTGCTAACTACAGGGTTTTAATCTATTGCACCTGTCACTAATAGGATCTTATTTTTTGGAAGGTAATATTAGGTTATAAAAATGAAAATTAAAGGAGTAATAGGAGACTTAAAAATAAAAAATAGTTTTTAAATTTAAAAAATGATAATAGTAAAAATATATCTAGGACTTTCTCTGGAGCTGTTGCAGACAGTGTGGGGTCAGTTCATTTTCAGATAGTTCCTTGATCCGGCTTGTACTTCTCAAGATCTATAGGTCCCTTCTTATGTAGTCAGTGCTAACTACAGGGTTTTAATCTATTGCACCTGTCACTTCCAAAGTGGTTCCCTCTGTTTATTTTGGCTTCTTCTGTTTGCTGGTCTCTTCAGTGTCTAATTTCTGCCCTGACACAAGGGGGTGGTGGTGGTCACTTTTTAAGGCTCACTTGTTCAGTCGTGCTGTGGGGAGGGAGGCACACTGCAAACAAATATATCTGGTATGTGTGGGGAGTGCTCACAGTGTTTCAGCCACACTGGGTTTGCCCCCACTCACGGTTTGTGTGCTTTCCCAGTCTACACTGCTCAGGCTCTAGGTTGCTCTGCTGGGAACTGTCTGATGTGGTCCCTGGGTTGCATGTATTCCTCAGGTCTAAGCCGCTCAGGTTCAGGTTCTCAGGTACTCCATAACAGCGCAGACTTGGTTGGGGTTGCGTTTTGTGCCTGTCCCAGGTCTGAGCAGCTCAAGTGACCAGGTGCTTGGCAAGTGCAGTCACCTCCAGTTGAAGGCTGCGTCTTATCACCTCCCCCGTCCCAGCTGCTTGGTTTTCTGGGTGTACAATGGTCATGCCTTCTCAGGTGTGCTTCCTGGTGGCTCAGAGGTTAAAGCATCTGCCTCCAATGCGGGAGACCTGGGTTCCATCCCTGGGTCGGGAAGATCCCCTGGAGAAGGAAATGGCAATCCACTCCAGTATTCTTGCCTGGAGAATCCCATGGACGGAGAAGCCTAGTAGGTTACAGTCCATTGGGTTGCAAAGAGTCGGACACGACTGAGCGACTTCACCTTCACCTTCTCAGGTGTGCTATGTGTCTCTTCTGGGGAGCTAATCTCTGTCTGTGACCCACCTGGCAGATGTCGACTATCCAGAATCCCAAGAAGTCTTGGTTAGCAATGAAGACTTGGTTAGTCTGCTGTAGTTTGGTATAGGATGCCTCTCTGGGGCTATGATTGCCCCCTTCCGGCTTTGGCTGCCCTCCAGTGGGGGATGGGCCGATCTGCAGCTGGCTAGTTCTGCTCAGTCCTTTGTTCTGTGAGCAGGCCTGGCAGTGTCTTATGTTAGGGCTTTTTGCGGGATAGATATTCCACAGTCTGGGTTTCTGTCTCAAGTTAGTTCCTTCAGATTGCCCTTGGGGCATTCAGGCCTGGTCCTTACCCTAAACAATGCAGGCCATGCCTCCCTGTCCAGCCCCTGCTTGCTAGTGGTGGATGCGAGCGTCTGGGCTGCTTCTCCACTGGGGGAGTTACCATTGGGCACATTATCTGTGGGTTTTATTTATTTATTTATCCTCCTGGTTTTATTGCCCTCTGAGATTCCAAGACTTGCCACAGACCCACTGGTGAGAGTGTTTCCTGGTGTTTGGAAGCTTCTCTCTTTTTTGAGACTCCCTTCCCGTGACAGATCTCTATCTCTATCTCCTTTGTGTCTCTTTTTATCTTTTATATTTTGGCTTACCTCCTTTCGAAGACAATGAGCTGCCTTTCTGGGTGCCTGATGTCCTCTGCCAGCATTCAGAAGTTGTTTTGTGGAATTTGCTCAGCGTTCAAATGTTCTTTTTTGATGAATTTGTGGGGGAGAAAGTGGTCTTCCCATCCTATTCCTCTGCCATCTGGCACTGCCCCTCTGAACTTGTTTTAGAAGGAAGAAAATCCATACAATTGCAAAACAGAATCAATTCTCCATTTTCAAACTATACCTATTCTTTTGCAGTTTTGGCAGTGATCACCTAGAGTACAGGTTCGTGCTAAACCATTAGGTTTAGCATCATTAAAGAGCAGAGAGCCCCAAAGAGAAAAATCTGAAAACTTTATATTCTTATTGAGAAAATATGTGTGCTGTAACATATTATGTATATATTATTGATATTCTTAAGAAAGGGAATTAAGATTACTTAATAGAGAAATAATCTATCCAGAAATTATGAACCACTCAACACCTATTAGAATGGCATAAATTGAGAACACTGACAACACAAAATGCTAGGGAGATTGTGGAGTAGCAGTAACTCTCATTCAGTTCTGGTGGGAATGCAAAGTGGCGCAGCATCACTGGAAAGCAGTCTGACTGTTCCTTACAAAACCGAACATACTCTTACCATTCAATCTAGCAATTGCATCACTCAATATTCACTCAAATGAGTTGCAAACTTCTGTCCACACAAAAATCTGCACGTGAACATTTATTCAACTTTATTCATAATGCTTCAAACTTGGAAGCAACCAAAATGTCCTCCATTAGGTGGAATGGATAAATAAAACAGTACACTCAGACGGTGCAATATTATTTAGTGCCTTAAATCAAGTGATCTTTGAGTATGAAAAACATGGAGTAATCTTAAATACATATTACTAAGTGAAAGAAGTGACTCTGAAAATATTATACACTATATGATACTCTAGAAATCTCTAGATCTGGAATATTTGCAGGTAAATAATTTTTCCCCTTTAAGATTTATATAATTTTTTCTTGATAAGAGTAATTCTATATTTCGGTACTAGAGATGTATATGCACAGATGTAGAGCATCACTAATAATTAATGGCAAAATTCTCCACCATGCACATTTTTTTTGGTAACTGAAAATTGGCTTTTGGCCCTCTACTGTACTACCTACCACATTACTGGCATTACTTTCTTGCCTCCTCTAAAAGATGCCTCAATTACTGAAAGTGTTGCATTACCAGATGCTGTTCTACAATTGGGCTTACTGAGGCCTTTATATATCTGCCTAGAATATAAATACTTGGTCCTAGACTCAGAGGAGTTATGCTATAACTTGTATGTTGAATCCTCTTACTCCTTCTCCTTATTTTTTTTTCTAGAATTCTTGTCATTAGTTATAAAAGTCACTAAAATGACTCTGTTAGCTATAATTTTAATTGATTCATTAGCACCCACCTCAGGGAAACTGTATTTTCCCTGAAATTGTCACCTTTAAGGTGATGAACATTCTTTCTTTAATTATGTACAAATGTTAGATATTTCAAAATGTAAATACCAGAGTCTTTTACTGCATATGCCTAAGCTTCCTGGTTCATACTGGCCATATTCTTTGGATTCAAGTAAAGAAAGATCCGTTTTTCTTGCTGGTCAGAAAAAACTATGTAATGATGAAAATACTGTTGTATTGATGGTTTTATAGCTGTTTCAGAATAGCATTCATCATTGTCTTTTGCAGGAAGTTTTCTACTAGCTTCCGTGTTAATGTTAACATTTTAGGGAATTGTATCAAAGCAAACATTTTGAGAATGTTAAAAAATGAAAACAAATAATTTATGATCTCATGAAAGTCTATGCACATATTAATTAAGGAATATCCTTTTTAAGAAGAAAATATTAAATATAATACAGGAGGACAGGGGAAATCTGCAAAAGTGAAATAAATATTATAATATTTTATTTTCTAAACAGACTTAAAAAAAAATAGATCCTTATCACATAAAGCTGGGAGGAAAGGCACCATGAGTTGAAGGAGAATACATTTTTTTAAAGAAAAGCACAATATTCTGATTTTGTCTAATTTTACAGAAACTTTATGGGAAGCAACTGTCAACCATTTAATTGAAACAGAATGATAAAGGAACTCAAGTAATTCATTTTTGTTCATTTTTATTGTGACTTATAGCTTTAGAGAAAGCATAACAGAATAAAAACCTCTGTCAGATGAATGTAGACACCATTGGTATGCAATTACAGGCATATTTATAAAAGAAACCAATAAAAGTTGCTACCAAAGTAAAATTTATACCAACACTTGAAACACCCCAAATGCTATGATAAATAAAAGCTTATATGTGAAAGAAATACTTTTGCTCATCAAAGAACATTATCAAGAAATTGAAGAAAATCTACAGAATGACATAAAATATTTACAAATTATATATATATGTCAAATATGCACAACATATAAAAAAACACTACTCAACAACAAAAAGACAACCAAATTAAAAAATGGACAAGGGATTTATTTAGACATTCATCCAAAGAAGATATACAAATGGCCAAGAAGCATATATAAAGAAGTAAATCATTATTACCCATTAGGGAAATGCAGATTAAACCACTAAATACCACATTGTACCCAATAAGAGGGCTATGATTAAAAAAGAAATAAAGGAAATAACATGTGTTGGTGAGGATGTAGAGAATGTAGAGCCCTTATGCAATATTGTTGGGAATGCAAAATGATTCAGTCACTATGAAATACAGTTTGTCAGTTCCTCAGAAAGTTAAATATAGAATAACTTTATAACTCAATAGTCTCACTCTTAGGTATGTATTTAAGAGAATTGAAAGCACAAGTTCATACTCCTGTACGTAAGATGTACAGAAGTGTTCCTACCAGTATGACCCATGACAGCCAAAATAAATAAATAAAATAAAGCAATTCAAATGTCTATCAACTAATAAATGGATAAAGCAAATGTGGTATATCCATACAGTGGAATATTATTTCATCATAAAAAGGGATGAAATACAGTACTGCTATAACATGGATCAACTTTGAAAACATTATGCTAAGGGAAGGAAAGTGAGATTTCTCAGTCTTGTCCGATTCTTTGCAACCCTGTAGCGTACCAATTTCCTCCATCCATGGGATTTTCCAGGCAAGAGTACTGGAGTGGGTTGCCATTTCCTTCCCCAAGGTATCTTCACCACCCAGGGATTGAACGTGGGCTCCAGCATTGCAGACAGATGCTTTACCATCTGAGGCACCAGGGAAGCAAGTTAAGGAAGCCAAATACAACTAGTGGCATATTGTTTGATTCCATTTGTATGAAACATCCAAAACAGGTAGATACAAAAAGCAGATTAGTTTTTTGCTGAGAATAGGGAGGAATGGAGAAATGACTGCTCAGTGGGTACGGAGTTTCTTTTGGGAATGATGAAAACATTTTGTAAAAAGAGACGGCAGTTGCATAATGTTGAGAATGTACTAAATACCACCGAATTGTGAACTTTAAAATGGTGAATTTTATGTTATGTGAATTTTACCTAAATAAAAACAATGAAAAATACAAGTTTATAGGAAGGTCATGAATTAGGTAGAAACATATTGATACTTTGTTTTATATTTTAGATAAAATTCAGTAACCCTCACTGATCAGATACAAGTGAAAGAATGTTCTTGCAATAGAGTTGCTTGATTAAACTAAGTAAGTTTTGAAAACTTGAGTCCTTGGCCTGTCACTGTTAAGCTGTGTGATCTAAGAAAAGTGATTTATCTTTTTTCTGCCTTTATAGTTGTACCTGTTAGCCTGAAAGAACTGTAAGGAACACATCCTCTTCCCTTATATGTGTGATTTTATGTAAATAGGAAAGGAGCTATTGTGGTTTCCACTTGAAAGGATGAGAAATGTGAAGAGCTTCAGAAGATAGTCCAGAAAATCAATGCACAATGTAGAAGATATAGAAAGCAGCCATTTGAAGTATACTGAAGGAAAAGAGGCAAAAGAGCACAAACGAATCTGTGTTTCTTTCTATAGGTACTTAAGGCGATTGTTTTTAGCCCAGATAGGATTAGAGAGTTTCGAGGCTGGGAGGAGCCTGAAGTTTGGAGAAGGATGGTGGAGGGTTGATGCAAAGAAATACTCTAACTATTCAGGTAATCTAAGAAAATATTCTGAGTCCTTGTCAAGGACTCCCTCAGAGATTACTTTTTCTGAATCTTCATTCTCTCAAATTCTTTTGAGAGTCAATGTTAGAATGCTATTTTTTTCCTGTATCATTTCATTTGCTGTTTTATTAACTTTTTTCAGTATTGTTCATTTTGACCTGGCTTAACAAAGAACATTAGGGTGAAATCACCTCATAAGAGAATTTATTTATTTAATACATGAACACAGCTATAAAGTATACACCTATTTTCACCCAACTGCTTTCCTCTCTTTTTGGAATAGTGTTTAAATTTTCTATGAATGTTGTACATGTGCCCAGAAGCTATTTATAGCATTGGGTACATTTATGAATCAGATAATAACTAACTGCTAATTTGAATAGCCACAATCTCATTTCCTATTCTAAACTTGTGGAATGTTGTACTGTGCTTTCAAACAACTTCCAGTCCCAGAGGTGACTATATTTCAGTGGAGGGGGATATGATTAAAGTATATACTCAGAAATGTGATCTTATAATAGTTTTTAACACAGAATTTCCAATATTTCCAATAAAGCTAACAGGAGATGTGTTCACAGACTGTAGATTTTGGCTCATTGTATAGTTTTAGAAGTGATTTGAGATACTTTGAGGTGAAAAGTGGTATAAAAATATAATACTCTACATTTTTTTATTATGGTATCCTTCAAACAAATTGCAACATAGAACATTTTACAAAGATGGGAAATAAAACCTTAGTTAAGTAATAGGTGTAGAAGAGAAAGAGGAAACAGAATAAAGAATGGAAACAGAAAGGACAGGCTTGAGCTGCATTGTAAAAGAAGTGGATATATATTAGGATATAACTATAAATGTTTACTAGCAGTATTAATGATACATTGGGCTTCCCTGGTGGCTCAGGTGGTTGAGAATCTGCCTGCAATGCAGCAGAGCTGGGGTCGATTCCTGGACTGAGAAGATCCCCTGGAGGAGGGCATGTCAACACACTCCATATTCTTGCCTAGAGAATCCCCATGGACAGAGTAACCTGGTAGGCTACAGTCCATGGGAATCACAAGAGTCAGACACAAATGAAGTGATTAATGATACATTAGTTTTATTCCTTTATGAATTGGTTTTGAGATAATTTATAAGGGCAAATATTCATATTTAGGTATATTCTTTGAAAGATAAAACATGCAATTTAACCTAAGTAGTGACCCAGGTTACCCAAACTAGTTGAAAAAAAAAAGTTTTTCCTTATCTGTACGAACTAGAGAGAAAAATTCA